>JAPQNM010000038.1:8293395-8295895 GCA_029783475.1 Metacarcinus magister
AACAAAGACGAGTACAAAATATAAAAAAAGGATGAACAAGAGGAGGAAGAAGAAGAGTATAGGACAAGAAGGAGAAGACGTGTGGATCAATAGTTGAGTGTAGAGAGGACGCCAAGAGGAGATTCACATGGCCGAGCGAAGGAGCCATCCAGACGTGGCACTCCAGAGGACAGGTGTGCCGCGCCAAAACAAAAAACAAAAAAATTAAATAAATTCTTAACCAAAATTTTTTAAAATCTAAAATACGTCTCGCCCTTTGTATATACGTACGTGATGCAGGTGATCGGTGTGTTGTTGTTGTTGTAGCAGCCATTAGGGTTGTAAGGTACGAGGATGAAAAGTGAAACCGACGCTGACAAGACAAAAAAACTGAAAAACAAGAGATTAAGAAATGAGATAAGATTGGCGAGACGAAGGTGGAAAAAGAACACCAGACGGATGAGTAGAGAAAGTTTTGGGCTGCCTTTGTCCTGCGTTGCACTGGACTAGTATTGGCTGTCAATGATGATAATGCAGGTTTGTCTGGAGGCCAAGGGAAGGGGGGGGGAGGAGGGGGATCACTAGGTTGGTGTTGCTGGCTGATGAATCGCGAACTTGAGGCAAGAATGAAGGTTGGCATTTCAGACGCGGTCCTCACGCTGCCTGCCACGCCTTATCTCAGTGTGGTGCCGTTATACCTATGTTTTATCCAACCTCTTATCTAGAAGGTGAGGGTCTGATGTATCCGGTGGTACGTGCGTGCATGCTTGAGTACGTGTGTGTGTGTGTGTGTGTGTGTGTGTGTGTGTGTGTGTGTGTGTGTGTACATGGTGCTGCATTCTCTACTGAGTTGAATTATTAAGTTATCTGTAGTATTGGACCGATCGAGTTGTGTTTTTGACTCACCCATCAGAACGTCACCCGGAAGTAAGGCGTGCACCCTTGAAGCGACACTCACAGCGACCCTCAACCCAACACTGAACCTACGATCAAACCTGACACGTAACAATGTGAGAATCCAAGAAATGCAACGACTTTCAAACGATGTATAAAGATCAATATTCATTATGTGTCACAGCTGAGAGTCCTATTCACCTAATGACCTTATGACCTCATTAAGGAGGAAATATATACACGTGGACGTTTCCTCCCATATGTCCGGCACACCGCACTCAGGACCATTAGCTTACCCACCGTGCACAAGGGTTACTCCTCCGCAGGTGTCATGTATAAGTTGTCTTTAGTGGCATTACGAGCAAAGAGACGAAGAGACGAACACACAATGAAGTGCCTCGTCCTTATAGCAGATACGGGGTCGGTCTGTCTGGTAGTTGGTTCGTCCCTTTCCCGTCCCTCGCGCGGCCTCCCACGCCCCTATCCTGCCAACCTCCCGTCACCCCTCCTCTCTCTCTCTCTCCCTAGGACCCCCAAGTGGGTGTCTGGCGACGCTTAGTCTGGAGCCTCGTCGACCACCGCCACCACAAGCGTCTGGCTCTCGCATCTCCCCCTCAACCCCCCTAACCCCACTCCGCCCCCCCTCAGTCTCATCGCAGTGCATCCATATTTCACCGAAGCTGCACTTTTCTACTGCATTCTACTGCTCGCTGTAGCTACACGTGCCTCCTCGCAAGAGCTCTGGTGCTTCCGATCCATGTTCAGTATTTTAAGTTGTTTTTTGTTTCATTTTCGACGCATGCAAACCTAGCGTGATAATGTCTTTCCTTCACTTGTTTCAATTTCGTATCCAAAGTTTCTGTTTTATTATTATTTTTTTACTGCTACATCTGTCACCATGATTCACGCACTGAGTTTAATTGGTACTGTCGCTGCTGCTCTGACCCTGTTCTGCCCTTTAGTCACTTGACCCACATTCTTGTAGACTCCTCCTAAACGTTCTTTCAGCTCTTGTGTGTGTGTGATGCAGTTCCCAGCAGCATAATGTTTAAGAGTCGTTGAGGGCACATAGAGGACTAGTCAGTACTGCAGAAGACATATACTGATGAAGGCTAGAGACAATTTCCTTCACTTGCCTTGAACAGCTATAGATGAAAATATTAATCGAGGAATTTGAATTTTTTGTGCAAGGGGTAAGCTGCCATGTTTTTGAGAGTAGTTGTTTCCCATCGATCATAGTTTATTCAGTACTCTTGGGAATGCTTTATATATACCCACTCTAATAAATTCTCGCTCTCCCCATCCAAGCTATTCCATGGGTCCACTTTTGTTTTCATTTCAAATCTTTAATGAATGGTGATCAGCTGCCTTGAGTCGCCTATAGTAAAATAGTAAAGAGGTGAATGTAGGACAGACTTTAGCGGAATCTATCACGTAGTACTTTCTTAACTGCATCGCGAGTGTAATAATAACATGTAGTTGATCATTACCCTTTGTATCCCTTTGTATATGACTTTCTGTTAAATGGATGGAACAGTGAATGCACACCGTCCACCACTTTAAATTATGAATACTATTTGAGACTATATAAAAGCTTTGATGCAACACCCGCCGCGCTAACAAGGAC
>JAPQNM010000038.1:8300895-8330895 GCA_029783475.1 Metacarcinus magister
GTGTGTGTGTGTGTGTGTGTGTGTGTGTGTGTGTGTGTGTGTGTGTGCGCGTGCGTGTGTGTGCGTGCGCGTGTGCCTCCGTACAAACATTTCATTGCACGGGTGCCCTTCTGAGGGTGTCTGAATGAGCCATCAGTGTGAATGAACTAACATTGCCTCGCTCGTACCTCCTCCTCCTCCTCCTCCTCCTCCTCCTCCTCCGCCTTCTGAGTTGCAGTGAAAATTTGCCACAAGTTCCATGCTTCGTAATGAACATCTTTCATCTATCATAGTTTGTCCTCGGCAATCCCCTAGAGAGACACTTCTTAATGTAGATGAATGAGTAGGTGAATTTCGTCTCCCTCCCTGTCAGGCTGCAACTCATCATTGGCCTCGGTATTGCAAGACTTTTACCACGATTAAATGCATAGTTTTTTTTCCTTCATCTTCGTTAGGTTTTCCTCTTTTTCCTTGGCCTAATGTTGCTCCCTTTTACTTTTTGTTCGTCCTCGTCCTCGTCTTCCGTTCCTTTGCACTTTACGAATAGGAGCACAACAAATGCATTCAAATCTGTAGGTAATCAATAAATGTATGCATGGATATTAAATGAAGAATAAAATATTAATGTTGCGTTACTATGAGTGGAGATTCTAATTACCAGAAGAGAAAAAAAGAAAAGGAGGAAAAATGATCGGTTCACCGCCAAAAGGTTAAGTAATTGTATAAGACACTTGAAACTCAATATTTATCTCGTTACTGACTCCTCATCCTGCATTACCATTATGGTTTTATGATTTGAATAATAACATCAAACAGCTCGGGAAAGGTCACCCACCTGCCTCAATACACATCCTGTTAATTAATACAATATTACGAACAAATATAATGCAATTCTTATTTATTATACCTTAGTAAAGAAAAAGAAAAAAATGTGTGATTTAATTGTTAGCTTTGTTACTGTTTGTATGTGGTGTTTCATATCAGAAATAATACGCATGCTAACATTTTACTTTGATTAATAAAAATACATATATCTATTTTTTTCTTCCGTGTAACATGAATAGTGTGAACGGGAGCAATATAATTTCTGGTCGGGTGTGCAGCGGCGAGCAGTGTGGGAGGAGTGTTTTAACTTTCCTGTCCTTGCTTTGTACCAGTGAGTGAAGGACTGCACAATAGTTTAAGATACTAAACCAGATAAACTCAGCTCAGGCCTCCAACCTCTCTGTCTACTGCCACTCTAGTGTTCATGTCATTTTTCTGCACCATTACATTCTCCTCCTCCTCCTCCTTCTCTTCTTCTTCTATTACCCTTGTAGTAAGCTAGTGTCTATCAAGAGAGCGACAGCTGATAGATATATAGTTTCTCCACCACCACACTTAGCTACTCCTCACTTTACCAGCTCATTATACTGCAACCCTGACTATCCTCGCCTCGCCCCACCTACTGCTGTGTTGTTGTTGATATCTCTCTCTTTCTCTTGAGCTGCTTCAGTGGCACTCAAAGTATTGAATCAACAAGACAGGAATAACGCTCTTGGTAGAATATTCATGAAATACTTTGAACATCCCACTAAGAGCTTCAGGGTGTGTGCTCGTGTGGGTGGAATCCTTCTCACTCGCCCGCTTCTCTGCTCCCTCCTCGCTAGTTCCACGCCTGTCACTGCACAAAAAGCCCAGTTGACAGCTGAGTGAAGTTTCTATATCAGTGCAACAACTACTAATGCTTCGCCTGAACATTTTAAGAGATTCGAACCAGAGATGCGATTTGCTTTCCATTGATATAACATTATGATAGTATGTGTTTAAAGTTTCATCCTCTTTTCCCCCCCATTGACTTACCTTCCTTGACGCTCTACTTTCTACCTTATGATTTGTTACTTGAACGATTTGCAGTGAATAGTATTGAACCTTACTTAAGGATTCCAACTTTTACGTATGTAGGCATTAGGTTAGGTTGCAACCATAACATACTTACTGTTTACTCTTGCTTCCCTCTCCTCTTCCTCCAGTTTCAAAAGAGTTCTTAAACTAATTTATATTAACCCCAGTTTGGTGATAAATTAAATCAACTTTTTTTTTTTTTGCATCTTAACCTTTCAAGAAGACTTTTTTTTTTAACGTTGCAATCTGTTACGAAAAGTGGAGGATATTTACATCAGTATTTGAGAGCATACGGTAGATTATTTGAAGTGAAAGAAGAAAAAGACGAAGAAAAAAAAGGCTAGTATCAAACGAGCTAAAAAAAATGATGGAAGAAAAATATATGTGAGGAGAGAAAAGTAGAAATTCGCTTGAAAAACGTGAAAGAACCACTGGACAGGCAAGAGAAAAAGATAAATTGAGTTTAAGAAGAAGTTAGAAAATAGGATTGTAGTAGTAGTAGTAGTAGAAGTAGTAGTAGTAGTAGTAGTAGTTGTTGTTGTAGTCGTTAGTGTTGTTGTTAATGTTGTAGTTGATGTTATGGTAATGATAATAGCAATAACAATCACGCAAACTATTATTATTATTATTGTTAACGGAGTCTGACATGCAATAAATAATCTTTCTAACAACCGAGCAAAAGTAAACAAGCACAAAACAAACACAAGGGTTGGGGTTGACAAGGCAACAAATCATTAAGGCAACACATGCACGCAACGATTTTTTCCCACTCGGCTGAAGATGTATTTCAGTTTTTTCTTCTTGTTTCTTTCTGCGTATTTATCAAGGCGTGATGCAGCAGCTAGAAGAGGAGGAGGAGGGGGAGGAGGAAGAGTAAGAGGAAGAGGAAGGTAGTAACAAGTGAGTAAGATTGTTTGCATCTGGCAGGTAAAATAATAGACCTCATCAAGGTACAAAAAGCTATAGCTTGCCCCCAATTTACGTACAAAATAAGAGAGAGCGTGAGGCAGTATTTTGCAGGGTAATGCCAGCTAAATATCCCTTTCATCAGTACATGACAATTATTGGAGTGGATCAGCTCGTAGGGAAGGAAGGTAAGGTGCTGTTGCCTCGCCGCGAACATCTAACAGGAAGTGATATGAAGAAAAAAAAAGGAAAATCGTTCAGTATGTAATGATTTTATAAAACCAAAGGAATTATGTATGGTTATGATATAGGTACATAGAGAAAGTTGTTGTTTCCGTTTAAATCGACACCTGTTTGTGTCCCTCTGCACATTGTCACAGAGATAAGATAAAACTATAGGTGTTCGTAAATAGAATTGTGTCCATTCGTCCCAGTGTTTTGAGTGCTGGAGGAGAGGAGGTGATGATCATGTTCTGTCCACAAGGCATTGGGGCCACAGGGTGTGTGTGTGCGACCAGACGAGTGTTTGTTTGTTCAGTTGTGTGTGTGTGTGTGTGTGTGTGTGTGTGTGTGTGTGTGTGAGTGTGAGTGTGAGTGTGTTATATAGTTTTTTTCTTCACTCCTACATCTTTGCATACATACAAAGGTACAGTTTCATCGTGCTACGCTGCTACATTTTATAGTGTATACACGAAGGAGCAGAATTTGTCTAGTTTATGGCCGTGTGTGTGCGTGTATGTTTTTCCAAGAGGAACATAAGTACACGCACACCTTATTGAGCAAAATTTTATGTCGAGTCATGGTGAATAAAACGTTTCTGGAACAAAGCTGCTTTTTAAAAAACTTTATGTTAGAATCGCATGATATTAACATGGGAGGTGTAGAGGCAGGAGCAGCCGGGGGCGTGGCCTTTGTGTTGAGACAGTGGCGATTCCTGTTTCTACCATCACCACCACCACCAGCACTTACAACAACCACCACCACCACCACCACCACCACCACCACCACCACCACCACCACCACCACCACCACCACCACCACCACCACCATCACAGTAGCTGCACAAGGCTGGTCGCAGAATCTTGTAATCTTCTAATGTAACACGACTTCTTGAACACTAAAACTTTCGTGCCTGTGGTGACTCTTAGACCTTGAACTGGAGAACGTGACTGAGTGACTGTGTGGTCCTGCTGGGAGTCCCAACAGGTCGTGGTGCGGATCTAGTGGCCATGAGATGCGGCAACAACAGCAGCAAAGGAAGGAAGAAGAAAAATCAATCGCAGCAACATTAATAACAGGATTAGTAGTTGCAGAAACACAAGTCAACTCATGTAGTAATGGTATTAGGAGTAAATTGTTATTATTATTGTTGTTATTATTATTAATATTATTATTATCATTGTTATTATTAGACAATAGCACAAAAGTTACACCTCCACACATTAATGCAGCAGACACACACCCACACACACACACACCATTACAATCTCATGCAGAACATTGGAAATAACATCACAAACACATAACACTTTTAAGTAGAGATATATAACATAGTGTAAATGGCGTTAAAACATCGTAAGTAAAGAAAATGTAACTCGTGAACGAAGCTTACAATACAACAAGTCAAATGGTGTAAATGCACACGACTGAAGAAAAAAAAAGAGTTATTCGATGGAGCATCTACAAAACTCTCAGTAAAGTTCCCGGGGAAAAAACATAGGAACAGTGACACGCTGCTACTACAATACGTGAACTCTGAACACTAAAGAAGAACTCTAACGTAACAGTGAACTCCGACAAAACAACATATCGAACAGAAAATAGAATAAGTAAAAGGCAACGAAACAATAAATTGAATGCCATCAGTCAAATATCATCTTTAATATTGACATGTGTTTTCCTCCTCTCGTTCTTGCTTCGTTCTAAAATAATAATAATAAAAAAAGAGAGAGATTAAAAAGATCAAAACGTATTAACTCCAAGTAGGAAATGATGTATGTGGTGGGAATGAAATCATGTAAAAAGAAATAATGAGAAATATAGAGAAAAAAAAGGAAGAGGAAAACACAAAATAGAATTGAGTGCGAAAAAAAAAAATCTAAACTAAAAATGTTCGGTATTTTTTTTCTCGAAACAAAGCCTGCAAATAGAAATGTAAGGAATAAAACGTAGAATTCGTGGTAGGAGTGCGTGCGTATAAAAGTTGTTTTTTTTCGGTCAAAAATGCATAACTATGGAACGATGAAATTTTCTTTTATTTATTCATTCATATATATACATACATACATAGTTAGCAGATTCCTTTACCTGCAAAATAGGATTACAATTGGATACTTCAAGGGTCGTTATAGCTGAAGTAATGATATTTTCCCTAAAAAGAAAATATTAATGCATAGATAAATAAAAGGAAAAATAACAAGGGATAGAAAATGTGTAGAGAATCATCATGACAGACACACACTCACACATGACGTAATAGTGTAAATGGAAGGCAACTGATGGTCTATAACACAAATATGAACCTCTGAACCTGCATGATTTATCTGTGAATGAGAGAGAGAGAGAGAGAGAGAGAGGAGAGAGAGAGAGAGAGAGAGAGTTTTGAGTTGACATTATCTGTTTAGCAAGAAAAGACTGGCCCAAACATTTCTGTATTTAAGTATTCCTGAATGAAACGTGTCGTGGAGGGGCAATACGTGTGTGTGTGTGTGTGTGTGTGTGTGTGTGTGTGTCTCTCTCTCTCTCTCTCTCTCTCTCTCTCTCTCTCTCTCTCTCTCTCTCTCTCTCTCTCTCTCTCTCCCTCTCTCCTTCTCCTCCTCCTCCTCCTCCTCCTCCTCCCCAAGATTGATATGCCTGGAGGGAATGTGTTTGTTTATGGCATGTTTATTTATGGGTTTTTCTTAGCTTCCAAGAGAACATACGCTTTGAAAGTCACTCATACACTCATACACTGCATGAGTTGTACCTGACTGCAAAAATAAGAGAGTGAAAGCGAAACCTTTCCTTCTTAGTTTGAAACAGTGTGAAAAATGTATCTATGTAGGTAGACTAACATGGATGGCTGGCTGGCTCTGGCTGGGCTCGTAAAGTAGAGAGAGAGAGAGAGAGAGAGTCTTGAGTGTGCAGTCCATTGGGAAGGATATAATTCTCACGCCTTGGCATAACTGTAGTATATTATAGTAAAGATAACAGCTTGATATATGACTACCCGTGTGTGTGTGTGTGTGTGTGTGTGTGTGTGTGTGTGTGTGTGTGTGTGTGTGTGACGTTGTATCCATTCCAATGTTCAATGTAAAGTTATGGAAATTGGGAGAATCTAATTTTACAGGGTGGACGTACGTTGTGACAAAGAGAGAGAGAGAGAGAGAGAGAGAGAGAGAGAGAGAGAGAGAGAGAGAGAGAGAGAGAGCGAGAGAGTAGTTGAAGGGATTCCTTACAAAGATAGATGGGAACGCTCCCCTTCACTCCCCTTCCCCATGATAAGTGTCGGGGATAAGTGTTGGGAGGAGGGGGGGGGCGTGCATTATCTAGGAAGGGACGCATAGAGTGACATAGAGTGAGTGACTGTTTTCATGTCACTCTGAGTCTCGTTTTTCTCACTACTGCTAATAGTTTCTTCCTTTCCATTTTTAATATAGTTTTGCATTCTTCAGTTTGAGTCACAGTGATCACCAGTCTCTATCACCTTTTGTTTTAATTGTTCTTACTATTTCGTTTTTGCAGATAACTCTCTTTCACAAATCATGTATATCACCTTTTCTCCATCTACTTCACCCTTGCCTGTCCTGCCTGCACTCTTTTCTTAACCTCTATACCACAACACTTCATTATTTGGAACACTTAATATACCAAAGAATTAAAACACATCCACCTTCGTTAGCTCCAGTAGGACTGTTGCTGTTTGTTCTTCCTTTGTACTCCTCTTTACCACTTCTACATCTTGCATGCAGCTGCACCGTTCCGCTGCCTTCCCTCGTGTCCTCGCACATGTACTCTGTCTTGCTCTAATGACTTTCGTTCCCCTCCTTACTATATAGTGTGTATCTCCACCTTTCCAGATTTGCCTCAACCTGTCCCTTACTGTCACTCCGAATCACAATGTCATTCACTAACGGAGACTTACTTCTTACCTCCTCCGTCAAGCTGTCCATCACCATCACCATTCTCATAACTACATGTTCTTGCTGATCAACTTCATGCCTGTCTAAGACTATTGTAGCTTTGCGCGTCATTCTTATTCTTAAAAATCAGTATCAATGCATTTTTCTCCATTCCCTCTGCTTGCTCTCATTTTCTAAGAGCTTGTCATACAATCTAGAGCATTCTAAAATTAATCAATGAGTTTTTTTTTTTTTCTCTCTCTCTCTCATCAAGGTTTTTATCTTAATTTTTCCTTTCAAAGCACTTCCCTTTATTATGTTTTTGTTTGTTTGTTGTCTTATTTTGTGTATACGTATTCATCCTTCCATTTCATCTTCTTCGATATTCATTTTTAAATAATATCGCATTACACACATCTCTCTCTCCTCTGCATCACATTTACTCTAATATATATACGTTCTCCCTCCCCCTTGTAACCATTTTTTCACATTCACATTTCATTTTTCCCCTTCCTCTTTTCCTTTATCTCTTCCCCCTTCCGCTTCTCTTCTCCCTATCAATCTCCCTTCCTTTCCATCCTGCCTCCTTTACTAACAGTCATGGCGTCCTTTCCATCCTTGCCTTCCTTCCTTCTTTCCTTCCTTTCCTCTCACACTCAGGATCCTTAAGACGTGACTTGAAACGCTTTCACTTTTCCTTCAGTGCTGGTCCATGTCAGCTGCCTCGTTCTCGTTTTCTTCTTCCTCCTCTTCCTCCTCCTCCTCCTCCTCCTCTTCCTCCTCCTCCTCCTCCTCCTCCTTGATGGGCGGGTAGGAGGCCACGCTGTCATGCTTTATCCACTGTCAATCAGGGCTGCATTCAGGGGCGCGCCGTAACACCAATTAAATAGCTTGTGCCTCCACCACCATTACTGCCCACTGGTCTGTCTTGTCACCAGGGCAACCAACGCCACGGTGCCGCCCACTCCTGCGTCACTCCAACTCCACTCCACTCCGCCTCGAGGCTCCACACTCAAGGAAGTTTGATAGAAAGCGTCATTTTAACTTGGAAGAGATGCTAGAGGGATAGAGGATAGAGCAATTGTGGTGGATATGAGTATAGTTTGTCTGTCTGAGTGTGTTTGAGGCTCAGTAAAGGCTAGGCGGCGTTTTAAGAGACATGGAGGTTGAATGTGGTTAATACGTCTAGGTGAAAATAGGGTTTATGTAAAAGGAAAGAAGTGTAGGTAGTGATAATATTGTGTTTCAAACATCAATTATTTCAAGTCCGAATTCTTAGATAGGATGGAGCGTAGAGGGAGAGGCATGAGCAGACAGTCAGACTAAACAGACATACACAAACGGAAACCAGACAGGCAGAAAAGGCCCCAAACACGAGGATAAACAGAAGATAGTAAGAAAAACAGAGACGCAGAAACAGATACTTGAGCAGAAAACAGATATACAGACAAGGGACGACGGTAAAAAAATTGAAAATAAAACAGAGAGGGAAGGTGTCGGTTACTTGCAAGAAGTGATTTAAGAGTTGATGATGAATAAGTGAAGAGGAGGAGGAGAAGGAGGAAAAAAGGTGATTTATTTTTTTTTCTTTCAGGGCAAGATAAAGTGCATGTTTTGATGTACTGAATGCAAATTGCTATGTTTCCGTGTGTGTGTGTGTGTGTGTGTGTGTGTGTGTGTGTGTGTGTGCGTGTGCGTGTGCGTGGGACAACTGTGTAGGCGAATGGTGTGTTAATCTATCCATCCGTAACTTTAAACCGGTTTCCTACATGCACTTGGGGAGGAAATTAACAGGAAGGAAACTGAAAGTAACACCTAACTATTTCCACCAAGATAATTAGGTAAGAATGCGATGAATGTTGTCACTTGGTAGCTTGCTGAGAGAATTGGTTCCTTCGTTTTTGGGGTCTAACATAAGAGAAGTAATAGTAGTAATAGTAGTAGTAGTAGTAGTAGTAGTAGTAGTAGTAATAGTAGTAATAGTAGCAATAGCAGCAGCAGCAGGTGAACAAGAATGAAAAGGATACAGTTTCAGCGTCAGCTTGGTATAAGTGTAAGCGTAGGCCGTCAAGTGGAAGAGGTAAAAGCCTGATCAAATTATTAAAGTCATTCACATGGTAATTTGATGTGAGCGAAAGAGAGAAAAAAAAAACCATGAAAGAGGGTAGGAAATTTCCGTGGACTGAAAAAGCAAACTGGCTCAATTCAGATGTTAGACTGATGGGAAATATATCACCATTAATAAGATTACATCACCTTAATTGATGTAAAGAATGGGAACAAATAAGAAGTGTGATGATGGAAGGCGGTGAAAGGCTGAAGAAACTGAATTACCACTCGTGATTTAACCCTTTGATTGATCACCTTCCTAATGTTTGGAAAGCTCGCGTTTCTTCTTTTTTCAATATTTTTTTGTATGCATCTTGGCTCTGGGAACAATAGCAGCGTTGGGTTCCAGCTGCACGTGTGGGGAAGGGGGGGACGGACAGCTGTATTGTTAACCTGAGCAGGCAAAGTAACAAAATAAATGAAGTATCTATTGATTATGAATAGAACACATTGGAAAAAGGGAAAAAATTGGAGTCTTTTCTGCTATCTGTTAACAAGAACTTAATAATTCATCTCTGCTCTATGATAATGTTATGTGTTTAAAGTATCCAACGGCCTTGAATTGGTCCATGCAGAGAGAGGTTGGCAGCGGGCAGGCAGGGAAGGAGGGAAGGAAGGCCACGGCAGCTCCTTGGAATATGTTGGGTTATACTGTTTATGAGTTTGTTTGCGAAGGAAGTGAGTGCCACGCAGAGCTCCGTCAGTACTACGGTGACACACACACACACACACACACACACACACACACACACACACACACACACACACACACACACACACACACACATCTTCCCGTCGACCTTCGTAGGGGTAACAACAAATACGAATTCATATTTCTGGGGATGAAAGTAGCATACAAAAAAAAACAAAGACTGAATGATAATGATAGAGGACAGGAAAGAAACCAGTTACGAGGGACAGCAAATACTCTCCCTCTAGATAACCAGAGGAGGTACCAAAGAGTGAGTGCAAGATACGAGTACCGGAAAAAAAACAAAAGCCAGCACGAAGTATACAGTGTAGCAAACATTGTCGTGCAGCAGAAGTCGTAATTCAAGGAACGAGAAGAAGGCGGGTGTAAGCGGAAGGTGAGATTTATGGTGGAGTCAGAAAGTGATGGATTGACCCCAAACTAAACTGCTTTTTATTACTATTACTCCTTCTTCACATGTTTGCTACGGTTACTGTGTGTGCATACTTATCTCCTCCTTCGCTTATATCTCCTTTTTATTATTTGAATACTAATGCCATTTGTATCGGATTTTATTAAGTCATCAGCATTTTATTTTATTCAGGGCAATGTATTAAATTCAACTTATCGGTTCATTATTTTTGTTATCGTCCCTGCTTCACCGGGTCACTTCAAGGCATCGCTAGTACCCTATGACTGACTCTAACAGAAGGGAATGAAGGACTGAGACACAAGAAGAAATTAGCATCGAGGTTACAGTAACTTATAACTAATGACCCAAAATTACGAGGTATATACAAAGGTGCTACGTTGCTTTATGGAGTAAGATAGGTCAGCCGCCAAGCTTAGCAACCCAACGCAGATCAGTTATTATTTATTATTTCTTGTTGCAGGTAAGGGGAGGCTGGCTAAGGGTTAAGAGTTAAGGAGAGAAAAAAAGTATTGGAAAAAACTCGCTCAATTACGTCTCCCAGAAATATCTCAAAAGAGTTGGTTAGTTAGCCTTTCAAGAGGTAAAGGAGTGTCAAGGGCGAGGTTAAAGGAACACTAAGAGGAAGCTAAAGGAATGCATAAAGTGGGTATAAGTTTGTGGCGTCTCCAGGCAGCCATCTATCTATCTAACAGGACTTGATGGCTGTCACATTCAGCCATGAGTTTTATTTAACCTTTCTATTTCACATAAAAAGTAACGCCAAAAAAAATATTAACATTATTTTTTGTACCCATCAACTCCTTTTTAGAGTCGACAAATTTAATCTAGTTAGTTGGTTTTTTTTTTAGTCGCTCTCATCTGCACATTGAAAAAAAGAATATAGAAAAAAACGCACAGGAGAGAGAGAGAGAGAGAGAGAGAGAGAGAGAGAGAGAGAGAGAGAGAGAGAGAGAATGAGAGAATGAAATAACTATACCAGCATTACTTTATAGCAGTACGACAACTATATACGCAGAAGTGACGTGGCTTGGAGGAGCTCTTGACCTCTACGTATCAGTAGGAGTGTTGGGTTGGAGGGTAAGGAAAGACAATCTGGTCAGCCACACCCCTCCGTCATAGCATTGCATAACAAAATAAATAAATAAATAAATAAATAAAAATCCCAACCATATTATTTTGGTGTGTGCCTGTGTACTCTCTCTACTCTCTATATGATGCCAAAGACAGCGTAAAGTTTTGTTTCTTTTCTTTTGTTTATGTGCGTGGAAGTGAAAGTTAGAAGTAAGTACCTTTTGAGCGTCTGAAAGGAGTGTGTGTGTGTGTGTGTGAGGGTGAGGAGGGAAAGAAAGAAAGAAAGTGTGCTACGAAATCCATCATCCCTTCGGCCGGACTGACTGGACTAAAAAGGTGGCTGGGCTCTAAGGAAGTCATCAACATCAACAACAGGGAGGGTGAGTGAGGTTTCTGAGGGTGCACGAGCGTCGATAAGGGTGTGTGAGGGTGTGTGAGGGTCAAAGAGAGCGTTAGAGAGCAAGAGGATGTGTGAGGGTCATAGGGAGTGCGTGGTGTGAATCTATAATGGCAGCGGTGGCGGTGGTGGTGGTGGTGGGACGGGATGTGCTATGTGTTGTGTGTTGTGTGTTGTGTGACATGAGCAGCGCATCGCCCTCCTCCCCGCCTCCCCGCGCCTCGCCTTACCCTCGTGTGCCTCAGGTGTTGGCTCTTGGTTACGCGTGTCCTCTCTGACCTATGTGTGTCCTTCTTCAAGTCAAGGCTACACACACACACACACACACACACACACACACACACACACACACACACACTGCTTGACCTGCACCTCCATATGAACCAGTGGAATGTTACTATACGTCCAGGATTAGAAACTGTTTTGATATTTTTTAATTGGTATGATATATTAATGAATCAATCTATTCAATTTATTCCTTTATTCTATTATCGTCAATGTTTTAGTCGTTGGAATATCAAACTGAAATGCAATGTAGGTATATAGGCACGTACGGCGAGACAGTTGACAATATATGAGGTGTACACCCTACACTCGTGAATACTTAATTGCAGGTACACCTTTGTGAGGAGGAAGGCGTGCGATCGTGTTATGTTTATTCATATATAACATGTACTCAAGCCTGGCGGTACAGTGGGCTCGGCTCCACCCCTCAATGTATCCTTTTGCATTCTATCTGGTTAGCAGGAATGGCTTGTATCTTCGTCCTGAATCCGAACATTGACGCCTAGTGGTAAATGCCAGCGAGTCCACGAATAATGAAATAGAACTGTACAACGCCGGCCAGGATTTCAGATCATGTGCGGCTTTGTGCTTGTCGATGAACACTTATGTACAATATTTCGTGCGGAATCAGACTTCACATACGAGTCAGTGTTGATGCCGATAATTTTGTTTTCTCTATCACAAATCATACAGGAAAACAAGGAGAACATAAATATATTATGTGTGATCTTTAGATACAGAAGCTTAGATAATATTGCCAACACCGATGCTCAGAGGATGCAAATCAAGATAATTACAATTTTATTTACAACATCCCTGGGAGACTTGTGTTTCCAAAAGGCCGAAGGTCAACATTCAGATTGACAATACAAGGAATCACCAAATATTATGGAGAAAGAATGAGAGAAACTAACTAACCTAACCTAACCTAACCATACATACTATACCACCAGATAGAACTACGTGCAGGATGATAACTCTCTGTTTTGAGATAACTCGACAAAATTGCTTCTATAACTTCGTAATTATAATATATAGACATCATAAAGCTACATCTGTGCCATACATCGAACGAAAGTTATGAAATTCGGTGGAGTTACAGATAAAAAAAAACGCTATATCTCAGGATTCTCTTAATAATTAACACTCCTCAAGACACCTGATCTTTTGTCCTGAAACTACCAATGCCTCTAACAACGCGTCACTCAGTAGCATTCGATCTCTTCCAGTGGTAAGGTTAAAGCGAGTTGCGATGCATGTTTAAGTGAACAAAAGCATAAAAGGGACTGTTGGGAGTTGTAGTCAGGTATAGACATCAACAAAAATAGAACCATAAAAAAAAAAATCTAAACCCCCATGTAGCCACACACGTACACACACGTACACACGTACACATGGGACACACAAACACATGCGTAACACTACCAACAACAACACACGAACATATGTAACTCTGGAATGGTTTTGTCAGTGCGTCGGTCCTCTACATCCCCCTCTTCCTCCCCTCTCCTCCCTCTCCTCCCACCCCCCGTCCTCCTACTGGCCGCGGGGCTTGACTGGTCGGGGTCAGCAGGATAAATGACTTGCGGAATGGCCAAGGGAGAGGAACTGGACGTCCCCGCCACCATCTCGCTACTCCTTGCGTGCGTCCGGCATTGAAAAGCAATCAGTGTACGCTTACTGGCGGCGATGACAGCCAGCTTACATGACTAGAATGTGTAAGGAGACTGGAGTAAGGAAAAAATTAACATTCTAGATTATTAGGAGTACTTCATGCACTTCGAAATGACGCGGATTATAAACGAGATTCATTTAAACGTGATCAAGTCATTTCAATGTGGCTAAGGGAACCATGAATGTTGACAATGACGCGCTACTGCAATCAGACTAAAAACATGATAGGAGGAGAGTACTAATATGCAGCAGAAGGATAGCAAGAAGAGTTTGGAATGAATAACTGAAATAGAGATGTAACACATAGATTAAGAAGAAAAATATAAACCAGATGGGGGTTTCATGTCTCCTTTCTTGTTGTAATGATATACAGTTGAACCGACCATGACCGTCGTAGAGAACCTTGAGTGAACCTCTCTACTCCTGCCCGCCCCCCTCCCCCCAGCCCAGTCACTAGATAGATATAGAGGTGGTGGTGGTGGTTTTACAGGGCGACTTGGATTCCGCCCACACAGTCCTGCTATGAGCGTTGGGAAGTCCGGGTTGGAGAGAGGCGGCCGTCGGACATCCACTAGTGTTACCAATGACCTTCCCATTGAATTGTCTCCGGAACACTACAACCTTGAGATAGGACTGAGTTGGGTCGTTCACCGCTGTTCGAGTTACAGATAAGTTCATGTAAGATTATACATACATAGCGAGGTGTGTTATGTTATCTGAGTATTGTAAAACTGAGAATAAAGCAAAGAGGTATTTTTGTTGACTCAGTCCTCAGTCCACAAAACGAATATATACTGACTGACGCTTCCTTGCTGCAGGTTATCATTTACCTCTTTCATAGTCTGTTATTCTTGGCCGTAAAGGTTATTGATACCATGTTTTATATATAAGACAATGGATCTGTTGAAGTCGAATACCATGTTTAAGTAAAGCAAACAAAGCGAATAAATTGCCGGAAATAGACACTTTTTTCCGATAAAGTAAGTTTTTTTTTTATCAGCAATTTGCTTTGTTCCAACTCATCCTTAACACATTGGATTTGTGTTGAGTGTTTTCAGGATGGGTTGCCGGAAGAGCCACTTAATCCGGTGCACCTGAGTCTCATGAAGGATACGAGTCAGTCTACATTACAACCTCTGCTGTAGGAGAATACATACATTAAGGTATTATAACTAGTCTGGTGCCTTCACAACCTTGCATACGAGACTCAACTTTAATTTGAGGTTAATATTGCTTGTTCTTTAGTTCAATCTCAGAAATCTATAAATTTGAAGAGCAATTGAAACCTTTAAAAGAATACTTATAAAGCGTTTTTCTCCGGCCTTCAGATCAATGAAACACTTGTAGAGTTTCAGGAATCATCATGTGACCTTCCTTGATACCTCTGTGTGTGTGTGTGTGTGTGTGTGTGTGTGTGTGTGTGTTGTGTGTGTGTGTGTGTGTGTGTGTGTGCGTATGTGTGTATGTGTGTGTGCGTGTCCATCCATAAGTTGCCCTGTAGTGGTGAAGATTGCGTCACTGTTCTTCCTTGAGTTGTAAGAATAAGTCAGAATACGATGTCCTCAACAAGCCAGACGATGCATCAGACACGGTCCTTACACTGACTGACAGGGTGTTGTTGGAAGGATTTGGAGGTGCCTCTCTTCACACTCTCTCCACACTCACCCACACGATATGATAAACGAGCCCTTTTGAGAGGAATTTCTGTACTGAGGTTTTATCATGTTAGTCCAACCAGCGAGAAACCTTTGTCCATTGTCTCGTTGGGGGAGAAGAGAGGAGAGGAGGGAGTGAGGCCCTTACTCTCTTCTGCATTTGCGTCTGTTGGTGTGTTGTGTTGCTAAGCTGCAAGTCGACACCAGACAACAACGTCACACCCTCAGACAGTATTACCATTGCTGTCACTATTTTATTTATCATCGCTGCCAATAACTGTCATTGTCACCATAACTACCACACACTTATACTCCTTATCACCTAACCTAACGATGTCTAGTCACTATTAAAATCACCACCACCACCACCACCATCACCACCACCATCACCACCTCCAAATTACTGAATAACTTCTAAACAGTTTGTAATATATATTCTACCTACCGATTCCCTGTATCAACATTACCCATTTGCTTCTTGGTCATTCTCCTTGCATTACAGTTTATATTTCTACCCTCTCCTTTCCCTCCCGTCAAGCTCAATCTCTCTCCTGCCTTATCTTCTTTTCTTTTCTCCGTCCCCTTTTTTTCCCTCCTCGTCCCTCCCTCCTTCCCTCCCTCCCTCCGTTCATACTCGAAGGCTGTTGTCAACTAGTCAAAGAACCCCGGGCCGTGGGATGTGTTCATTGTCGTGTGTGTGTGTGTGTGTGTGTGTGTGTGTGTGTGTGTGTGTGTGTGTGTGTGTGTGTCTGTGTGTGTGTCCGCGCGTGCAAACCAGCTACCTACCCCCCAACATTGCCCTACCCTACATTGACCGACACTGAGCCATTGAGAGCCGCTCTTTGAACCAGGGTATACGTGTATGGTCAACAGGGGAGGCGCCCAAGTCAAGAGGGGAGAACGCTGATCACTATGCAGGGGAGAGGAGGAGGAGGAGGAGGAGGTGGAGGAGGAGATAAGCGAAGAACAAACAGGAGGAAGAGGGGGACGAGAACGAGGAGGAGGAGGAGAAGGAGGAGAGGAAACAGTAATAGGAGGAGGTGGAACGAATTACAAAGTACTACATAGACCGAACAGACACCAGGATATTTGTTGGTCTATAATCAAGGTATCTATTGAACTTAGAAGAGAGGACATGGAAATCTTATATATATAATAAAGAATGGAAATAAATGAAGATCCTTAATTAGACTACCACTAATTACGGTGCTTCCTGATAGGGGAATTACTGTAGTATAAAATCCTACATTGTTGCTACACTTCTCATCTGAACAATTAGGGTAACGAGATAATTAGTTTTGCATGCACAAATTACATGCAATTGCACATAATTGCATAAAAAGAACCCACACAGACGCTAGGGTTTGTTGAATACAGGAAGGAATATGATATGGAGGAGGAGGAGGAGGAGGAGGGGAGGAGGAGGAGGTGGTGGAGGAGGAGGAGGAGGAGGAGGAGGAGGAGGAGGAGGAGGGTGAAACAGATCTTGTCATGATATTCAATTGAAAGGGAAGTTGTATTGATGGTGTTGACAAAGGCTACATGTTAGTAACCAGCAAGAAATATTCGGTTCACCACGACAATCCAGGAAGGGGTGAAGGCAAGGGCTGGAGGAACGGGAGGGGACTGTCACGTGGTGGTGGTACAAACGGGTAGGGGAGGAGAGGAGAAAAGGAGGGAGAACGACATGGGAGGAGAAAGGGTTTAGAGAGAACGAGACATGACATGGGAAGAAAGGGTAAGGAAGAGTAGAAAGGAAGAGTAAGAGACACGGGGTGGATCAGAGGCAGAGGATCGGAGAAAATAATGGTTTCGTGGCTCAACATCGTGACTACCAAGACAGTGCATGTTGGGAGGGTAACAGGAGGCGGCGTAAGAAGCGACTACTTACATGTTGGCACGTGATCAACACACACTTAACTTAGGACCTGGCGGGAAAGAATGATGAGGTTTTATTTGTTGGTTTGTTGACTCATTAACTTATATAGTGTTTTGTTTTTCTTTGTGTGTGTGTGTGTGTCTGTCAGTAAGAGTCAAGCTTAGTGTCTGTGAGGTAAAGAGTGAGAAGGTGAGACGTGTATCGAGTGAAATTAATACCCACTTCACTTGAGAGAAAAAAATGTGGTGAAAGGCGAAGTAAGGTGAGGCAAGCAGGCAAGCAGGAAGGCAGGTAAGCAAACAGTGAAGGAGGAGGAGGAAGCAAAACACTGAACACCTGTCTTTCTTTTTGACATGCAATACTTGTTTATTTTTAGCGTTGCAGTCAACAGTAAACATTATTCTATTTTACTTTATAACCAAATATATTTATTTATTATTCATGCTTGACTTCGTATTTTCCAGTCATATATATGCAACTTATACGCATGCACGTTTGCCGTTATCTGCTTCGTAAAACATATTTTTCTTATACATACATTTACAACACGCTCTTAAAGCCATGAGGATCAACGCATCAAAAACAGACACAATCAAACCCTTTTATGAAGCGAATTACTTTGATTAACATGTGCTGTGAGGCTTAGAAACCTTTTGTCACTGTTTACCTGGAATGAAGGGAACTGAAATAACGTGACCAGTTTATTTTGTTTGATATTCAGTATTCATTTATGTGTACGTAAAGGTTCCATGTGCGAGGCTATCTTGTGGAGCGGGTTGTCGGCCCCAGTGTATGATTGCGCGGCGGACGTGTTTATACTATGCTTATACCTCATACCATGCTATACCACCCACCAGCGGGGCTTCCCTTCACGTAAGTCGCAATCGCAAATACCGTTTGTGGACGACATGTGGGCGATTTTATGCCACTTGACAAGTCTAAACCCTTGTGCCAATGGCGGGACTTGAACGCCAGTCCACCATTTTCATACCATTTCCATTATTTATTTTTTTTCTGAGCCCGTGATGTAAAAAAGGAAATTAGTAAAACAATCTTAACTGCAGTAATTATGTGTTCAGTATCATTGACAGTAATGTTGTGCTTTACCGTGTACAAAGTTCAGCCAGAGTATCCTCAAGGGGATGGAATGGTGTGTGTTTCAGTGAGTTGTGTTCATGTTTCCTCCTGTGATGAAGTGAACCCTGTGTGGAGTGGCAGCTCGTGTATCAGATGTTGGATGACCAATGCAACATGACGAACTAACGTAAAGCGCTTCCCTTCCCGTCCCTTCGACATTAACAAGACAAATGGCCATCCGGACTGCAGTCTCTCTCCCCTTCCATCCCCTCTCTTCGATATCGGCTTAAGAGATACTTCCCACCCGATATATTTATGAGGCAGCCACGTGGGGTGTTCATTGAATGGTTGGGTTCATCTCCCAGCGTGCCGTGCTGGCGAGGCACTCACAACCTCTGTACCCAAGTGAATCCTTTCATCCCGGGTGTAACGCGATGCACCAACTTGTATGCACCACACAACACATCATCTTCACACTCAGCTTATACTTAATACACACATTTATACACATTAATGCTCATTTAATTTGTCAGTTGAACTATCATATAGACATGACGTAGCTATAACACACACACACACACACACCACACACACACATGCACGCGAGCGCGTCCTCCATGTGTGTGTGTGTGTGTGTGTGTGTAATATTAGTGTTGTGTGACTGCCTCTGTGAAGGTCTGGTCACCTTGACATTCAACCACAAGTCTGAAATTCGTCGTTTGTTTATGCTGCAGTTATGTGCAGCGTTATGCACACGCTGCACGGATGGTGACATAAGAGCCAAAGTGCAAGTATCCATCTTTAATTGCAGTGTGTTCCCACGTCACCTTGAAGCCAGTGTGACCGACAGTGGGGGGCGGAGGAGGGTCTCAGTCCTGTCAAAACGATGCACACACCACCGATATCTATGACTAGTGTGACCTTAGCTTAATACTCCTTCCTGCCTTTACTTCACCTCCTCATCCATCTATTTCATCACCCTCCTCCTCCTCCTTCCTCTTCTGGCTAGCTTCGACTGGAGGGAGGGATGGCTGGGGAGGATCCTTCCACTTTGCTGTTCTTTTGTTTTTATCAAGTAGATATTATAGTAGTAATGTAGCCACACGCACACCCTCGTTAGGTTCAGTAGAACTGTTGCTGTCTGTTCTTCATTTATACTCCTTTGTATCCTTTTTACTCCTCCTCCTCCTCCTGTACCTCCTCCCTCGAAGTCTTTGACCTTGGCCCACTGGACGACTATACTCAAGACCACTCTGGCAGGCCCTTAGCACCTGCCAACCACACTCTAGGATAGACAGATTTACCTACTGGCAAAATAAACAAGACATAAGTTTTCCTCTCTCCTCCCCTCGCACGCTCCTTCCTCCCTCCTGCTTGAACCTTGGGCCTCGTGTACCGAGAAATCGATTCCCTCGCTGATTTATGAGCAATGTGTTGTTACTTGTTTGTGCTTGGGTTTTTATATGATTTTTTTTTTTACATGGATGGTTTTTGCATTGAGTTTTCATCCAATGTTGTTGTTGTTGAAGAAAGTAAAGAATAAGATATTGACGTGAACATTTACACGTAAAAGAGGATAGGACAGAGTCACATTTCTATTTTGAATAATCCCTTACATGATCATTGCCAGTCATAGTTTAGCTCTTAAAGAAAACTGTCTTCAATTTCTTATCAATTATTTAACATTCCAGATAAAGAAAAAAATAAAAGTCTTAATGACATTCTATTAACCTCTTCTTAGCCACTTAAGTGTTGGGTTACCAGCAAGTGGTTAGAATAGTGTTATCCTTTAAAGGGGCGGCATGAATGTTGCTCCTTGTGCCATTATTTTTACCTTTTGGTGCAATGTATTTTTTTCCTTCTTACTGGTTCACGTGCTTGCGGCTGCCCAACCATCCTCCATTTCTTTCCGCTAGATTCATTATTTTCCCGCTTCGAGCCACAGCTGCATCAGGAAATGTAGAGAAGGAATGTATTGAAGAAAATCATGACGAAATGTTCATCAATACAGAATGAAGTGCTGTGTATTATGTGAGGAATGTTTCGTTGTGTAATGAGGGAGTAGTGGAAGGAAATGAAGGTGTGTTGTGGTTCCGTTAATTGTGTGGTGTTGTTTGTGTAATGGTGTTGTGATACGTTGTAAAGTCTTGGCTTAGTGGTGGTGACGAAGTTATATGAGTGTGTGTGTGTGTGTGTGTGTGTGTGTGTGTGTGTGTGTGTGTGTGTGTGTGTGTGTGTGTGTGTCTGTGTGTGTATAGGTAAGGAACAACAAGGCTTTGGAATAGGGCAAAGTGTTTTTCTGTAAAGTGAAAAAAGACTCGTTGAAGGTTACATGTTTTTTAAGGAAAACAAATCCGCTTATAAAACTGGTGCGAGTGTCTGAATGCATGTAGACAAATAGTAGTAGTAGTAGTAGTAGTAGTAGTTGTAGTAGTAGTAGTAGTAGTAGTAGTAGTAGTTGTAGTAGTAGTAGTAGTAGTAGTAGTAGTAGTAGTAGTAGTAGTAGTTGTAGTAGTAGTAGTAGTAGTAGTAGTAGTAGTAGTAGTTGTAGTAGTAGTAGTAGTAGTAGTAGTAGTAGTAGTAGTAGTAGTAGTAGTTGTAGTAGTAGTAGTAGTAGTAGTAGTAGTAGTAGTAGTAGTAGGCCACACAGTCTCCTCGCACACCAGTGGCCGCTGTCGATGTAAAGCCAAATAAAATCGAGTGTTGGGAAGAGTGACTCACCAGGAAGCATATAAATAGCTGTTGAAAGGTTCTGGCCCATTAGTTGACCGTGAGCGGATCCCTTCCTGTCTCCGCCCCACCTCGGCTGCGGTCATCACCATCCTCTTCAGATGGGTCTTAGCGTCTCCTTCGTTGGACGTGTTTTCATGGCTGCACTAAACCGATCAGAGAGAAGGAGGGGGTGTAAATCATACTTTCCTCTATGTCTTATCATGTTAAGAACTTTTGTATTGAATAAGAAAATAAAAAATAAATTCTTTGCCCTCAGTCTATAAACTCGATATACAAGAATGTTTATCTCTCACAGAAAATTCGTAAAAGAATATACTAGAAATTGGATCTAAGTGAAACCTTGACCTTGTGTGTGTGTGTGCGTGTGTATGTGTGTGTGTGTGTGTGTGTGTGTGTGTGTGTGTGTGTGTGTGTGTGTGTGTGTGTGTGTGTGTGTGTGTGTGTGTGTGTGTCCTCCATTATTTTGTTCTCCCCACAGCGATAGCAACAAAGAAAAAATATTCTTATAAAAACATTGGTGTCGCGCAAAGGTCAAATGTATTGGGGTATCACTTAAGAAAAAAATTTGTTTAAGCGGTTGTTGACCAGACGCAACGACTCCCCGCGACTTTTGCGCAGCAGTCAGTCACTCAGAACTCCATTGAACGGCATCTCAGACCATGTTACATTATCACCAAGTCTAAGAACCAAGCCTCTGTTGCCTTGCTAGTAGTGTCTCACCGCCTCTTCGCTACCCAATAACTCGTCCATGGTATCTAATATAGTCAGTCGTTGATATTGTTTAGCGTTGATTCCTTTATGTTTATTCGTTAATCTTGCCAGTTGATCCAATTTCTCTGATGCCTCCCTTACACTCTGATTAGAAATTCCCTTTCTTTTAATTCCCTTTCTTTTTTTTTCTTTTTTTTATACGTAATGTGACTTTGCCATTAGATATTTTGTCCTTGGTTCAGGATAAGGAAACTAGATGAGGCTCACACATATCTCCGTATTATTGAATTGAGAGACGTAGGAGAGTGAAGGCGAAGGGATGGCAACAAGAACAAGTAATAAAAACACGAAGAAGTTAAGTTCACACAAGCTTATCAAAACAATGAAAAAAAAAGTAATCATGGAGTTTGATAGTTGTTATTGTTACCTCACCTGTGTTACCTGTGTTACCTGTGTTACCTGTGCCTCCATAATCACTACGTACGTATCACTATTTCTCTTCACTCACCACGCCTTTCTCATGTAGATTCATTCAGCCCTGCTATATACCTCCTAAACCTTCCCTGCCACATACTGCTACGCTTCTTTTCTTTTTATTCTTTATTCATGCAAAGTCTCGTTCTCTCTCTCTCTCTCTCTCTCTCTCTCTCTCTCTCTCTCTCTCTCTCTCTCTCTCTCTCTCTCTCTCTCTCTCTCTCTCTCTCTCTCTCTCCCTCCCTCTATCCATTCATTCAGTTATGTGTTTTTTATGTAGATTGATTTAATTTCTATTTTTATACTTGTTTCACGACATGCTCTTTGTAAGGTTATTTTTAAATTTTTTTGTTCGTTATGTTTTTTTATTTAGTCGTTTATTGCTCCTGTATTTATTTTTTGTTTTGTGAATTTCCTTGCATTCTTTTTTTCTTTTTTTTTCAGTATCGTGTTTCTTTTAATTGTCTCTCAAACCAATTGGCCTTTCTCTTTGACCCTCTCATGTGCTTTTATCCTTGTTGGTAACGATAGCCTATTATTGTGTGCTCTCTCTCTCTCTCTCTCTCTCTCTCTCTCTCTCTCTCTCTCTCTCTCTCTCTCTCTCTCTCTCTCTCTCTCTCTCTCTCTCTCTCTCTCTCTCTCTCTCTCTCTCACACACACACACACACACACACACACACACACACACACACACACACACACACACACACACACACACACACACACCATTCACCTGGCGTCTCTATCATCCGTATAAATTTAATGCGTCTCACATAGGTGATGGGAAGGAGAACCTCTTGCATATAAATCCAGACACTTCCCTCCTCCTCCTCCTCCTCCTCCCGTTCCTCCTCTTACTTACCTACCTCCCTCAATCCTATTCTTGCACCATCACCTCCCTTCCTTCCTTTCCCTTCCCTTCCCTGCCCTCCGTCTGTCCAGTGGTTGGTGAGAGGTAAAGGACCCACCGCTTCAGAGTGACTCGTTAATGTGTGGAAGGCAAGTTGGTAGCGGTAATGAGGTGCCTCTGTGGGACTTAGGTAATTGCATTGGCTATTACGCGATGCTCCTTTGTCGGCGGAAAATTTTGATCTCGTGTTTGGTGTTTGTAATCATGTTATGCGCGTGTGTTGATGTGTGTGTGTGTGTGTGTGTGTGTGTGTGTGTGTGTGTGTGTTCTTTCATCAAGTGCAAACCTCCATGTGGTGAAGTTTTTTTTTGAACAAGCTTTAGCGGCAAGTTGAATATGAATAAATATTTGCTGTTTTTTTTTTTTGTTGTTAATACATTTATTGTTTTTTTTTGTATTTATTTATATTTATTTTGAACCGAATGCGTGCGTGTGTGCTTCTTGGTGTCGATGGCTTAGCGTACGTTACATAACCAACTGTATGTATTCATGTGTGCACGACTTGGCTGTTCAACTTCTGCTTCTTTATATTCCTGTTCAGCTTTCAATCTTTTATCAACCTCTGAAAAAAATTTGACATGATTTTACTCCATTATATGCATTTTACAGCGATTTTTTGTCATATTACCTTGTTTTGTGGGTAGGTATTAATTCTACTTAACTTCTCTGTCCTTTATCTTACCATCTCTCTCTCTCTCTCTCTCTCTCTCTCTCTCTCTCTCTCTCTCTCTCTCTCTCTCTCTCTCTCTCTCTCTCTCTCTCTCTCTCTCTCTCTCTCTTTGTAATCCCTCAGCAAACACGCGGATTACAAACTCCACAACGTTATTGATTCTGAGGTCAGATTAGAATTCAAGGTCAAAGGGAGATGGACGGTTTTTTTTTTTTTTACGACTATAATTTCAGGTCATCTTATTGGCCGACCGTGTGTGTGTGTGTGTGTGTGTGTGTGTGTGTGTGTGTGTGTGTGTGTGTGTGTGTGTCGCACTACGGAACTAACACTTCAAGGACAGACTGAAACTTTTCGGAATATTGTAATGCCTTTGGTAATGCTTATGGTAGGAATTAATATTAACGGTGGGCAGCGTGTTTTTGTGTAAATATTGTTCTGTTGTGAGGAAGTGTTGATGTGGAGATTAGTGTGTGTGTGTGTGAGAGAGAGAGAGAGAGAGAGAGAGAGAGAGAGAGAGAGAGAGAGAGAAAATAGAAGGAAAGAAAGAAAGAAGGGGATAGACAAAGAAAGAAACAGAGTAATTAATAAAAAGTGTCGCTGATATCCGTCCCGGGAAGGTTTTGCGGGAGAAACATGGACTCCGTTATGTTGAGAGAGAAAATCGTTTCCCTTATACAAACTAATGCTTCTACGTGGGTTCATGTCAATATTGGTCATCATTCTAAATTCAAGAAAATTGGCTCAATATAGCTTGTTATTGCTTATTGAAGATGTACAACTTTAATTCATATGCTCTTTCACGTTTCTGTGAGGGAAATATTTGTTTTATTATTTGGGCCAAGAAAATGGCGACCAAAATTAACGTCAAAACCATTTGATGCCGTTTTACGGCATAATTATTAGTCCTAGAGCAAATATGCATAGAGACAAATCTGTAGAGTTTGACAAGGTTTACCCGATGGTGCTATAATCTTTCCAATATCTCTAATAGCTTTAGAGATAATGAGGAAGAAAGTCATGTTTTTTTTTAAAGAATAAATGTGACATTTTCTCGGTTATTAATATTCCATTATCATTATACTCTAGCTCAACCTAACGGGCGTTTTCTGCTCGCTCTTTATTAATCTGTAAATTTTTTACGTAAACCTCAAAGAAAGAGAAACAAAGAAGGAAAGGAAAGAGGCAAAGAAGTAGATAAAATTTCCACGAAGACGTAAAAGTTAATTATTCTAATTGTAACCTTCCTCGTTGCATTATTTGTTGGAAGTGACCTGACCTGACCTGACCTATATAATATTCACTCTTACTGTGACCTTCCTCCCTTCTCCATTACCCCTTCCCTTCCCCTAATTCCCTTCCCTTCCCCTAATTCCCTTCCCTTCCCTACCCATCCCTTTCCTTCCCTTTCCTTTCCTTCCCTCCATCCCTTCCCTTTCCTTCCCTTTCCTTTCCTTCCCTCCATCCCTTCCCTACCCTTCCCTTACCTTCCCTTCCCTTCCCTTCCCTTCCCTTCCCTCCTTCCCTCCTCCTGCTTGATGGGCTACACAGTCATCAGCCATTCAGCAAAACAAGATACTGACAAAGGTGGTACGTAATGTGTTTCCCTCAGTGCTGTGTATAGAGTTTTTCTGTTGTTGATTCCCCCTTCATTTCTGCTGCATTAGCTCCCTCAATGCCCCTAGTGACCGGACTATACGCCCTGCAGATAGCTCCTAAATTAACAGAGCGATCCGTAGACTTGTAATGATTATAATAGAGTGAGTGATCTTTACACAAGGGGCTGCAAAGTGTGTGTGTGTGTGTGTGTCTGTCTGTCTGTCTGTCTTTCTCTCTGTCTCCCCCGGTAACCCCAATGCTGATCTAAGACTTTTTTTTTTCTTTCTTTTTTTTTCGAAGAAGTTTCTTGCGAGATCAAAAGTCAAACTCACATGAATTACAGGAGCCGGAGGAAAGGAGGAAGGAAGGAAAACATCTATCTTGTCCGTGAGTCCTAAATTTTCACAGGACGGTCTGAGGAAAAGGTGGTATAAGAAGAGGGGGAGGTAAGGGAGATAGGCCGGGGGTCATCGCGGCAAGGTGGGGGGGGGCGGGGTGCCGGGGAGGAGGTGGTGTAGAGAGAAAAGGTGTAGAGGAGTGAGAGGGAGAAGGAGACTTTATGGTGAGGGAAAAGGACGCTCGTGGCTGAGTGAATATTTATTTAATGTTCAGGTTAATAATTGATGTTGCAGTACCTTGGTGTGTGTGTGTTGGGGGGGTGGGAGAGAGAGAGAGAGAGAGAGAGAGAGAGAGAGAGAGAGAGAGAGAGAGAGAGAGAGAGAGAGAGAGAGAGAGAAAGTGAGACAGGCAGGGAGAGAGAGGCAGGGGGGCGTGTCCCTGTCCCCTGCAACACGAGGGGGGCTGCCTGCCTGCGTGTCACAAACACCCGCGTCCCCTTGTTGTCAAGCAGAGGAGGAATGTTCCGCTACTCTGATCAAAATTCTGAATTGACACTAAAAAAAATATGAATAAGGATACAAAAAATGAGCATGAGGAGCAGCCTCGAGGAATATAAGGTTAAGGAAGACTTGCTTATACTCTCACTTCACGGCTGCTTGAAGGAGGTTATACAATAGCGTGAGTGTGCGGTGCTGGCCAGACAGACACACAGACTACCGCAGCCACTGAGACGCCGCCGCTACCCCCGCCCCGTCCGCCCTCCACCTCCTGCTGCCTCAAGTGAAATATGTTGGTAACCTGCGCAGATATCACCCCGCTATGCCTCTGATGCAAATTTGTTTCTTGTGTGAGGTCTTTCACTTGAGAGTATCACTTCGTACCAGATCTGAACGAAACTATCTGAGACTTTTTTTTTTTTGTCTTCAAGGAACTCAAGTTTGTCCTTTTTCTTCTTTTCTTCTTCATGAGAGTCCTGCCTTGATCAATTCTGGAGGAGGACTGTGTAGGACTCAGGCTATCCCAAGGCGTGTTTCTTGTTTGCTATTTTTTTACCCTCAAGTTTTGCCGTCTGTTGTGTGTGTGTGTGTGTGTGTGTGTGTGTGTGTGTGTGTGTGTGTGTGTGTGTGTGTGTGTGTCGTCCGTCCCCACTACCCGCACACACACGTTATTGTCTTGTCGGGATGTGTTGTTTTTATGATCCTGGATATTGTTGTAAGAAATCTTTTTATTCAAACTGTTAAAAAAACAAAACTCATATAGAAAAAGCTACTGAATGGAAGCTCACACGGGTTCATTTGACACTTATTACATTTCTGTTTTACAAGGTTTGATGTTAAATGAAATGTTAAAATTAATTGATGCTACAAATAAAAAAGACATTTCAACCAGAAAAAAAGATTTACAATACGCGGCCAACTGATGCAAAGAATAATAGAGAAAGATAGACAGACAGGTAAATAGATTTATTAACAAAGAATGATGTCTTTATTTTTACTTATTTTCATCTGTATCCTGACTCTCGTAAACAAAAGTAACAACGCTGTCTCATCCACGTAAGGTGACAGAGTGGTGCGTCCTTCTTCTGAGGCCGCTGGTCAAGCTGTGACACATTGATCACCATACCAATGCTGCACACACAGGCTGGAGATGGTGTTGATAGTAGTAACAAGGATTATATTACCATGTATGTAGTTATCATATAATACCCTAATGTTTTGTGACCAAGCGGAGTTCAGGAAGGTGATTAAGAAAAAATAGGAATAAATAATTTGACGCCACAGTTTTGCAACACGAACACACATGCCCGTGTTTATGTTATGAAAATATTTGCACGCTTACGCACTCACACGCTGGCAGGATCGCATGTGTGCGAACAAACGCACACGCACACGCGCACGCGCACACACACACACACACACACACACACACACACACACACACACACACACACACACACACACACATACACAGATGTCATCGTATGAGTCAACATGAATGCTTTCACACTCTGTTAATAACATGTCCGTGTTGAATGTCACGTCAGTCGTATTTTCACGTGGTATCATAATGACGGACTTAATGTTGCGTCCCTCACTCGCACACCTAAGCTGCTCCTTTGACTGTACCGACTCAAGCACAAGATTCACTCAAAGTGTCTGGATCTTGGTTTGAAATTTTTTTTAATTTAGTTTTACGTGATATCTGTATTTCTTATCTTCATTTGGCCTTAGGTTAGGTGCCATCGCGTTGCGTGGCACCTGGCACTCATCCAAGCAGTATCGGCAAATACTACACAGGGCTCGGGGAGGAGCGCCCCTTCGGAGCCAGGGATTCCGCAAGCTACATATAGACAAGCTGCTGGGAGACGCCATTCATGTTTTTAAGTTATATTTATGAGCCTGATGCTAACGCACAGACTAGTGAGGAATTGCAGAAAACGAAATATTTTTTTTTCTAATTGGAAGTGACATTTTTTTTCTTCTTTTTTTAACATTCATCTGGTTCGCAGTTTACACCAATATGTTTATCTTCGGCAGCGCCATTTTCTTGGAAACTAAATACTAAATCACGTTTTTTTTTGGCCTCTCGGGGTGGAGTAATGGCCCAACCGTGTAGCTCTGTATCCTCACCCCCCCCCCTCCCCATCAAGACACCACAACGCAAAAACAACCGACAAAGCACCCACCATACCAACAAAAACACCAATTGGTAGCGGCGCCTGTGTTAGGAGGGGAGGAGAGGCTCTGGTAAAGTACGGGCGTTGTTCAGGGTCGGTGCTGAGGCTGGGTTGTGGGCAGATGAAAAATGATAAGAAGCGTGATTGAAACCGGAATGCAAATGATGGCAAGAACAGGTTGCATTGCGGCCTACGTGAGTACAGGACCTGCACGGGCGGGGCGGCGTTGTTGTTCCTATTGCGGCCTGCCAATGAAAGATTATCAAGCACCCAGCTGTTGACAGTGATAACTTGATGCAGTGAGAAGAAAGTGTGCACATCTCGAGCGAACGTGTGCCTGTACACACACACACACACACACACACACACACACACACACACACACACACACACACACACACACACACATAAAATTAAGCATACTGCAAACAAGAGATTCATTTTTATAATAGATAAATAAATGTACGAAAATATATAGCCTCACTTATGAGAGAGAGAGAGAGAGAGAGAGAGAGAGAGAGAGAGAGAGAGAGAGAGAGAGAGAGAGAGAGAGAGAGAGAGAGAGAGAGAGAGAGAAAGAATCAGACACAGACTGACAAATGGAGACCAACTTGTACTGCAACTTTTAATGCAATGCAACTCTTCTGCCTTACCTTTACCTTCACAAGGGTGCCATCAGCTTCATAGGGACTGATTGGGTTACATCCGTGGCACCTGCATCCATAGCCTCGATCATCCGGCAAGGAAGTTACAATTAACATCATTGGATCAAAATCGTCTGAAGGGAGGAGAGAAAGTCGGGTTTATCTGTCACTTAACCAAACACATACATTAGGAGGAAGGAGGTGAGACAGCCTGTAGTACACAATATTTATGAATTGACTAAGATTGAACATTTCTTGGCGAGGCAGTGCGTGGTGCGTGTAGGACAAAGAGGCATTGGGAGGGAAATTTCACAACATGGAAAGAACAATAATTACTCGTGAACAATAGTGGCGTCACCAGCTTAGAGAACTATTGTTTGAATTTAGTCACATTTCGAAATTATAAGACTAATTGTACCGAATATAAGTATGGATAAAAATGTGTAAGTTGAATGCAATTAAAGAGTAAACGCTGCAGTTAAGTAGTTAATTCATTGCTTAATTTTCTACTGCATATTACTTACAAAGGAACTGTATTGTCATCCATGTTAACAAGACTACTAACTCTACAGTCAATTAACAGTCGCACAGATGTAAAAACACACACACACACACACACACACACACACACACACACACACACACACACACACACACACACATACACACACACACACACACATCAGTTCAAATTTTCTTCTCACTTTTCTCTACATTTTCTCTTGTTACAATATGTGTCGTCGGTTGGTATAGGTCAGTGTTGTGGAAGTGTTTGGCATCAGCCCAGTGAGGTGCAACGGGACCCAACCTGAAGAGGGACACACCCGCGCTGGTCCTCTTCGCGTGGGGGAAGAGCTCATCATCCTGCTAGTTATCCTTTTTAAATTTACAGTCTCTTTCTTACTACAGCAAAGAAAAACCTGTGTGACAAAGAGCAGAGTACAATTAACCACAAAACACACTCTTGAGGAACCCATATCATACATAATTTCATATAATTGTAGAGTCGAGATAGAATTTAGCATGGAACGTATATGTGACATTAGTATTGGTAGTCAAGACTCTGAATACCTGTCACACCTTCAGGAACACTGCTATGCTATGTG
>JAPQNM010000038.1:8335895-8383395 GCA_029783475.1 Metacarcinus magister
ATTTTTCTTCACTGTCTCCCTCCAGCTTTATGTGTCCATCTACTATCATTTCTCTTCTTACTTCCTCTCTCTCTCTCTCTCTCTCTCTCTCTCTTCTTACATTCACTCTTGCCTACTTTCGATCCAGCTCCGTGTTTTCTTTCTCGCTCTCCTCCTCCAATCTCGTCTGTCCACCTATATTTTCACCGGAATTCTCCTCCTCGCCTCCCCTTTTCGGCCTCTCTCTCTCTCTCTCTCTCTCTCTCTCTCTCTCTCTCTCTCTCTCTCTCTCTCTCTCTCTCTCTCTCTCTCTCTCTCTCTCTCTCTCTCTCTCTCTCTCTCTCTCTCTCTTTCCATTTGTCCAACTACTTTCACCTCTCCCTCGTGTTATTTCTCTTCCATGATTTTTTCCCTTTTTTTTTCTCTCTCACACACGATCTCTCAGTTTATTTTTTTTCAATATTCTGTCTACGTCATTTTCTTCCCTACATCCATGTTTATATATTCATTTGTTTTATATTATATCTTATGCTTTCTTCGCACTCTCTCTTTTCATCAGCTATTTCCTTCTACTCCCTTTTTCTTTTCTCCTTTTGCTCTTTCTGTCTGTCTCTCTCTCTCTCTCTCCTCCTCCTCTTCCTTTATTATCATCCTTTCAGTTCACTTCCCTGCATTCTTTTCCTTGAGTTTTTTACCTTTTTTTTGCATGTGTATTTTTGTTTCTTCGACTTTAAATACATGTTTGTTGTGTTGTTTTTGTTGTTGTTGTTGTGGTCTACTTCCTCTTAGGTGTTTTGTTTTTTATCTTTTTTTACCGTTAATATTTCTTTCCATCTTACCACTTCCGGTTTGACTCATTCCCCAGCCTCTATCTCTCTAAATTTTTGTTCTCTCTCTCTCTCTCTCTCTCTCTCTCTCTCTCTCTCTCTCTCTCTCTCTCTCTCTCTCTCTCTCTCTCTCTCTCTCTCTCTCTCTCTCTCTCTCTCTCTCTCTCTCAGTGTGTGTGGTTTTTTTTTGTTTTTTTGAGAGAGAGAAAACACACACACACACACACACACACACACACACACACACACACACACACACACACACACACACACACACACACACAACGAATTAAACACCCACATTGAACCTGTTCATATTATTACTTAAATTCACTCGTTCATTCATAGAGAAATACATACACACACACACACACACACACACACACACATACATGCATACATACATACGCATATACATACATACATAAATCTATACAAAAGAGGCAAGTATACAGCAGTGTTTGATGTAGTGGTCGATTTGATAAGACACACTAAGACAGGAGAATGAGGATCATGAAAATGTATTCAAGAGAGAACATAGTCATGGGTTTACTTTACTCTCTTCGAATAGCTTACACCAGAAAACTTTGCACGGGTACAGAAGACAAAGAGAGAGAGAGAGAGAGAGAGAGAGAGAGAGAGAGAGAGAGAGAGAGAGAGAGAGAGAGAGAGAGAGACAGCAACCATCACCACCTCCTTGCAGTGTTGTCTTAAGTTGTATTTGGAATAGCAACACAACACAACACTACTTGGCTGGTGCAGGACTTGACTAGGAAGGACATTTGCTTTGCTTGTGTTGGGTGCGAGGCGACCGAAACAGGTTCACACGACAGCACTCTTGGTTACTTACTGCTTTTGTTGCACACACACACACACACACACACACACACACACACACACACCACACACACACACACACACAGAGAGAGAGAGAAGGAGGAAAAACTAGCCCTGCTTCGTTTTTGCGTCGTTGAACAAGGTTACGTCAAACATTGCGTCACAACTGAGGCCTGCGAGGGGTAGGAATTGAGAAGCCGCGCTCGATCTGTCGGTGTGAAGTGAAGAAGTGAAGAAGTGTGTGTCTCATGAGGATTAGATTCCGTGATTGTGTGAGAGCGCAGATGAGGTTAGGTTAGGTTAGGTTAAGTCAGGTTAGATTTCCAGTGGGGGTAGATGGTAAATGTGAGGCCTTACGTGGTAGTGTATGTATAGACTGTACCTTATATTGTATTAACCGCGTGGTACTGAAGAAGACAAGGAATAGTAAGCTTCTAAACATGAAATACTTCTACGACTATCTGCGCCTGTGTTTGTCTGTGTGTGTGTGTGTGTGTGTGTGTGTATGTGTGTATGTGTTTGTGTCTGTGTCTGTGTCTACCTCCCCTTCTTGCACACTTTCCTAATTGTAATAGCATGTAGTTGCTGTACAATTTCGCATCTCATTTACTTACTTCCCTATGCACGGTTTACAAATGAGTGCAATTATCCTGAAAGAAGTTGCCTTAACGAGAGACAGCGTGCAATTCGAGGGAGAGCACATTTAATTGGTCTAAAACTATTACGCTATTTTTCATGACAGCTATTAATTTGCAGCAGTTCTCGCCTTTGTGCGTGTGTGTGTGTGTGTGTGTGAGAGAGAGAGAGAGAGAGAGAGAGAGAGAGAGAGAGAGAGAGAGAGAGAGAGAGAGAGAGAGAGAGAGAGAGAGAGAGAGAGAGTATTTGATATAGTAATAAGATAGAACAATGCAATCATTAATAGCAAACCAGAAAAGACTAGGAGGAGGAAGATGACGTCAAGGAAGTAGAAGGAAATAGAAAAGAAGGAAATACTCGTTGGAAGAAGAAGAAGAAAGAGAAGAAGAAGAAGAAAAGAAAAACAGGAGAGGAGGAGAGTGGATAATACTTTGAGAAAATGTTCGTACTACTTATGAAATTCACCATTCTTGCACCGTTGGAAAAGCTTCACACCTTTCACCTGTATTGACTTTCATCTACTATGCTATTAGTCACTCGCTTCAAATAGTAGATTATTGCTCCACCTGAAACTATACACTTTAATTACAGGTGCCTCATCCACATTCACCGTTCACCTGAAGAGATTAAACCAGCCTTAATACAATACTACCTCTCCCTCCCTTGTGATCTCTTTAATGCTATTTTCAGTTCCTCCTCCTCCTCCTCCTCCTCCTCCTCCTCCTCCTCCTCCTCCTCCTCGTCCTCCTCCTCCTCCTCCTCCTCCTCTCCCTTTCCCTTCTCATCTTCCTTCTCTTAGATCTTTTTTATGCTCTGCCTTCTTTTCTCCTCCTCGTCCTTGCACACCAGGAACCAATTACTGTCATTATCAGATCGGGAGAAGAGCGGGACAGTGGTGGACCAAAAAATATTCGTCACTGCTCTTCTTCACCGCGTGGGTAGCGTCCAGCCCACGACTCTTCCTCCCGATGTCCCCTCTCTGGCACCTCGCCCGCCCCCCCGCCCGCCCTTCAATTGATGTATTTTGCACTGGTGGGGGGGGGAGAAGAGAGAGGGAGCAGGAAAAGCGGAGGAGGGCTAGCACGATTAGGTTAGAAGGTGATAGAGAAAATAGAAAAGACTTAGAAGAGGAAATGGAGGACAGGAAGGAGGGTAGAATTTAGATGCGTGGAAACGTGTTAGAGAGAGAGAGAGAGAGAGAGAGAGAGAGAGAGAGAGAGAGAGAGAGAGAGAGAGAGAGAGAGAGAGAGAGAAAGAGAAAGAAAGAGAGAGAAAGAGAGTTTCTTTTTCTCAATTAAGCAATAATGGGAAAACTAACTCTCTCTCTCTCTCTCTCTCTCTCTCTCTCTCTCTCTCTCTCTCTCTCTCTCTCTCTCTCTCTCTCTCTCTCTCTCTCTCTCTCTCTTTATTTTCCACATTACCGTCTTAGGCGCCGCTGTTGAAGCCGTTTATTAAGGTGCATTTGTTTCCTTGGGTGTTCTTTGTCTTACTTTTCTTTATGTTGTGGTCTTCGTTGGACAAATTGCATTATATTGTGTCCATTGTAATAATAATAATAATAATGATGATTTTATTTAACCCGAAGCAATAGGTGAAGGTTACTGAAAATGGGTCACGCTTATTTTATTCTATTTTATTTTATTTTTATTTTTATTTACAGTTTACTTTCTTTCATGGTTGTAAGTGCGTTGTATTTTATTTTTTATTTTTTGTTCCGCTAGTTTTATTTTATTTTATTTTATTTTTTTTTTTTTCTGTCTTTATTGCTTTTCGTTTTGCTACTCACTCCTTTCATCGTGTTTTTCGTTTGCTCTTTTTTTTCTATTTTTTTTTTTCTTTTTCTTCTTTATCCTTTTCGTTCCATTATCTGGGTTCCTCTCACGCACTTACCTGCACTTGTTTCTTCTTCTTTTTTATGTTCTATCTTGTCTTGCCTCAGTTTTCGTAACTTTATATTTCTGTGGTGTTTTCTTTCCTTTCTGTTTTTAATGTAATCTTTCTTTCATCTTTTTTCATGTGTTTTTGTAATAGTTATAGCAGTAGAAGTAGTAGTAGTAGTAGTAGTAGTAGTAGTAGTAATAGTTGTTGTTGTTGTTGTTATTGCTGTATTTCTTCTTATTCTTATTCTCCGTCTTCTTATTATTATCATTGTTATTCTCCTCCTCCTCCTCCTCCTCCTTTTCCTCCTCCTTTTCCTCAAACCCCTTAACGATCATACCACCACCACCAACAACAACAACAACAGCAACAGCAAAAACAAGTACTACCACCACCACCACCACCACCACCACCACCACCACCACCGTCACCACCATTGCCAAAACCCATAACAGTACCCACATTAACCATCCCATTTATACTGACACTACCGTTTCATCTTACCCACCAACCAACTCCCTCACCTCCCCTCTTTCCTTTTTGTGCCTCTACTTGGCTCCTCTACTCCTCTTCCTTCTCCTCTTCCTCTTCCTCCTCCTCCTCCTCCTCCTCCTCCTCCTCCTCCTCCTCCTCCTCCTCCTCCTCCTCTTTTTTCTACTCCTTCTCCTCCTCCTCTTCTTCCTCCTCCTTCTCCGTCTCGTCTTTTCAGTATAGTTGTATAGTCTAACACACTCACTACCTCTCCTTTAGAAGCGGTGGTGGTGGTGGTGGTGGTGGTGGTGGTGGTGGAAGGAAGAGAAGGTTGATACAGAAATGCCTTTGTGAGTAAATGTCAAATCTTTAAGGTTGGGGTTGTTGTTTTTTTCTGAATACATAATAGATAGGTAGTTATTTACCTATTTTGGTCCTGAATCATTTTATTTTATTATTAGTCGATTTATTTATATATATATATATTTTTTTTTTAGTTAGTTCGATGTTTGTTTTTAATGGTATACGTTTTCTGTGCGTGTGTTCGTTAGTTTGTTAGTTTGTTAATTAGTTGAGTGTGTAATTAGTAATCTAGCTTGTTATTACGCTTACACACACACACACACACACACACACACACACACACACACACACACACACACACACACACACACACACACATGAGGAGGAGAACGAGAGGGAGATCAGAGCTATCTCACTGCACCTTTTTGCTCTTGAATCCCAAATTAAACTCTCTCTCTCTCTCTCTCTCTCTCTCTCTCTCTCTCTCTCTCTCTCTCTCTCTCTCTCTCTCTCTCTCTCTCTCTCTCTCTCTCTCTCTCTCTCTCTCTCTACTCCCCCATTTGTTGGATTCTAAGAACATGCTACATGGTATTGCTTCCTCTTCCGGCCAGCTTCGGCTGTAGGGAGGGGTGGGTGGGGAGGAGCCTTCCACTTTACTGTCCTTTTGTCTCTAACATGTTGATATTATAGTAGTAGAGTGTAAGTAACCACATACAGTTTTGTTAGGTCCAGTAGAGTTGTTGTCTGTTCTTCCTTTGTACGCCTTTGTATATACCAAAAAAAGAGAAAGAAAAAGGTTTATCTTCTTTATCCGTAATAACATCATCAATTTTCATCTATTTACTATCTTGTCTAGTGTTGTATTGTAATGGAACGAAAGGAAAGATAATGGAAATGAAACATCCAAAAAAATGCGTTGCCTAATAATAATAATGTATTTCATTTGCGAAACACCGGGAAATTCTAACGATACAGAAAATTTTAATACATTCTCATGCTTTTCTCTTATCTCTCCGAGTGAATGCACGGAGTATAGTGAAGCATTTCGCTGCATCTAACACGCCCATCTCTGCTGACTCAACCACACTATTTTTTGCCGCTCATGGTCGGTCTCTGGTGCTTCACTATTTTTTTTTTTTATTCTCTCTCTCTCTCTCTCTCTCTCTCTCTCTCTCTCTCTCTCTCTCTCTCTCTCTCTCTCTCTCTCTCTCTCTCTCTCTCTCTCTCTCTCTCTCTCTCTCTCTCTCTCTCTCTCTCTCTCTCTCTCTCTCCCCATGGAACGATTTACTCAATTATGACATTTAAATCTTTTATATTCAGCGATTAGATTTTTACTGATTTTCGTCCGAGATATTTTTTTTTCTGTCTGGTTCTGAAGAGCTTTTGTATTTTTCATCATTAATTATGGAGTTTTATTTTTTCTTACTCACTGTTTTTACTTTAGAGGCTTTCGTTGTCTTTGTATTATTCATGCTGTGTTTTCTTTAATTTGTTTTTTGTATTTAGTCTGAGAAATTTAGGTGTTGCGTGTGTTGGAGGTGTGTGAAGAGGAGAGAGAGAGAGAGAGAGAGAGTGTGTGTGTGTGTTTGTGTGTGGAGTGAACGTGGCAAGATCCTGTGGTTGTTGGGTGTGTGTGGTAGAGAGAGGCGTGTGGTGGTGCTCGAGGTGTGTGGTGTGGTTGGTGCAGCTGTGTTCAAAGTGTGCTGAAGTGTGAGGAAGAACATGCTAATATAATAATAGTTTCAAGACCGTGAGTGTGATGCAAATCATGCAATACGACCGTGCAGAAGGGAGGCGGCAAGCACACAAAGACTGAACCATTACGCGTTACCATCAGGTTCATAACACTTCATGAATTGGTAACATTTTCAGTTGCAATTGTGTAACATATAAATTAGAATGTATATGATCTTCAATGCGTTGTTTCTTTGAGTCTCAATTGCTTATTTCCCTTATGTTTGTCCCTGATTGGGTGAAATTTGATGTTTATGGTGTTGAGGTTTTTCTTTTAGTGTCCTTCCTTCACAGTCCCGTTACAGCTGCGTAGCCATGGCCTTCCAACGCGCAGATCACGATGCTCTACTGTTAGTATATCGGAAAACAAGATTCTGTGGTCTAGGATTTTGAAATGCGGATGTATTAGATTACAGGTAATCATCCTTACTGCACATAGTAATTGCTAGCGAGTAATGTGTAGAATAATAAAAGAAAATTATCGGTAGATAATTTATGGTTTTGTGATACTGACAACTAAATCTGCATGATATCTACATCCCACGAAAGAAGCCCATTTAGACTACATTAACTGTGTACATAACAACGGTGGGCCTCGTTAGGAAGTCCGCCGACGAACTGATGTTGTGATGTTGTGGTCTCATGGTGGTGTTGTGACTTCCTGAACACAAGTTTTATCAATATCCAATACAGTTTCGGATCCTCAAGCTGATCGTGTTATACCTGCAGGATGTGGGCGCTAAGGAATGACACGAAGAGGCGTCCTGACTCCTATGATAACAAGGGCGTTGCAGAACCTTGTGATATTACTAGAGTGAGTGGGTATCAATTCAGTGATTGCTCCATCCAGGTGAATCGAAGCTTGTTACCTGCACAGACAGTGAACGGCACCTCTGACATGTATCACGTTTCTATCGTGTCATTATTAATCATAGAAATCGAGTAATTTGATCGAACATAATATCATATTGCTTTGAAGGAACTAAAAATCTCCCTGCCACCCTACCACCCTGCCACCCTGCCACCCTGCCACCCCTGAAAACTAGATGTAGCTGAGTTGCCTGCGCACGTGCATAGTTTTGCAGCTCTGAGGGCCAGGGATCCCACCTACATGGACGACACGAAAATATTTAGGACAGTTAACACATCAGTATTCTGTGCAAACCGTAACTGTAAAATATAGTTACTAGAATGTAGTTATCTAAAAAATTAGAAATATTGCAGTAAATTTACAAACCTAACCTTATGTGACTGCGTGAAAAATGTAATTAATATATGATAAAGTTAACATAAACGTATCATTATCTTTTAAAGGAGCGATTCAACAGTGGATAAAGTAGCAGTAGAATAGAGCTGCCAGGCGTACGAACACTTTCTCTTCACACTCCGTTCTGTGGGGGAAAAATAATCGCATTTTATATCTAAACTGGAAATATTTACCAGTGACAAGGTCTGTGAAGAGAGGGTGAGGGTGAACCTGTCTCTGCTATGACCTGTCGTATTGAACATGTCGCAAACTGTCGATCTGGAGTGAGAGAAGTGAGAATAAGACACAATACTGGGATGCAGCAACAACACACTGCAGCTAGAAAGTGGAAGCACACACCATGCACACGTCAATGTTATATTTCATTTACGCCTTTACATCTAAAAGTTTAAAAGACAGTGTGAGTGAAGCCGCTCCACACAAAGAAAGAGAGAAAAAAGTGCAAATAGCAGATAATCAATCCAGGTTTTGAAGGTGACCCAATACGCTTCCCCTGAAAGTGGATGTCATAGGGAGAAGGAACAATGGAGGAAGGATGCTCGTTTCAAAACTTACCACAAAAGTGATCAAAGATGACACTGCATAGATATTGCCTTATATAAACTAAAAGGCAAAGAACGGTGTGTCTAACAGAGAACAACGTAATGAACGCATGGAAACTTTTTTATTTTTATTTTCAAAGTCCCATTATAGTGACAAAGGAAAGACACATTTGGCTACAGACAATGTGACTGGTATTTCATGTTGAATGTTGAGGTAAAACACAACACACACTGCATTGCCTGTTGCCAAGGAGCATATTCACTCACGCACAATGGTTATATTGGAAGAGAACACTTGTGTGCTAAATTTGAAAATGTATCAAAAGAATATATATATATGAAACAAGAGACAACAGAATTTGTGTTCCTTCGTTCTCCCCTAAATTAAGTTATCATACTCGAACGAAACTGAAAAGATTTAGTAATCAGACACTTACCTCCTACGTGTTCCCTTCCTCAAATAATTGCATACATGAAAGTAGATAACCAAGCTCTTGGATCGTGTCATGTATCATAGAAACTTCATCACAGATTCCTGTAATCCTGAGAAAAGAACTACGACTTGACAAGGGACTTATTTCACAAGAACAGAGCAACTACTGCCAGCTTTCCCGCAAGTCAGCAGAGAAGCATTAGTCGTGGAAGGACCCAAGCACATCTGGCGTGGAGGGGGAGAGGGGGAGGCAGCGGGAGTGGCTTTCCCTCGGTGATGGAGCAGGTAGCGGGGTCCAGGAAGGGGAGTGGCAGTAGGGGTGGTTGAGAGGCTGTGGTGGAGTGGTGGCAGTAGTGGTGACGGTGTGGGGAAAGGTCGGGTTTCTGCGAGTCAGTTGCCACGAATAGCAAGTCCTTGATGTCTGTTGAGGTGTTGGGAAGACAGAGGAGAGAGAGAGAGAGAGAGAGAGAGAGAGAGAGAGAGAGAGAGAGAGAGAGAGAGAGAGAGAGAGAGAGAGAGAGAGAGAGAGAGAGAGAGTGAGAGAGATATTAAATAGAAGAAGTGGTAGAGAAAAAGCAGATGAAAACAAGTCACCTTAGGTTATAGGTGTACCACGGGAGAAAAAAAAAATCAACAAACTCAATATCTTAGTAATCACTGCGCGAGGATACCTGAGAATCCCGTTGTAACAATACCCGACAGCAGAAGAGGAGGAGGAAAACAGGAAAACAGAAAAAAAATAATAAACAGTTTATCAATACATACTCGTGGAATGGAGGTAAAAACAAGATACTGATTACCATTTGCGTTTAAGAATGAGCTTGAAAAGAATCTGAATGTGAAAAAAAAATCAAGGTTCCGTTAGAGATTATTAAAGATAGTGGAATGCAGTGTCTCAGTGGAATGAATCAAGGAAGAAATATTATAACACTGACAATAATAGATTAGGAATATAGAAGATAAATAAAATAGACAAAATTAACGAATGAATGAGAAAGTGTCTAGTGAAAGAATGTTACAAGTCAAGGTTTTCATTCATTCAGTGACTGTAATGGATCAAGGAAAGTTGACTTTACGTTGGGAAGATGGCGTTAACAAGCACATGGATAGACAGACAGTTAATGCAGTAAGGAAAGGGTATTCATTCTGGCTGTTTGAAGTTCAGTGAAAATTAGTTAGAAAAGTTGTAGGTCAGTGAAGTTTAGTTAGAAAAATTGAAGTACAGTGACGCTTTGTTAGAAAAATTGAAGTTCAGTTAAAATTAGTTAGAAAGGGCAGTGCAATAACCTCACAACCTCACTCGTGTGCATTTTCGTGTTGCCTTTCATACTTGTAAAGGGAGGAAGAAGAAAAAAAGCTGTAGATGTAGTACAACTTAAATAGATAATAATTATAAATAATCTCAGGCGATGTACACGGTCGTATACATTGTCCCAAAACGCCATTGCTTTTGACGTAATAATAATTCATAAATAAACACCCTCGACGTTTCAATTATAATCTTTCACAATTTACAGGTGCTAAATTTTTGATGAGTTAAATTAAATTGCAAGTATCGAAGCGCTTCTCCTACACAAGGTTATAATATGTTCTTCATCTAACCAACATGTTCAGGAATAGATAAATCCATCCTATCAACTCTGGTTTTTACGAACATTCAAGGTGTTTGTTATTCGTTCGTCATTCTCTATCACGAACATGTTACATCGATTAAGTTGTAGTAATAATATCACTATTTTTATTTTACGCCACTAACTCATTCTGACGAGGTTAAGGTTGTGTAAAGCACTCGTGTGTTTTGACAAGGGAAACCTGCCCCTAGAGTGTTGTTATTGCTATTTATTCTCATTGTCGCCCGGGTAAATGAAGTGGCTGTCAATACCACATTGTATTACCTGATTCCTGGAGTTTTGTAAAAAAAATTATCGTCCTTTTTTTTCTGTGTGTGTGAGGAAATGCGATTATTATTATTATTATTATTATTATTATTATTATTATTTTATCCCCGTCCTCCTCATTTTCCTTCTTGACCTGTTCTTCTTCTTCTTCCTTAATTGTTACTACTTTACTATTCTATTACTTCCTTAATTACTTTATTATTACTTTCTCCTCCTCCTCCTCCTCCTCCTCCTCCTCCTCCTCCTCTTCCTCTTCCTCCTCTTTCTCCTCTTCCTCCTCCTCCTCCTCTTCACGCGCCACCCGTCGTGTACCCAGACCCCGGAACCCAAAAAACTTCATTTATTGTGGCGTGGAACTAGCGCCTCACCCACACCAAAGGAAAGAGAGAGAGAGAGAGAGAGAGAGAAGAGAGAGAGAGAGAGAGAGAGAGAGAGAGAGAGAGAGAGACAGAGAAAGAGGGTGGTGGGCTTTCTTATACTCCGTCTCCTTCTGAATTTGGCAACGACCCCGCTTATCCTCGTCTCCTCAGCCACAACAACGGTGATTCAGGTACAACTATTTTATGCTTGGTCACGATTTGAGGTTCATCGGTGATTCCACAACCTCATTCACCTGCTTTTCTTTATGCCTCCTTCAGCAGGGGAGTACGTACGTGCCTGTCTCACGGAATCATGACTCTGCGAGGTGCTGGGATCCCGAGGGTGCGTCGAGGTTATAGTCAGTCTGGGATTAATATTAGGATGAACCTGATGTGTATGCCCAGCGTGGAGGTTGGTTAGGTTAGGTTAGGTTAGGTTGTCATCACGTTATGTAGGGATAAAGATAGAGTTTATAAGGCAGTGTAAACGCCTCGCTCTGAGACTACCAGGTATACTGTCCTTAGAAATGCTGTATGTATGTATGTATGTACGTTCGTAAGAGGCATTAGTCTACGGAAGAGTCCTGTGTGCTTTTGACTCTTCTCTTGTGTATCTTTTCATTGTGTATAGTATAAGAACTTGTATTGTTTTATAATTTTCCTGTGTTTGTTAGTAGTTATCGGGGTGCGCTCTCTCTCTCTCTCTCTCTCTCTCTCTCTCTCTCTCTCTCTCTCTCTCTCTCTCTCTCTCTCTCTCTCTCTCTCTCTCTCTCTCATTCTGGTCCTCCCTCTCTTCAGCTTTTTCCTCTCTTCTATTTTCGTCTCCTTCCCTTTTCTTCTCCTATGCCTGCTCTCCTTTACTTCCTTCCCTTATCTTTCTCTCCACCCTTTCCTCTCCTTCTCTTTACCTTCCTCTGTATTTCCTATTTATTTATCTTTCCTTCTCTCCTTTCCTCTTCTCTCTCCTTGCTTTATCCTTATACTCCCTCCTCCTACCTAGCTTTCTACCATCTACTTTAACTTGCATCATATACGCGTTAGTTCTCAATCAGTCCGTCTATTTCGATGCACAAACTCCAACTTTCCACACCACGGAGAGAAGACTGAACTGAACTCACTCGCAGGCGGGCAGGCAGGGCAGGCAGGCGGTGCAACACGCTCGTTTGCCTTGTAATAATTAAATCGGCTCGACCGGCATATAGTAAAGTTTGTCAAGCAAGGAAGAAAACTGGAGACACAAATTCATATGGTTTTTACATTTCTTCAAACAGACAGATAGCCCAGGGAAGTGACTAACATACATCACCTTCTTTACCTCCTCTTCCTCTTCTTCTTCTTCCTTCCCATCTCCTCCTCCTCTTTGTCTTCCTCTTATTCCTCCATTTCTTCTTTTTTCTCCTGCTTCTCCTCCTCCTCCTCTCTCTCTCTATCTTTACGTCAATTATGTGAAACACGAAATAACATTAAACAAAGTCTCGCGTGATAATAATGATGATAATAATAATGAAGAAAAAAAACTTATCATTTGCATTATCAAACTCAGCGTTCACTTGTCCTACGTAAAAATAATTAACCTCTACGTTGCTTTTAGTATGTTTCTTTATCCCCGAGGCTGTCCTGTCCTGTCATGTCCTGTTCTAGCGGGTCCGGGTCCAGTCCGGGTCCAGTCCGGGTCCATTCCAGCCTCTGTCGCTTTCAATTATTTACCTTTTAACACCAATTTTGTCCTGTCCGTTTGTTTACTATGTTATTTTTGCTCCATATGTCATACGCATTCTTTTTGGCGTTGCCGCTTTCATGCATTCATTAATCGATTCTCAATTGTTCTAGTGGAAGTAGACATACACATAGACACATAGACATCGATAAAACAGGCACTGGTATTGGTGGTGGTGGTTATAAGTGGCAAATAAATACGGTGTTGGAAGGTGGTGGTGGTGGTGGTGGTTGTGGTTGTGTAGTGGTAGTAATGGTGGTGGTGGTGGTAGTGTTGGGACATAAATCTGTAATGGTGACAGAGTGTGTAATGATGCTATTCTTCTCTACTTTTTCGACGGCGGAGGGCGGGGAGGAGGCTGTGGGGTAATGATAAGGTGTTGTGAGCTCAATGAGGTGGGAGGTGATGAAGAGTGTGCTAGTAATGGTCTATAGGCGTCGTGGTGTTGTAGAGAAGACCTATCGTTACATAGATGAGGATATATGTAATGTTTGTTCCTCTCACTCTCACTTATAACTTCCTAACCCAAGTGAGACCGTAACCCTCTTCTCATAGTTATTATTATTGTTATTATTATTATTATTATTATTTTGTTATTATTGCTATTGTTGTTTTTCTATATTAATTTTCTCATTATTTTGTCATTATTTATTCCATTATTAAAGTTTTATCATAGCTGCACAAAACACAACTCACGGTCCTCCCTAGCATGTGGTCTGATGTACACCTTAATTTCCTTATCATATCAAAAACAAGATATTTTTTGAAGGATAGAAAATATATATGTTATGAGATCAAAGTGATATCGTGTTGGTAGTGAGTAATTACACAGGTCTGTTGTGTTTGTATTTATTTTTCTCTTCTTGAGGTTAATGGTTTTCTTACCTGAGAGAGAGAGAGAGAGAGAGAGAGAGAGAGAGAGAGAGAGAGAGAGAGAGAGAGAGAGAGAGAGAGAGAGAGAGACAGACAGACAGACAGACAGACACTAATGTCAAGCTTGTTTCCTGGTAATACAAGTTCACGTCTTATCAGTGTTAACTTTCACTCGTGTCCTGTCACTGTAGTCTCCTGTTAGCGTCACGTCACTGTTAACTCGCATGTTCACTCGCTCACTCAAAGTCTGCTGTGCTACAAAAATATCACCTTTTTTTATCAAGAGACACGTTATTACCTGAGATAACTGTTATGCATTACCTACAATAACACCTTTCTTACTACCGTACCTGAAACCATACTACTTATGCTGTTTGGTAACCACACATGGCCACACCTTCTCATACCTTTCCAAATGATAACCAAAAACACATATTCCACTCTCTCTTTGCCTCACTTCCTCCACTCTCTGTGTCTAGTCACTAACTTTTCTCATTAAGGAGAATATTTTTTTTATTTGAACTTGCCTTGTACATCATTATGGCTTTGCTTATGTTAGGTGTTCCTTAGCTTACCATGAGCCAAAATTATCCATGGGAGCACAACGTGTGTATTATATTTAATTTGCAACTCTTTTTCACATGTCTGTCTGTCCCTTTCCATGTATATAATGTTGCTACTGTGTCCTTCCTTCCTTCGCTGGTCTGTCTGTTTGCGTAATTCACCGTCTGTCATTTTTTTTTGGGGGGGAAGTTAGAGTATACGGAGGATACTATGAATTTACGATTATCCTTATGTATACAACAGTGGACACAAGCAACAGTATATTTAAACGTCATAGGTCTAGGATCAAGGGAGGGTATAATAAGCAAAATAAAGGGTAGGCAGACTGATTCTCCTTCTGTGAACACTTACTCGCTGTGGGAGCAGCTTCATTTGCGCTGAAATTACTCCCTTTTAGTTGAAATTGTTCGTGTTGAAATCTCAGCTTGGTGCGTGTTATTGATCATTACCGTTATTACAGGAGACGTGGCGGCAATTATCCAGGCATGCCATCCGTACATCTCTTTTATCTGTGATGCAACAACACGACTCCTTTCCAGCATTATCACACACTCGTACAGCCGTGTTTGATTTAAAGGTATATTCACCTGGCATATGTGTACATTCAAAATATTGCGTCACGGGCATCATAATAAAAGCGAATGAAATGTCTCCACCAAACACTCGTAGGAATGAAAGCACTAACCGATGACGCACGCACGGAAGGCAAGGCAAGGCAGCCGCAGGTCCTTGTACACCGCCACACAACAGTAAAAAGTCACCCTCCCTCCCTTTGCCCGCCGGGACCACACACTGTACTGGGCGGGGACGAGCGAACACAACTTCCTCCACGCTAACACGCCCGCTGATTGGCACTCGTCATGAGGATTCTTAACCCCTTGATTAGCACCCCAAGGAGTGACCTAAACCAGAAGGTCAAGAGTCACCCTCTCATGCTGATGCTACAGTCCACTCTGCCCTCCAGGAAAGCATCTTAGTGCCTGTCTATCCTTCAAGGCTTATTCGTGTACATTTTGTCAAATTTCTTATTGATCTTAACATGTCTTCTATGAAAATAAAATATACAATGGTAGATGCTGCATTTAAGATTATTTCAAGTTGAAGTGCATATCCTTCATATCAAGGTTTCTAAAATCTGAAATATTTAATAAAATAGTTTGTCTCGAGAAGGAAGCGTAGAAAAGTAACTCAAATTCACCTCCACGGACCTTGGAAGTGCCTCACGTTCCTCCTTTAAAAGAGAATGTTGGAGGAAGAAGTGGAAATGAAAGTTTTTTCCAGATATCTCCTTTTAAGTGTATCAAGAAAGAAGAAATACTGGTAAAGTTTTCCATTAACAAACTGGATTGAAAACAGTATCCAGATTGCAGATTCTGTTGCTGCAACCCTGCCTAATGGAGGAAAAGTTATGCAGATGAGAAGGAAAGTAGAGATTTATGATAGATAACTTAAGTAATGTAAGAAAGAAAAACGTTGTGGCGTAATGTAGAAACTTCCTCTTTTCATAAACTGCCTAAGTGTCAGAGTAAGAAAATCATTAAACATACATAAAAGTTAAGTGTGTAAATAAGTGGAGAGAGAGAGAGAGAGAGAGAGAGAGAGAGAGAGAGAGAGAGAGAGAGAGAGAGAGAGAGAGAGAGAGAGAGAGAGAATACAGATAAAGGATGAGAATTAACAAGGAAACAAAAGAAGGGTGAATACAATAGTTTAACATCAACAAGAGGGAAGCTGTAAGGGCGTTGCCGATGAAAAGGAAGAGGAAGAAAGCAATCATTATGAAGATTCACACCAAAGTCACGAGAAAACCTTGTCTTTATTTTGAGATCGGAACCGGAAATGCATAATTACGTGAAGTGCAATTTGAAGTTACTTTTTTCTGTAATTGTTATCATTTGGTGTAATGTTTCACGATGATATTCTTTTTCAAACGAACACCTATACTTTCCTCCACCTCCTTTGTCCTCATCCACCTCTCTCTAGCCTTTTTCAGACAATCATTTCCTTGCGTCTGCAGCACAATCATCGTTCTCTGGAGGTTCAAGTGAAGTTGACGTGAATGTAAACGTTTAACATCACCTTTCATGTACATATTACACCCGAAGCTTTATTTGTGTTACTTGTGTTGACAGAGGATGCATTTGTGTGCGTTATTGTTGTGATTATGACAATTATAATAATGAAAATTGTAAAAATAGAAAAAAATAACAATAAGAGTAATAGTTACTTTTATTATTATTATGAAATTTATATATATATTTTTTCTCTCTTTTTCCAGGTGAGTTGTCGCTCCTGGTGGTGGTGGTGGTGGTGGTGGTGCTGGCGTGTATGTGGTATGTAATAATACTGCATGTTTTCCATTCTCCTTTCCTCTGCTTCTTTTCTAGCTTTCTCCTTTGACATGCATATATATATATTTCTTTTTTTTACCTTATTCTTATTCATCTCACTTTTGCTTTCCTCCACTTTTATTCTTATTCCATGTTCTTTTCGTTTCCGGCTGAAATTCTGAAAACCTACTGCACCTGTCTCTCCTCCCTTGACATTCTCTGAGGAGTAGACTGTCGTGCACTGATTCCCTGTGTCCCTCCGAGGATGTATTTGTTCCGTGAGTCTGTAGCCAAACGTGTACATACTTCCTTCATACTGACACTGACAAGGTAACCAGTGAGGGTAACGCTAATATGTTACCAGCTTGGTGACTGTACCTGTTGTGGCAGCAAGACTATACAGACAGATGATCGATCAGGAGCATCATACAGCCTTTTTTCCGTTATCACTTGTTCATCACCACGCACTGCCCACAAACACAATTCAATAGTCACTGATCAAATTAATGAAATATAATAGGAAGGGAATATAAACCTTGGCAGCAGTTTTCCTCATGTTGCGGTGGCCATGATGCCATTACTGTTCTTACCTCACTCTCTCAGCATTCAGAAAACGACCACATGAGGACATTGTTTCACCCTGGCTTACCGAGTACAACTGACACAATATATATCTACGTATTTTAGGGTGAAACAGTGTTTGATATATAAGTAATCAAAAAACTGAGTCCACCATCGTGTTCTTGGTGCCCACGAACCCTTAAGTAACAATTTTCATCACATTAAAAAATATCAACATTTTGAACCAAAATTGCCAGGGTACACCCTTAGGATTTTGATGACAAATATTGGTTTGTAAAATTAATCAAAAACTATGATGTTTACGTAATAAATGTATATAACATAAAAGATAGAGCATAAAATTCCCTTTCTTATGAGCTACAATGCAATGTATTTAGATTTTAAACAACTGAAAAAAGTATACATTTGTGTTGATCAAAAATACTTTTTATCACACATTATTTCTCCAAAACTGTAGAAGTAATTAACACGGATATCAAAGCTTTTGATAGAACTTTTCAAGCTTAACAATTTTGGTTCTATGAAAAATTCCCGTAGGACTGATAGTTATGCAGTAAAATGACAAAAACTCACTTCCACCTCAATCCTGATCCATTTTTAGGAGTGTGGAAGAGTGGATAGGAGTGCATCATGGTACGGACCGTCTGTTTGTTTTTATGTTCATGTGTTTCCCCCGAAGAGAATGTGGTGTTAATGGAGGTGTAGGTCTGCATAACAGGGCGAAGAGACTGTCTCACACCCACGGCAGAAGTGTGTTAATGTTCATAAATGATCGTTGCATGCATCAGTGAGTACATTGTTAGTTATGTCAAACACACGTCCGTCCGTCCGTCCGTCCGTCCGTCCACTCGCCTTCACATCGCCTCGCTTCACATAATTGCAGGACATCGTAAAGGTGAACATAAGACACATCACTAACATTAAGTCTCCCATTCACCACTACCTAAGGTGACCCAGGACTCGAAATATTGCTGTCCAGAGAATCAATGAGCCAGACAGTCTAATTTATTTTCTTTTTCTTTCTTTCGTCTTTTTCCTCCTCCTCCTCCTCCTCCTCCTCCTCCTCCTCCTCCTCCTCCTCCTCCTCCTCCTGCTCCTCCTCCTCCTCCTCCTTTTTCATTTATTGCTAGCCGTGTCCTCATATTCGTCTTCCTTGTCTTTCTCTTCCTCTTCTTCATGTGTGTGTGTGTGTGTGTGTGTGTGTGTGTGTGTGTGTGTGTGTGTGTGTGTGTGTGTAGCAGGCAGGCATCAATCAACCTTTGTCTTCCTTCTACTACTTCTTTTCCTCATCTCTTCCGTGTTCGCAAGTCTCTTTCTCTTCACATAACCTTTTATTACCACCACCAACCTAACTAATTATTGATCTTCAGCATCATTCCACAAGTCAATGTATATATTCTCCCTTAACACATTGTTCACCTCAAACTTGCCCCGACATCTACCTTTCTCCCACACTTTAATTCACTTTACATTTGTACCTTTATATATATTTTCTTACTGACATCTCCTGGCTTACTGCTCTTCTCTCTTCACCTGTCCTCTGTTTAAACCTGTTCTTACTCGTCTGCTCACTCTACGTCTCTGCTCCTTTCACACTTCTGTTGCTATCATATCTTTCACATCTGTATTGCTCTCCTTCTATTATACTTCTCTCTCCATGTCTCTCTTCTTCCCACCACTCGTCCTTTCTTGTTATATATCTCACTTTCTCTTAGGATCTCTCTTCCCCTCACACCTTGCCTCTCTTCACTCTTCCTCTGCTTTTATGTTTTTTTCCTCTCTTGAAATCTCTCCCTTCCCTCACACCTATTCTCTCGTTGCTCCATTTTTTTTCTCTTACGCCCTTTCCTCCCTACTCCCTTCTTCACATTTTCAGAGGAATCCATTTCGCGCCATCCACCTCCTCCCACTTAGCCTCAGTTTCCCCATAAAGTCTCAGTTCGCCCTCGTTTCATTTTTTTTATATATCTTTTAGCCGCTCGCCACGGTTTACTGGGTGCGCACTCTCTCAGCCTCGTCATCAGACCTCATGCATCTGTAGACTGATGCCAGAAGTTGTTGGCGGAAGTACAACATATATTCGTTTATGAATGTTGTCACCGGAACGCGACACTAACTAACTAGCAAACTCAATTAGATATATGAGGGTCGTGTGAACATCCTTTGAGAGATAGATGAGCTAAATAAATAGAGTAAATTTATTAGGTTCAAAAGTTCGTCCTATTTTATCTTTGAAAAATAGCAATGTTTTTTTTATATAGATATAGACAGTGAATGTTGCATCTATTAATACATAGAAAGTTAAACAAGCTCGTTCACTTGGAGCTGTATACGAGTCTGAAAGTGAACCAGGATGAGACACACCACACAACCTTAATATCTCATAGTCCTCATGTTTTCAGTCACTTTTAACACATAACTGCATAACAAAACACATTGATATGACTTTATCTTACACTGGAATGAGGAAAAATGTATTGGTACGAGCCATGAATGTGTTAGTCACTGGTGTTAGTCAGAATATCAACTACTGGTTCGGATCGGTCTCGAGACAATGGAGCTATGCCAGCCAGGACAGAGCAGCCGTTAGTTAGCGGGTTGGAGGCGGTGTGCGGCGGAAGTGTTGCGCCGCGATCAGTGTTGTGTAACGTTATTATACGGAACCAAGCCATCGTTTCTTCCCTCTCATCGTAATGGTAAATAGGAATATCTACATTTTATACGACTTTCAAACAAAATTGGTGTACTATGTGGTACTTGTGGTGTTCAGTTAGTATAAACTTTTTCACGTCATTGAGAAAGGAAAGTATTCGTGTCGCTGGTGTAACTGAGGCGCGAAGAGGTCATGGGGGACAGAAGGGACGATCGACGACAAGCTTTAATTTCCATCTCACCTTTCTCTACATCTCTTAAAGTACTGTTCTGTAACTGTAACTACAACAGGTGCCTTGCTTTTGTTATGTACCTGTGTTACATTAAGTACGATTATATACATGTTGTGTACCTGTGTTACTGTTATATACAAGTAGACATAAAGGAGATGGGAAGGAAGGAAGGGAAGGTGGGAGTGATGATGGTGGAGGTAGTGTTTGACATGACATCTGCAGTCCTCACCCTTGTCTCTGTCTCTCTCTCTCTCTCTCTCTCTCTCTCTCTCTCTCTCTCTCTCTCTCTCTCTCTCTCTCTCTCTCTCTCTCTCTCTCTCTTTCTCTTCTCTCGTACATGGTGCACAGTGGCTCTAACTTGGTGAGAGAGAGGTTAAGCGGGACGGCCTGTTCGTCTGTCGCCCACTGTTGCTAAGGAAACCAGACCCTACAGCAGTGCACCGGCTACACCGACCCCCAGCTGATGCATGCAGTCTGGGGGACGAGTAGCGTGTCTGTCGAGGGGGAAGGAGGGTTGTGCGGCCGTGATCCAGACGAATTCAGAACGTAACTAGCTGTAGGAGTAAAGTAGTAGTAGTAGTAGTAGTAGTAGTAGTAGTAATAATAGTAGTTGAAGAGGCTGTCCGTGTGGCTACACTTTATTACTATAGTATCTACATGTTAGAGACAAAAGGATAGGAAAGTCGAAGGCTCCTCCCTCCAGCCGAAGCTGGCCGGAAGAGGAAGTGATACCATGTAGTATGGAAAAAACTAGCATGGAATGTGTATAGGAAAGTGAGAAAACGGGTATAATCTACGGCTATTACTACCACTAAAAAAAATTAATGTTCCTACGCAGGAATGAAATACTCGATTTGGTGAAGTAATTGCCAAGTTGTTATTGAGTTTCTTCTTAAAAGATTTAATCCTGTTACTATCAACTATCTTACACCTTCACCTTGTGTATGGGTTTACAACCTCTTGGAGGGTGACGGAGGCAGAGAAAGCCAATGATAATTGTATTGGAGGCAGACAAGACAGCTATTGTTACTAACCAATAGTGTTGGATGGAGGTTGAATGGATTGTCCTTGTGTTCCTATAATAACTTAGTTCACTGTATTCAATATTAAAGTGACTTAGCCTCGTAGTGGGATGTAGCATGGCTTGGCTGTTATGGTGAAGTAGCTGACAGACTGAGAAGGGCCGTCTTATTGTAATAGGGAATTGAGGGTGAGTGGTTGTTAATGGAATGGCATTTTAAGCTCGAGTAAGGGTAAAGTGTATTTCGAACCAATCACAGGTTTGGTTGAACGAGCTTCAATCCTGATCATTAGGATTCGATTACCCAGGATTACTTACATATTATATATCGTGAAGTAAATACAATAAATACGATATTATTTTCAACGATAACATTGATATAATAACTATACCTTCCTACAACATAAACGTTTTTGGTGTATTAATTACGATTGGAACATTGCAATATTTACATTGAGATAGAGGGAGAGAAAAGAATAGCACATGAATTTATAAACACAATGAAACAAATAATATCCTTTCATGTAGTGTATATGCAGTGCTACAAACAGTGCTGACAAACGAAATGCGTTAGTAAAAACTGTAAAATATGTCGCCTTCTTTTTCGTTGTTAATGCATTTCATTTTTGCATCATTATACCGTGTTTTTGTTGCCTCTTTTTCGTGAGACTAATGAAGGGAGTCAATGTGTACACCCGCGAAGAAGATAGTGTGAAGGTAATGGAAGGATGAAGAGAGAGAGAGAGAGAGAGAGAGAGAGAGAGAGAGAGAGAGAGAGAGAGAGAGAGAGAGAGAGAGAGAGAGAGAGAGAGAGAGATGGATATTCAACGAACAAGTGAATAAATAACAAGAGAGGGAGGAACAGAGAGAGAAGAAAGGATAAAGCGAGCCAAGGAAGAAAGACTGAAGAAGAGACAGGGAATCAGTAAGCGAGAGGGAGTGAGGTGTGAGCGATGCGAGAGAGAAAGAAAATAAAAACTTAGAATGGAAGGAGTAACAGAAGAGTGAGTGAATAAATGCATGAGTGAGTGAGTGAATAAGAAGTCAGTGAGTGATATCAATTTAACAGCAACACAATACATGATGTTTCCCGCAGTGAGACGCCGTAGGGAAGGAAGGTAAAGATGGTTTAGTATAGTGGTGGTGCTGGGATCCCTCAGAGGCGTGTTAGTCAGTCCTTTGTGTCAAGGCAGCACGCACGAACAGACTCAAAGGGAGAGACGCATTCAGCCAAATACTGAGGAATAATAACTTACTTACCTCCTTAACTTAATGAAGAAATTAGCTGTGTCGTAAATAAGATTGGATGTGAATGTATGTTTCTATTGCTTAACTTACGAGTTTTTGTGCTTTGTTTTGGGTATGTTTGGGTGTGTGTTTCTCTCTCTCTCTCTCTCTCTCTCTCTCTCTCTCTCTCTCTCTCTCTCTCTCTCTCTCTCTCTCTCTCTCTCTCTCTCTCTCTCTCTCTCTCTCACTCATAACTTTGTTTCATATTTCTGGACAGGCTGTCTTTCAAAGTTTCTACTCTTGAGAATGAAAACTGTTAAAAGCACTAAAATGTGAAGGAGGAAGACAGTCTGTGTGTGTGTGTGTGTGTGTGTGTGTGTGTGTGTGTGTGTGTGTGTGTGTGTGTGTGTGTGTCTGTGTGTGTCTGTGGTGTGGTGTGTTGGTGGTGAAAAATTTTCGTCGGTTAGAAAATTATGTTGGAGTGTTGTTGTCACTTTAACAATAACACATTATTAAACGAACTAGAAAATAGCTGCAGGCTGTCTAATATTTATGTAACATTAATACAGACGTGTTTTATGTCGGAGAGATGGCAGCTAACCGCAGCTCCAGTTCCCTCCAAGACACAAAGTAGGAATGTAATAAAAATGCACTTCAGTTAACGTAACATATATACACACACTGCATATTCAATATTACTATCATAACACTTTCTACATAACATTTCTTCTCTGTGGTGGACATTTTGGTATCTTCCAATAACAACAGACAATCTATTGTTATTTGTCTTTAATTTAGTCAAACATATTCTACTGTTTCTTCCTAACTTTGTGATGGGAGTTTTAATATTATACACACTTCTTTTTATAAACCATAACTGCTGCAAATAAATATTGATGACGTGGATGGGTTATACTAGTGTGAATGACTTCCAAGCTGCTTACCGATACCTGAACAAGCTTCGCTGCAAACCTAAAGTGGTGATGATTACCTCGTATAGAACACAAATAGGTATTGGGTTGGGAGAGCCGAACACTCCTTCACACCTCTAATAAGGAATCTTTCTCTTGGTAATTGGTTAGATGGCGGATGCTGAACCACCAACTGGAGAAAACCACATCCTCTGCTGGTAAGAGTGGTGAGTGTGGTATAAGGTTGATGGGTGGGAGGGCAGCTGGTATTTGCAATATCGGAGAATGGATGAAGTCTGGAAGCAAGGCCATGAACCGTGGACTGCACACGTGCATGTGTGGCTCCATCCTTCCTCAGTGTAGCAGGTGCTTGGTCATCCCTATCTGGAAAACTATCAACACTGCAACAACTATTACGCTGATACTTATCTCAGTGCGCCAATCACTTCTCGCTGCAGCAAGTCCATTTTCATAGATCTAGACAGTCTAAATTCACCGGGAAGTCAAAAACTGGCTGTATTAAACCCTTCTTGTCTTTGTGGAATGCCAAGTTAAGCTGAGGGAGGTGAAGCTTGCACCCTATGGTACTAAATTTGTTTGGATAAGTGCATTTTGTATCTTGGGTTCTCCGTAAGGAATGTGAGTGTAATGACTAGTCTCTAAGAGTTGAGTGTGTTGTACAGTGTGAAGGGAAGGTGGCTGGGTTCTTGCCTCTTAATTCAGGAGTAGTGGAGTAGATGCATCCTTCCTCCATAACTTTGTCTTCATGTAAGTGGACTGAATTTAAAGTAAAGTGGTCGTCCATTCATTGCAAACATGTGTAGGTGAATGTGTTTATAGATGTGTGTCAATGGTACTGTAGTTGTTGTTATCTTTAAAACAAAAAATAACATGATGAATTTGTTTTCCGTTATTACTGAAACACAATATAGGAAAGTGGAAATAGGATCAGCAACAAGCTTTCTGCGCCTCATCATGCTTACCGAACTTATAGTGGCAGGTGTTTTGGTCCCTATGATTGTGTTGCCAGTGTGTGATGGGCTGTGTGTGTGTAATAGTAGTGTTGCATATTGTGTTCGATGGCTGGTGGGAAGTATAGCGCTGATTGAGGTTGTAGGTTAGGTTTGGGTGTCTGTCTGTGTCTGTGTGTGTTGGGGGAGGGGAGGAGGGGGGAATAGTTGTGTCTGTGGTGGTATTGGTGGAATATGTATAAAGGATTGAGAGTGTGGGAGGAATTACGGCGTATTCCCACAAATGCACTTAATTGTGGGACTATTGTGTGAGCCTTTTCAATATTTCGTTCCATGATTTAAGCTGAAATTCACTTTACCACAATTAATGAAATAATGAAATTCAGGTATTATATGATAATCGAACATCACTATAGCTCTTTGGCTTTAAAATCTGCTCTCTCTCTCTCTCTCTCTCTCTCTCTCTCTCTCTCTCTCTCTCTCTCTCTCTCTCTCTCTCTCTCTCTCTCTCTCGCTCTCGCTCTCGCTCTGGAACTTGCGCGTGTGTGTACATTTGCATACACAACTTGCTGCTTCAATTGTATGTTGGCCAAAGTTTCATGTTGAATTACACACACGAGTGGATCAGCGCGATAACTAAGACAACGTTTCATTAAGTTGTGCACCATTTTCTTTGCGCAGAGGAGAGAGAGAGAGAGAGAGAGAGAGAGAGAGAGAGAGAGAGAGAGAGAGAGAGAGAGAGAGAGAGAGACCGAGAGAGAGGGGAAAAAAATAACCGTTCTCGGCTTCACATTGAGAGAGAGAGAGAAACGTGAAATGACTAGGAAGTGATTGTCGCGATTATTATTTTTTCCCTTATGACAAAAACAAATCTTTATGGAGTCGTTAGATCGCATTTTTATTGTTATGCCGCACCGTTTTGGTTTCCTTGTTGTAAAATCAATATATAGATCCGTTACTGTCACTGAGAAAGGATGACACAAACATTTTATCAGATGAAAATTTTTCCGCCAAAGAATATAAGAGTAGTGACACTTTAATTTGGATTACCAAGAAAGGCGAAGAGAGATGAGTGATGTGAGTGAAAGGATTTAATAAAATGTGATATAGTTAAAGGCTTTCAGTATTCGTAATAGTGGATTCGTTACATGTATTATGACCAAAATAAACATAAACTGGTTCATAAATACTTATAGAGTATAGTGAATGAGTTGAATAGAATCATAAACAATGTAGTAAATGCGAGTATGACAGAAAGCATTAAGAGACAATTGTATAAATATATGATTAAGAATTACATACGGTATTACATATATAAGTTTGACTCGTGCAGCTTAACTGGCCTCAGCACTCTCCTCCACGTATTCAGAGGGAGAAAAATGATGGAAGCGCTGCGTGTGATCTTGCTGGATGTGATTAGAAAATTACGTGTGTTAAGTGTGATGCCTTGTTTCCTATGTAGCGTGTACAGTTAAATAATAAGTGTTTATATTAATTCCTGGCACTGCAATGCATACTCGCTGTGATGTATGTTTCAAATTGTGTGAGATGTTCTTGTTTAAATCCTTAAGCAACACATTTCCTCCGTTTTAATCGTGTCACAGAAATTTCTCTTTTTGAAATGTCGTGTTCAATTTGGTAGGATGTCCAATTACATCTAAAATTTATTGCATCCATAAATTCTTACAATTGCTTCGATTTTCTTGCATTACTTCTTACTATCTGTGACTTGACTATTCCAAGGCGGTTCTGTTTGTTCTATTTGCATACACTAAAAGGAGTTGGAGGCGTTATTGCGTTGCTCTTCTTTACTCGCTGGTAGGAAATTCAGCGTCTTTTAATCAGGTGAAATTGTAAGTTAAGAGGAAAGAGATAGTGTTACGCCTTTCTCTACCTGCATTCCTCCAACTTCCTTCCTCCATCTCTTCACGCAGGTTTGTCTCCCTCCCTCCTTCCCACCTTCCCCACATCCATTTTCATTCCTTTCCCTCACCTCCACCTGCCATGTCTCGCCTTACCCCGTTTATTTTTTCTTCCCTTGAGATACATTCACACTTCGAACTGCTCTCAACACGATATCACACACGCACACAAGCACACACACTACTAATGTGCTATGTGTCACCCCGGTTCTTCCTTCCCCTGCAGTACACCACCACCACCACCACTACTACCACCACCAGCAACATCCTGGGTCCGTAGAGCGTAATGGCACACCCTTAGTTCCTCCTCCCCTCCCCCCCTCTTCCCCATCACCCCATGCTGACCACTTCCGTTTCCTTCTTGTCCTACCAGTCCCACCAGTCCCTCAGTACCTCAGTCCCTCGAGCCTCTTGGACTTCAGGCTGTAAAAATATTCTCGTTCTTCTTCTCTTTCAGTCACAATGCAAAGTAGTTATTGAGTTCAAGTGAGGTTCAACGTGAAGATGATTTTCTCTCTCTAAACTCACTTGGATTCCTTTGTTCACTGCATCCAATAGAGTCGTGTAGGATTATCTTTTTATAGGAGTTCATATTTTCTGCTGCATCATATCATATCTGGGGTTGTGGAGTACATCCTTACCTTCCAGCGACGGAAAGCAGCGAATTCCTACCTACCCACATACCTGCCCCTCTCTTTCTTTCTTTCTTTTTCCTCTCTCTCTCTCTCTCTCTCTCTCTCTCTCTCTCTCTCTCTCTCTCTCTCTCTCTCTCTCTCTCTCTCTCTCTCTCTCTCTCTCTCTCTCTCTCTCTTTTCTTTGAAATAATTTCCTGAATCCACGCCTCGCGCTAGACAGACAGCACTCAAAACGTTGTTCATGCTTGGTAACGCTGGCCAGTGCATTATACTCTTGTGTCTGTCGGCAAGGCAAGGGAGAAAGGAGAAGCTTTGTTAATATGAGAGAGAGAGAGAGAGAGAGAGAGAGAGAGAGAGAGAGAGAGAGAGAGAGAGAGAGAGAGAGAGAGAGATGAGAGAGAGATGAGGGAGAGAGAGATGAGAATGATAAATAGACTTTGAAGAAAAATACTCTGATATGTAATAGCAAGAATGAGTTAAGTACACCCTAGTTGTAGTGTCTCGTCAGTCACTATAATGGGTGACACCGAGTACGTTGACCGATGATAGTGTAGCACAGAAGAGCTGGTGGTGGTGGTGGTGGTGGTGGAAGGTCTGGGTGCGTGCCATCTGTAGCTCACAGTTAATAGTTCGTAAACATAATCATCTGTGTTGTTGATGTTTATCACAACTATATTATACTACCCACATGCTTCATCAACCTCCTTTCTCCACCTCCGTCTTTCCACTTATTCCACTTCTTTGTTTCATTTCCTTGGACTGTCATCCCATTACCCCTTACTGCACTCTCCTGCCTGCCTTCTCGCTACCCAGTCTGCTCCAGCGTCCTCATCCTTACCATTAATGTGCCTGGGAGCGTGTGGTTTCCTTCGTTTTATAGCTTTGAATGGTGCATTACCATCTCGTATTCACGTAATGGTGCTTCGTTTCACCTCTGGGAACAATGTCCAATGGGGATGGGCGGGGCGAGGCTTGGAGGCAGGCGGAGTGAAGCTTTGTTTAGTTCATACCTTAGAGAATGGTCACTGTCATTTTATAGGGTTAGGTTAAGTTAGGTTAGGTTTAAGGAAAGGGATTGTGTGTGAGCTGGAGACTCCTTGCGTTATATTAGCAAGTGTGGCACTGAATCATGCGAGAGAGAGAGAGAGAGAGAGAGAGAGAGAGAGAGAGAGAGAGAGAGATCTGTTTTGATATGCTTCCCTGAAAAGTCTTCATGTGAATAGAACCATCGAACAAGCAGACAATTTATAACATTCTTTCATTTCTGAGAATCTAACATGTTACGTTTTTCCTTAAAGAAAAATTGAAGTTAAAAATGTTTCTCCGTGAGCATCAGCAGCAAGTGGAAAGCATACCAGGAACACATATAGCGAGTGTATACAAACAGATCGCCTTTCAATACACTACCTTTGTGAGGCTCTTCCTTCTGCAGGTGTATGTGAAAGCGATTTGAAAATTACATGTGCAGTCTTTGAGGTCAACAGCTTCAGACGAGGAGTGGACGCACTGGCTGGCCTCTTGCAGCTTCTAAAGAGGAGATTTGGCTGTTAAATCCTAAACCAACAACATCTAGTCATTGGTATTGCTTCCTCTTTCAATACGGGTCTTCAAGAATATATATTTTGGCGGGTAATGATAAATTTGAATAATGTTAAGTGTCGAAAAGAAATAAGTCAATGTTATTCGCCTTTGACATGATAAGTTGATACTATGTGTAATTTTTGAGCTGATCCGTTTGCATTTTGACCTTATGTTAATTTGTAGAATCAGTGAAGTAATATATATGTTCCTCTTTTCTATATACACAAATTTATCTTGCCTTTATTTTATATTGTGAACACTTTTCGCTGCCATCACTTCTTTCAATCCTTTCCAAACGTCAATCAATGGTTCTGTGCCGAAAAGTATATTTTATCTTTGCTATCACTCCTGCATCTGTCTTCCTCAGTTTGTTTTTGTGTTCCCTTACGTTTCCTTGTCATTTTTCTGACCGCACGATCAGGAACTGTCTCCTCTATCAACTTCCTCACATTTGTACACCAGCTTACATATTTGTATTATCATCGTAACTTTTCTGTTTTATCATTTCCGTAAACCCTTTGACAATCTTGCTTGTGAATAAAGAAAGTTTGGCGTATGTGGAAGAAGTTTCAAAGATAGTTGTGATACGTATGTGTGTGTGTGTGTGTGTGGGTGGGGGGGGGGTGTCTGTGTGTGTGTATATATTCCTTTGGCTTCCTTTATTTTTCTGTTGACGTTCAGGCCATACAGGTGAAAGCTATCCAGGTAATATTTGTGTTCACTGGATCTTTCTATGGTAAGGATTCTCGATATAATTATCCTGTCACCTGATTATTATTATTAGTAGTAGTAGTAGTAGTAGTAGCGGTAGAAGAAGTAATAGTAATAGTAATAGTAGTAGTAGTGTGGCAATAGCAATACATATCGCTATAACAGTAACATTAATAGTAATAGTAAATCAGAACAGTATACTACCCTTGGCTGATCATAACAGTTGAGGTGGTAGTGGAGGAGGAGGAGGAGGAGCTGGAGGAGGAGGTGGTGGTCCTGGTTTAGGTGGTGGTGGAGGTGGAAGTGGTTGTAATTAATCCTACCTAATGATGTTTATGATCACACTATTATGATGCAACTAGTAATGATTCTGGTTTGGGCTAATACAGGGGGTAATTAGGGTGATGTAGAGGGATGGTAATGGTTGTGTTAAGGGTTAGTGGTTATGAGATGAGGGGGGTGAGAGGGGGTGAGGGAGGGAGAGTAATGGTAGTGAGAAAGTGTAAGTGTAGGGGGTAAATGACACTTACTGACAATAGACATGTTACGCTCAGGTAATTTCCTTACTTTCTGTTTGTTTAGGCATTCAGGTATTCCCCATCTAAAGGCTTTCTCTTTTCACTTTCTCTCCCTCGCTTTAAGATTCTCTCTCTCTCTCTCTCTCTCTCTCTCTCTCCTCTCTCTCTCTCTCTCTCTCTCCTCCTATATCTTCCCTCATCCATCCACTCCCTCCCCCTCCCCTTTGTCTCACTCTCCTCTCCCGTAAGCAGATGTCACTCCTTTGAAATACGTTACCACAACCTTCCAACTCATGCCTGCTCCTCCCCCGTCTATTCATTACCTCCTTTAATAGCGTGTATGTATGCAACTAGATTCTGTTAATGATGGCAATGAGAGAGAGAGAGAGAGAGAGAGAGAGAGAGAGAGAGAGAGAGAGAGAGAAAGAGAGAGATATTCGCCACAGCAACAGACAGGCAGAGACAGACAGACAGACAGAGACAACCCTTTATTACAAACAGCACAGAGAAACAAATATATCAAAGGTATAACTGAAACACACACACACACACACACACACACACACACACACACACACACTCACACTCACACTCACACTCACACACACAATACACTATACACTGTGCTACATACACTGCAAGATTCGGACACACACACACACACACACACACACACACACACACACACACACACACACACACACACACACACACACACACACACGTGGAAGTGTCATAAACGAATAAGCACAGAAGTGGCTGGCATCTCGCTGAGCAGAAGAGAAAGAAAGGTTTATGGGAGGAGACAGTTGATGGCTTGGCGAGACGACCAGTTGTGAGTGGGAAGAGGAGCAACTGTAGGAGACATACCCCTGCCCCCCACCCCCTCTCTCTCTCTCTCTCTCTCTCTCTCTCTCTCTCTCTCTCTCTCTCTCTCTCTCTCTCTCTCTCTCTCTCTCTCTCTCTCTCTCTCTCTCTCTCTCTCTCTCTCAGCAATCAGTTCAAAGCCATGGAAACCGTATTTATTTTATCTGTCGCTGCCTGTTCACCGAGACGCAAATTGTCGCACCTGTATCGTGTTGTGAAGAAGAACCAGTCGTGTGAAATGTATTTAGTTGTGTAATGAATGGGACTGGGGTGTGTGTGTGTGTGTGTGTGTGTGTGTGTGTGTGTGTGTCTGTGTCTGTGTCTGGATATGTTTTGTTTTCGTTCCCTTGTTAAACGCTGCATTGCAAATTTTAAAGCGATGTGAATATGTATGTAGCTATGAGTTAAATTTTTCGCTTCTAACTCTTATTGTCTACTCTGCCATGATCACTATCAGGTTCATACGCAAACGAGCAATTAGTCTTTAAAGGGAGGGAAGGAGGGAAGGAAAGTACAATGAGTAGATTCAAACTGCAGTGTATTTTATTTTTCTGTGTGTGTGTGTGTGTGTGTGTGTGTGTGTGTGTGTGTGTGTGTGTGTGTGTGCGTGTGTGTGTGTGTGTGTGTGTGTAATATAATGTTTTGCGTTGTTATGATCGAGTGAGTTTTATTCTCATTATTTATCTTTTTTTTCTTCTTCTTTTTCTTTTTCGTCTTCTTTTTCCCTTTATTTTTCTTCTTCTTTTTCTTTTGAATGCAACACTTTTATTACCACATTATATTATTTATTTTATTTTTATTACGAGCAGTGGACTGTCACTGTGCCGGCGTGGGCGATAAAAATACATCGTACATTAAAGTAGTAGTAGTAGTAGTAGTAGTAGTAGTTGTAGTAGTAGTAATAGTAGTAGTAGTAGTTGTTGTAGTAGTCGTAATAGTAGTAGTAGTTGTTGTAGTAGTCAATCTCTCTCTCTCTCTCTCTCTCTCTCTCTCTCTCTCTCTCTCTCTCTCTCTCTCTCTCTCTCTCTCTCTCTCTCTCTCTCTCTCTCTCTCTCTCTCTCTCTCTCTCTCTCTCTCTTGCACGCTGGCAGTACATGTCTAGCTGTCACTCTTCCTCTTCATATGTCTCTTTACCTATCTAGTTGCCTTTCCGTCTGTCTGTTCGTCCGTCCGTCTGTCTGTCCAACTGTCTATCTGTCTGTTTGTCTGTCTATCTGGCTGCCTATTTGTCTGTCTGTCTGTCTGTTTGCCTGTATCTGTGGCTGCATGTGTATGTTTTTTGCTCCCTGTTGGTTTGTCTCATTATTTATATCGCTGTATATTCCATTGCGTGTTCCTTGATAATACTTATTAACCTCACGTACACACAGACGCACATGACACACACACACACACACACACACACACACACACACACACACACACACACACACACACACACACACACACACACACACACCCATGGTTCCTCCCTCTCCCTAAATTTTTACAAGAAACACCATGCATGAATAACCGCAACCAGAGACTATTCACACAGATTTCTATTCAAACCTAGCAATAAATAAACACCCAAATAAAACACCAACACAAGGGGCGTCACTAAGACAATCATTAGTTTTAGGTGACAAGAAAGGAACAGAACGGAACGGAACGGGAAGAAAAGTTTTTAATAGCAAACGCAAATGGACGGATCCACATGGGAGTTGAAAGGTTAAAAGGTGAGCAGTGCATTGTGAAAGGTGGGTTGTGTTAGGGTTAGGGTGCCAAGTAGCGTACAGGAGGAGGTGGAGGTGGTGGTGGTGATGGTGGTGGTGGTGGTGGTGGTAGTGGTGGTGGTAGGGAGGCACAATGAAAGCGTGATAGACAGGTCAGGGACATGGGAACCAGATCCTAACTCTCCTGATTCTTTCCGAGGGATATCCTACGTTATAACACTGCCATTTGTTGGTCGTTTTAGCAAGCTTATCAGTAGCGGCTTTTTATTAACCAAAGAGATGAAAGACTAGTTAATTTAGACAGAAATTAAAACAGTGGTGCCTATTTTTTTTAATAATGAATGCATGAATAACGTTACTTTTTTGATGATTAAAAGTGAAAAGTTAAGGAAGTATAAGGGATAGATAGATGCATATTAGTGGTGGTTGTAGTTGTAGTAATGAAGGCTGTAATGCATGTTTTATTAGGTGATCAGGTATACAAGTAGAAGGGTGTGAAGTGGAGTACTGCGTGTGTGTGTGTGTGTGTGTGTGTATGTGGGAGGGAGGGAGGGAGGAGGCAAGGGTTGGGCAGGGCTGGGCTGGGGTGGGGTTGGGTTGGGTTGGGGTGGTCAGGCGCCATAGCTTGAGTGGCAGAGGTCATAAATTGGTAGTCAGGACGCCACCCTGACGCGACCCTCTGGCCTCCTAACTGATACTGCAACGCGGCTACACACACACACACACACACACACACACACACACACACACACACACACACACACACACACACACACACACACACACACACACACACACACACACACACACACACACACACACACACACACACACACACACACACACACACACACAGCACGCATACACACCTGCACACACACACGCACGCACAAACACGTTCTCTCGCTCTAATACAGAATAATGCAAATGCTCAAATTAGTGATGCGATTCCAACTAGATTATGAAATTTGTGGTAATACAGAGTGAATGATGATGATGATGGTGGTGGTAGTGATGAGTGGTGGTGATAGTGTTACTGAAGAGACATTGTAGGGAATGCTATGTAGGCTACAGTAGCGGTCATAGCTAAAGATGGGAAGTCGGCGGTGTGGTGGTAGTGGTGGTGGTGGTGGTTACGAATAAAAGGAAGTACAATGTCGGGTCTTTGATGTGGCTGCGGCAGGTGCCCGTTTAGACTTGACGAGAGGCAAAGAAACTGTTAGAATGACCGAGGTGGTGATGGTGGTGGTGATGGTGGTGGTGGTGACGAAGCGAGGACGTGGACAGTGTTCTTAGCGATAATTATAAATGTCTCGTTACACCCTTACGTTACGCCAACCCGACGCTTGATGTCTGTCTGTCTGTGTGTGTGTCTGTGTGTGTGTGTGTGTTGATGAGGGTAATGAGCCTGTTACGCCTCTCATTTGCTGCTAACTGACACATGTTCCCACGCAGTGAGATTATTCAATTTCTTGGTTGTCTTGTCTCGTCTCGTCTCTCCACTCCAGCTTTCGTCTCCTCGGATGTCGGCGTAAGTGAAGGTTCTCTGTGTTTAGTCATTCCCTCACGTCAGCGCAATTATAATGGTTGTGTAAAGCCATTGTAATTTTCATCTAATATCCCCATTATGGAGGAAGGAAATGTCAGGAATTGCTTACCCACATGTCGCGCGCGTGTGTGTGTGTGTGTGTGTGTGTGTGTGTGTGTGTCTGTGTGTCTGTGTGTGTGAGACAGAAAGAAAGAGAAAGAAAGGACAGACATAAAGAAAAGAAAGAAGATTGAACACATTTGATAGCCTGGCTTCATCTTAGATTCTGAAAGCTTCTTGCCATTCCAACGTGGGAATATTCGCACGTTCTCTAACCTCAATTATCACTAGCCGTCCGCCTCTATACCTTCAGGGCTAAACCTGATTAAATTTGACATGCAAACCCACCGCCGGAGCAGATAGAAATGGGTTGCTTAAGATGAGGAGCAGTGAAGAGGCGACCGAGACCCTCAACGACCGCTCCAGTCAGACTCCAATCGGATTAATGGTGAGGTTATGCATCTGTACAGGGATAGATAGATAGATAGATAGTGAGGTGACTCTCTTATTAGTAAGAATGTATAATAACGATTCTTCACTTATTTTGTATTATATAAAGTCCAACATAATTTATTATTATTATTATTATGTGGTGAGTAGTGTTATATGCTGATTTACTTCAGAACAAATGAACATTAGTATTCATTAATCTATCCCTTTGACGTAACATTTAAACGACATTGTGTGAGGTTTCCGGGTTTAAAAAAAAAAAAAAGAGCAAAGCAAGCAACGACTCTCTCTCTATATATATATTGCGATACATACATACAGAGCTGAAAAAGATGCGGATGAGAGAGAGAGCAATCAAACATCTTTCATCCTGACCTCTTATATTGATCAGCAACACCTTTGTTCGTCTGTCTGTTTGTCCTTGGTGAAGTAAGTGTTGTGGTGCCCGTCCATGTGAATCACCTTCTCTGAAAAATGTTAAATGGGTGAACATGAGGTAATAGGAAAAAAAGAAGCCAACCAGACTCATTAAAGTGTCACGTTGCCTGGAAATGATCGCACTATTCCTTTCTAGAGCAAATTAGTGGATGATATTGGAGCACGGAGTCGATGGCCTAGTGGTTAGTGCACCCTCGTAGGGGACGTGGGGTTTGGGTTCGAGTCCCTCCGAGGCTTGGCTAGTTGTAAGTGTCATAGATTGGCTCGAAATAAGACCCCTGTATCCTGTATCGTACCTTCAGTTCCTATTTTGGATGAGTATAAAACCGATTGACTTAGAATATTTACATGTGTTTTACAATCTCCTACACACTCGTTGCATTGTTTCACTCTTTCTCGTACTTGAGCTGTAATATCAATCTAGCTGAGTCTTGGGGAGTAACAGTTATCCTCACAAGTATAACATATATCCACGCCACACCAGACTGTGCCTTCAGCGTAATTCTATCGTTTAAAAGCCCACATGGGTGTTGGTGTAGAATAAATAAAAAGATAAGCGGCAGAATTCATCTTCATTGTGGCGCAAGGAAGCAAGCTGTTGTGAGAGCGGCAAGCATTCAGACACGTGTGGATTACAAACTAACTTCCTTCATAAGATAAAAAAAAAAATTTATATAGATATATTTTTTTTCTTTCATTCTCATTATAACGTTTCAGTGTATAATTTTACAGCATGTATCCAGCTAATCGAATGTTTTTTTTCTGTCACATAACATAATAGAACATAACAAACTATATTTGCATAATATGATGTAATATAATATGATGATTATAATCCCCCCATTTGTTTTCACATGAGCTTCATAACAACAGTTGTCTCATCTTTCTTATTGTGTGCACTTTCCTCGTCATTCTTTTCCTCCTTCCATCCTCTTTTTCTTCCTTCCCCTCCTCCTCTTCCTCTTCCTCCACTCACAATGCGTTATCTATTCTATCCTCTCTCCCCTCCCTTCCTCTCCGTCTAGTATTACATATATAATCACACTACGCTGCTTCTCAAACATCTTCATACTTCACAAATTTCTTTAATCATTCAACACTCGATCGTCCGTCTTGCCTCACCCCGCGTGGGATTGTGTTTCGTCTTCATATAAGAAACTCATTTTTCCAGTTATGCACAATTTTTAAGCCTTTTAATTGGTGTTTATACAAAGAATAATGTTTCATCAATCCTAACGTATCATAAGACCATCAATCAGTAGAAATATTAACAGGAGGGTATGTGTACTCGGAATAACATTGCCTTGCCTCCTTCCGTCCCTCAAGCTCGTCTGAACCCAGTAGTAACGGCAGCAGTACGTAATTTTGGCAATCCATCTAATAATATATAAATAAATGAATAGAGAAGAAAGAAAGTGGATGTACATTCATGTTTTTAGGCTCGAAATAATAAAATGGAAATAACAACAAACAGGATAAAAAATGTCATACAGGAAAAAATACAAAACAGGAAAAGGAATAAAATGTTTAATTAAAGTTTTCGTAAAACTACCTTTGATTAACACATTCTCACAAAAATAAATAATTCGAAAACTAAACTAAATTTCATTAAAAATTAACCATCTTTATGAAATATATAATTTAATTTGCTTTATTTTTCATAGCGTATTTTATTAAATTGTTATATATGTATGGAACAAATATTTATCGTATCTACTTCATGTATTTTGTTGAGTAATTCGGTCGTTCTGTCCCTGTTTGTGTATTGTCATTGTTATCATGTCGGCTGAACCTTCACCTTTTTATATCAATCTGATTAGTCCAAGTTATACTTTAAACTACTACTACTACTACTACTATTACTACTACTACTACTCTCGGGGAATCCGCTGAGTGGATGAAATGAAAAATAAATATTTATCAATATGCAAGTAAAAACTTACAACACCAGTAAATCACACAACAATTAAGTATTCAGAAAAAAAAGTTATTATATTAATTTCAGGAATTTGTATTAACTGGATTTTATTCCAGCCCAGCGCAATTCAACGTTTATTTTGGGGGTGACGTGCGGGGTGCTGTCGTGTTGGCAAATTTGCAAATGAAGTGACGATTTAATTCCGTGAGCGTGGCGAGGCTGGAGTGTGCCTTGTCTGAGCCGGAGGGGGCGGCGGCCAGACACGGGGGCGCCTAAAGGGGGGCAGGGGGGCGTAGGCAAGGCGGCGTCGTTTACGGCTTCATGAGACGCCTTGTTAGCGGGGAAGGAGGACCCGAGGGCTGCTGTGGCCACCCCGGGGAGCAGGTGAAGGGACGAGTTACGGCCTCAGCACAGGATTCATTGCACCTTGTGTGTATGTGTGTGTGTGTGTGTGTGTGTGTGTGTGTGTGTGTGTGTGTGTGTTTTGCAGTCTCACTTTCCTCATTAAGGTAAGAGGACGTTGTTGCTGGTCGTAATTTTTATATCTTTACAAGCGTTTCTGTTATTGTGATGATCATCTTACTTTTATTGCTGAAGCTGATGTTGATGCAGTAGTAGTAGTAGCAGCAGTAGTAGTAGTAGTAGTAGTAGTAGTAGTAGTAGTAGTAGTAGTACTATCTCGTTCTCGCTCTTGCTCTTGCTCTTGCTCTCGCTCTTGCTCTCGCTCTTGCTCTCGCTCTCTCACTCTCAGGTAGTGAACATTTTAGAGGGAGTCGTATACTGTATCCATGTCCTCGTTCACTCTATATTGTGGTCTTAAAACTAATTTTGTGCACCTCATGTAGTCGTCTCACTCCCCCCCTTGTTGAGTTTCCTTTCCTTCCTTTTGTAACACTATAAATGGTGTGATATATTGGCCGTATATTTTCAGAGTATGTATGGGTTTTTTTTATCATATGTGTATTCGTTAAGTTCCTCCCACATACATAACAGTCATGTATAGTCAGTTGCAACTTACCCAGATTTGTTCGTACTACAGAACCTTCTACCTACGTCTGGCAACCACTTACTTACTTACTTTTCAGCATCACAATGGCACCAATTGCATTACACAAGTGAATTGTTTTGGTGTGGAAAAAAACCGATTATCATTTTTATTCCCACGCGTTCCTACTTACTGTTGAAATTTTATGCATTATATTGGGACTTGAACCTTGACACATTTACAGCAGCTTATTTCTATACCAGTGAAATGTTAATTGATCAACGATGTCCAAGCTGTTAAACTGCTTTGTCATAATGCATTTTATTCTCAGATCTCTTAAGTGTTTTCCTCCTCGTGGCTCTAGTTTCATATTGCATCGCTTTCCATCTCATTCCTTCGTGCTCTTTAACAGTGTGGTTATAACTTTCCGCGAACTTGTTACTGAACTTGTCACTGTGGCGGCGAACTAGACTGTCTACCCTCCCCTCCCCTCCCAAGGCTTGCTGATTGCCACTTCTTGTTTATCAATTTCATTTTGTCCCGATTTTCACTTCTTTTTTTTTTTTTAAACGATGTATGCTGATTATTATTTGTAATGCTGTAAGTTAAATGAAGTGTTGTTTATGATACTTAACACACACACACACACACACACACACACACACACACACACACACACACACACACACACACACACACACACACACACACACACACACACGTGGAGGAATAAGTGTTTAGATTCCTCTCTCAGTAAGCCTAGTTAAGCCTGATCTAAAGCTGCTGTCACAAATATAAATAAAACGTCATTTGAGATAGATTATATTGGAAGCTGAGAATAAGTTTTTGCACACCTAATGGACCAGATATAGTCCCTTCGAAGCTCTTGTCGGCTTGGAGTATCAACCCTTTGCAAACGAGCTGTCAGTCATGAAGAGAGCTGGGCGGCAATAGGATCAGTAAGTGGATTATCACATGCAGGTAGTTGGGCAAATACTATATACTACCTTTCTAAATATTTTACTAACCTATCGTGACTGGATTAACCTTGCTTCTGTATGTGTGTGTGTGAGTGTGTATTTGTGAGGATGGTATGATAGGAAGTATGTTGCACACTATACTGCTGCTTCTCCTGATTTTTATTGCGTTATAACCCATTAATCATACTCGTATATGCTTTTTTTTGCACACTTCCTCGAGACTTGTAGCACCACAGACGCGCAAAATAATAGTTATGAGTCTTGAGAAAGCTATTACTCTTCTAGGTTTTGTGTCATTCATCAAATTATTAGCTGTAAAGGAGCTCTGATGTATTATTTTTTTTCTTCGTATTATTTATATTTATTTTATTATTATTATTATTATTATTATTATTATTAACTCTTGGTTCTTGGCTTTTTCACTTCTCAGCGCACACTTTATTGGATAGTTTGATATGACATTTTATTTTATTTCCGTCTTCCTTGATCCGGAAACGAAGTGGAATTTCACCTTTTCGTCGATGCAAGAATTGTTTCATATCTGTCTACATTTTATTTCCTGTTGCTTTGTCCTACCATAGGCTTTTTATTTATTTATCTCTCTCTCTCTCTCTCTCTCTCTCTCTCTCTCTCTCTCTCTCTCTCTCTCTCTCTCTCTCTCTCTCTCTCTCTCTCTCTCTCTCTCTCTCTCTCTCTCTCTCTCACGGTTACTTCATCCCACACTCTCTTCAAACACATTTTTCCTCCTTGTCCTTCACCCTTCCTTTACTCATCCTTTCATTCCATCTCAATTCACACTCCATCCTTCCCTATCCTCCTCTCTCCCTCAACCTTGTCACTCAGTCGCCTATTCCTCCTTCTCTTACATTCCCTGCTTCCTCTTCTCCCTCCTCTTCTTCTCTTTCCTCTTTTACGGTGTATTTAATTTCTAGTCGCCTTGGTTGCATTTCAAGGAGGGTGTGTTAGCATGGGAAGAACTGTCATTCGGGGTAAGGGATGGGAGGAGGTGACGACAGCAGGGTAAGGAAGAGGGAACGTGCACACCCAAGGAGACAAGAAGGGGACGAGGGTAAATATTCACTCCTGTACGATTAGGGAATGTTAATTTACTTCATTGTGTGTGGGGGGGTTGGAGGGTGTGTATGTGTATGTGTGTGTGGGAGGGGGGGGGTTGTATGTTTATGTATGTGTGTGTGGGGGGGAGGAGGGTTGTGTGTGTGTGTGTTTGTGTGTGTGAACTGGAACGGAAGAGCGGGTGCATTTTTATATATTATGTATTAATCTATATTCATGTTCACCATAACAGAGGTTTTAATATTGATGGTTTCGTGTAGTTCGCAGCGTATTCTGATGGTTGTGCCCATATGCGTGATAAATAAATAATGAAATAATGAAATACATGTATATTTTCATAAATGTTTCTAGTATCCACTTCGTACGTATATATGTTTATATTCATGGAGATGAAACTGGATTTATTTCACTGTGTAAATTTCATGCAGGATACAATTTATTCATGATATTTTTTTTTCACGTCACAGCTGTAGTATCGTTACTTATAATGTTGCTCTTTCTAGTGTTTCAATTATTCTTTTATATACCATTTCCATATTTTACTTTTCAATGTACAAATGAAAACTCCTTCTCACCAATGTCATTATGTTCATAGTGGATCATAAATAAGAAACATTCACGGGTGTTCTGAGCATCACTTTTTCACTAACCGTTTAACACCAATCTAAAGATCATTAAGACAAGGATACAACCCATTATATAATCCAGATTACTAAAACTCACATTAAACAAAGCTGAAAACCTCTTCCTCCTTCCACATTACCTCGGTGGGAATAAATAAGAACCTAAGATAGTCCCGTTGTTAAGGTAATGGATTTGTACCTGTAACTGACACTCTCTTCATGCCGCTGATATCCCCAATACGAATCAAATACAAGCTGAGACGCGATTCACGTGTGAGTGGTGTGTGGAGAAGGAGTCTTGGTGGCAGTACCCTTAGATTGGCACAATTTGGTCTATTGCTCCTCGTTGTCCTCATCCTCGGCCTTGACCTGGAGTGCAGTGAGTAGGAGGCAGAGCGGCGGCAGGAGGGAGTGGCAGAGGACGCATCAGATTGCTAAAAAAAAAAAAAATGCGGGGCAAAAATATATACAACACGACACAATCCCAGGATGCGACGTTGATATCACACTACCACGTGATAACCGATTAAAAACTAAGTAATAAAAAACTGATCCTGTGACACAAACAGATAAGTGAATGCAATCAAGTGAGATGGGATGGGACAGGACGGTGGAAGTGCAACATTTGATAACCTGTTTTCCATCCACGTAAATATTCAATGACAGTAAGTAAAAATGCGACGCGCTGACGTGGGTGGCGCGACTCTAACGCCTCCTCCTCCTCCTCCTCCTCCTCCTCCTCCTCCTCCTCCTCCTCCTCCTCCTCCTCCTCCTCCTCCTCGTTTAACCACTAAGGGCAAGACTTGAAGCAGCTGGTGTTCCGTGCACTCTTAATGGTGAGGTACTTGTTTTGTTGCTGAACTGATTCGGATTCCCTCATTTTAACGGCTGCTTTCTCTCTCCACCATCGTCTTCAACATTGCAGGCTGATGTTGACGATGCTGCTATGTTGTGTCTGTGTGTGTGGGAAGTTGTTGTATTGTTAATGTAAATGAGTAAGTATGATAATGATTTATATCTTAGGACTTGTTTTAATTCTAATACAGATTAAGTTTACTCATTTGTTTTGTTTGTGTTTGTGTGTGTGTGTGTGTGTGTGTGTGTGTGTCCTTGTGTCTGTTTGCTTTTCTTTGTATTTATGTATGAGTCAGTCTGTTCGTATCTACCCACTTGTTCTCTCTCTCTCTCTCTCTCTCTCTCTCTCTCTCTCTCTCTCTCTCTCTCTCTCTCTCTCTCTCTCTCTCTCTCTCTCTCTCTCTCTCCTCTCTCTCTCTCTCTCTCTCTCCCCTCTCTCTCTCTCTCTCTCTCTCTCTCTCTCTCTCTCTCTCTCTCTCTCTCTCTCTCTCTCTCTCTCTCTCTCTCTATCTATCTATCTATCTATCTATCTATCTCTTTTATACTTGATTGCGGCACAAAGTAGATGTGTAGTGTCTATTGCGTGATTTTCCGCAAGTGACGTGATTTTCGTATATTGATGTCACACAACCTTCCCTCATCTGTATATAAGCATTTTGTATACTGTCGTTTGCATCATACAGAATTTCAACCGGAAAATCTATACTAAGTCTGTATAAAGCTGTCTTTAGAATTATATGCAGTGTGTGTGTGTGTGTGTGTGTGTGTGTGTGTGTGTGTGTGTGTGTGTGTGTGTGTGTGTGTGTGTGTGTGTGTGTGAGAGAGTGATTCACAATGGCCTGGAGGATCACGCGCTGTACTCGTGACCTTTAGCCATTATCCTCCCCGAAAGAGCTCAGTGCTCTTATATACAGATCTATGGGTAAGGCTGAGACCTCTCACACATCACACACCCCCATCCCATTGCCCAAGGGGGACAGTAACCACTCTCTGTCAGTGAAAATTTCTTAGTGACCTCAGCAGTATTCTTGTGTGTGTGTGTGTGTGTGTGTGTGTGTGTGTGTGTTTGTTTGCCCCCCACCCACCCCCATCATCCTTGCATCCAGATATTAGGAGTTATTGCATATTCTTTTATGTTGATAAACTTCTAAGTCCTTTTTTCTGTTTATGATCCTTATTAAGTAAAACACTATCACCTCCAAAATCTAAATTGCTCTCAGTATTTCAATCTTACCTGCATCGGGGAGTAATTCTTGGCTGTTAGTTAGTTAGTTAGTTAGTTACCTTTCGTTGTTAATTAAGTGCAGTGTTACGTTGCCTCCCTTCGTGTAAGAGTAAAATAACTGAAACGAAAAACAAAAACAAACCTCTCATCATCAGATTGCAAATGTTTTCACCAAATATTTTCGCGATGACTCAACGCAACCTTAGAAGCTAGCGATCAAATAACGTGTTCATGGGTGCACAGAATAGCAAACGTCCTTAGATTGGCTTGAGAATAGCTGGCATTCAACCCATTATATATGATGGCCGAGTATAAATATCGGTCAGAATAGTTGAAAGTATGCGGGTAGGGCTAGGACCTAGTTTTCAGCTGAATTAGGGAGTAAAGAAGAAGCTGGGAAGGAAAGTGGAGGTCAGCTGGTTATGGTGGTGGTGGAGTGGTGGCAATGGTGACGGTGACGGTAGTGTTACGTATTTGCATCCTTGGCGTGACGGGGGAAAAGTGGCAGCAGGTGGAGAGAGATATGTGTCTGTGTGCGGTGTTTTTAGTGTGTTTTAGAGAGAGAGAGAGAGAGAGAGAGAGAGAGAGAGAGAGAGAGAGAGAGAGAGAGAGAGAGAGAGAGAGAGAGAAAGAAAGAGAGATGTGGGAAGGGGCGTCACTGGTCTTTGAAAAAGGGAAAGGAGGTGGAGATGCGGGGAGAGAGAGAGGGAGAGGCGTAGTAGTAAGTGTGTGAAGGCGGGTGTAGTGTGGCGTATGTTGAATGTCCTCACACTAGAGATGGAGTGGCTATCAAGTCTCATGAAGGGAGTGAGGGAGTAAGGGCGGGTGGAGTTACGCAGGGTCAAGCCAGCTACGCAGCCATCGTCACCGCCCTTCACTTGATGGACGCACACTGAAAGGCAAGGGCAAGGGCAATGCAGTGGCAGTAAAGGCGTGTTGGATGAAGCAGTGTATAGTGATCATGAGAACCAAGTGATAGTTGGTAGTATCCTTGCTAATGTGTAGTCATAGCTAGTTTTAGTGTATACGTACCTTTAAACCTCGCAATGCCAGTTGATACTTTTTTTCTCTTTTTTCTTTCTTTTTTTGGAGCAGTGTCCCCAGTAAAGTGGGAAAAAATGTAGTGTTGGAAATGTTGATGAGGCACTTCACTAAAAGCTTGTTTGTTTATTTCACTCTCTTGGATTTGATGATAGATTTTTTGACGGAATGATGTTAACACTTTTTGGAAATTCTATAATGAAAAGAAAAAAACAACAACGTCTATAGATAAGGTGGCATTACTGATGTTCTTTTTTTTCTTCTTTTTTTTTTGTTTTGTTTTTTTAAGGAAAGTTTAGTTTAGTTATCCTTCAAAAGTTGGGGAAATAAAAAAAATAAAAAAAGACAATATACACTGTTGAGTCTCTCTATTATGTTAGGAATCCTCAGTCAGGTCCAGTGAAGCGAAAATATGTAGTTTTATAGAATAACATGCGGGACACTAGATGAAAGCCTGTTACAGAAAACTCAGACAAGCAACCAGACATCACCTTCTAACACACACCCCCCCCACACACACACACAGACAGACACAGAAAAAGAGAGAGAGAGAGAGAGAGAGAGAGAGAGAGAGAGAGAGAGAGAGGCATTACATCTTTCCTGATTTATTTAACGAGGGTCTTTATTTACAGTTTACTCAATGTACTTTGCGTCATCTCCTCACTGAAAAGGTCTCTGGGTAACCGTCATTTATTCTCTCCTTCTCTTAATGGTGTCAGATCCCACCTCTCTGTAGTGTTGGTGACGAGATCCAAAACGAGAGGCTCAACTAGGTCTAAACATCATGAAACTAAGCACATCATCATAACAATAACAAAGTGTCCACAATGAATAAAAGTGTTCTAACAGTAACTTACGTAAACATGGATTTTGCATAGTGGCAGTCTAATTGTTCATTGACTCTGATGCTTAATATTTTCTAAGTATTTTAAAGAATCTACTAATCTTCCCTATATTGTTAGTGGAAGTGGTGAAACGGTGACGCTTGCTTCTCTACCGTAAGATTTCCAATAGTACTACTTGTGTTGGAGTAAGAGAGCAGCGCAGAACACACTCAAAACTCAACACTCAACACACTCAACGCCCGCACCCTTTAATACATTCACGCGCAGTATACAGGGACTCACAATGCGTCTCTTAAAAGCTGAAGTACTACACAGTATTTCATCACTCAGCTTCACTCTCCAACTACCAACCACCACCACCATCGCCACCACCTGTTCAAACAAATTCCAGCAACACCTCTTCTTCCCTCCAAGCATATTCCCTGATTACATTTTTTGTTCAATACTTCTGAGCTTCATTTAGTTCGTCTTTAAAATCTAGCGCTCGAGGGTTTTGACGACTTCCACGCCTACACCTGCTATTACAACCACCATTACCATCACCAGCTACATACCAGCCTGCCATTACCCCCAACAACACATCACCACCACCATCATAACACCAGTACCATACCACACTTACACCACCATTTTCAACTTACGTAAGCACTGTCCTATCCTCCGCCTCCTCGCCCCTATCCCTAAAGCCCCAATTATTTCTGCCATCGTAATCGTTGACATTATTACGGAACTGAAGACCGATCTACGTAGCCTACAAGGACACACTACCCTTACAGGACAAGTTTTATAAGTGGACAGGAGTAGATCTGAATGCATCTCCGTTATTAAAACAAATGAAACCGTCAAATTGGGGAAAACTTTGAAATGCCATTCGAAATTATATTATATTACATTTTAGGTGAATATCTCTCTGAAGTATTATTAAAAACGCCAAAAGCTAAGCAATAAATGCCGAATGAAAGGAAAGCTTTTATTTCTGAACCTCACAGTGATACACAGAAATACATCACTACATGCGACCTGATTCTGTTTGATACAGTTGAAGGTGTGTGTGTGGGTGTAATCTGTGACTCTATAGATACAGCCAAAGGTGCCACGTTATGAGTGAGTGAGTGTGAGACAACCAGCAAAAATGACACAAAGTGATATGTACAGTTCATATTATGACTTAAAAGACGCGTTCGAAGCCAGTTATGAAATGTTCCCCGTTAGGCTTGCGTAAGTGATGAAAAACTAACTTTTACACAAGAAAAATGTCAACAACTTCCTCCCTTCCCCCCCTTCATAGTTTATTGACAAAGGTTACGTACTACATACCATCACCCTCCTCCTCAGCCCACCGTTCCCTGTCCTTCCTTTCATTCTTTCCTCTTCCCTTTGTCTCTCTTTCTCTCTCCATCCCTAGCTTTCGCCTCCTGTCTAGTCATTCTTGTTCTCTCTCTCTCTGTCCTTGTCTTTCCCTAACACCGGCTGTAGGTACACTGTCCTTCATCAGCTTTGTACAAGACTTCCTTTTAAGAGAAAGTGTTCCAGTGCTCACTCATGTTCACTCTATTCTCAGTGTCTGCAACGGAGCATAAACTCGCGTGAGTTATATACATTATACATCGTCAAACATCCATAATGTTTTCATTCATCCTCTTGCATGATGTCGTGAATGTTTTTTCGTCCACATGTGTAGAAAATTTCACTTTAAAGCATTCAGATCCTTTACAATTTCTTTTCTTATATTTCTAATGTGTCCAAAAGTCTTCCGCATGTTAAAGTCAGGCGTCCATGCATGCTTACCTGTCATAAGTAGCAGGAAAATGTCGCAGTTTAATGTTTCCTGCGAGCTCCACCCACTGGTAGCCACGCGAACCAACTGAATTATATCCACAGTGAAGAGAAGGAAGTTTGAAGTTACAATGAAGGGAGGCAGCACTATTTTTCCTGAAAGTCTCCTCTAATACATGTTATTCATTTCATTTGGGACTTGCAGACTGAAAGTGAAAAGGGGGGGGGGACGAGGCTATACTTGTACATACATATATGCGGCCATAACATTAACAAAAATGTCACCTTCATTTTTCGTGGTTAGTAATTACATTGTTGGCTGACGTAATAAAGTTCGTTATTTTATTTATACCTATTCTGTGGACTGGCTTTAATTAGGTTGGTAACTTTATGGGTTATGGTAGTGGAGAGAGAGTGGCGGGAAAGAGTCTTACTAATGAGGTCTCGCGGGAGGAACATAAAATATAAAAATATAAAGCCTTTTTCTATTTATTTATATATATATTTTTTTTTATCCTGAAACGAAGATCGAATTACAGAGATTTTCGTTCAGGACAACACAACACATACAATTTTCATTCAGTTCATTTCCCACAGCTTATTAGTATTTATTTATTTTCACTCACTACCATGTATCTTGTTAAATAGCTTGTAACATGTAAAGGTGTGTGTATGTATATGTGTGTGTGTTTGTGAGACGCATTTTAACACACATCTTTCTCTCTCCCTCAGGACTCAAAACCATGGGCCTGGGTTTCAAGGTGCTACCGCCTATGTGTACAATGGCAAGGATGAACAAGAACACGACCATTGCCTGCCAGCCCATTGAGACGGAGCAAGGCGTCGCTAATGTTACGTGGGTCAAAAATTCCTTATTGGTGAATGATGAACGCCATTACGTGTTGCCCAATGGGACCCTTTTCATCAGTAAGGTAAGTCTTGTGCTGCACATTTTATCCTGTTTATTCTGTCTGCTTTGGTGTACACTTCTGTGCCTCGTATTGTTGGGGGTTGTTGTTGTTGTTTTACTCTCTCTCTCTCTGCTTAATTTTCTACATACAATTCCTCCTGACATTAATATCTAGCCAATCAATACTAACATAGTGATTTGATTTGATTTAATATTAACGAACACCTAACTAGCATAGCATAGCATAGCATAGCATAGCATAGCATAGCATAGCATAGCATAGCATAGCATAGCATAGCATAGTCTAGTCCACCCCCGTTAACAAAGAAATCATCCACTTGTCTACCTGCCTCTACGTAATTATTACCTAACCACTGTATCACCTCACCCTGTTATCTTCTCACTTTCCGCGGACTAATTACTGCTTCCGTGTAAGACTTTTCCGTGTTCGCCTTCAGCTACACGGTAATTGCACCCTATCGTTTTAATCCTGTTTTCTGCTTGCGAGAGAGAGAGAGAGAGAGAGAGGAGAGAGAGAGAGAGAGAGAGAGAGAGAGAGATACTCATCATATGGAAATAGTCAAGTTATACAGGTAACAGA
>JAPQNM010000038.1:8388395-8483395 GCA_029783475.1 Metacarcinus magister
CTCAAACGCACACGCACGCACATACACACATACGCATACGCACACATACACGCACCTTCACATTTTCTACATCTTTCCTTCCTTCTTTCCTTCATTCATTCATTTTTTTCCTTTCTCTTCCTTCCTTCTTCCTTCCTCCTTCCTTCCTTCCTTCCTTCCTTCCTTCCTTCCTTCCTTCTTTCCTTCCTTAATTTCCTGCGTGCTTTTCTTTTATTCACAATAAGCAATGTTTATTGACATTGATAGTGTGTAAATGCAAAAATTGAATCGGAAAGAGAAGAATATAAAGGAGTAATAGAATAGAAAGAGGAAGTTGTAAATAAGCAGAGCGAAGTGATGATAATGGTGGATGTATATAGTGTGTGAAGGGAAGGGATGGGAAGGGAAAGGGAAGGGGAAGGGAAGGGAAGGGAACAACATCACACACACATCATACAGTACACAGAACGGGATGTCAGTCAGCCCACGCCAAGCTGCACCGCTCCTCCCCCCCCTGCCACCCCCCTGCCCCCGTGATCAATACAACAGTCTCATCATACGCCCACGCCCACGATATACGTATTTCCAACCCACACCGCCACACCGCCGCTCACAGTTTGCTATTTCATCACACACACACACACACACACACACACCGCTCATAAAACCTTCTGCAAGTGTTAATCTCACCTGTCAAACCTTACCTACGTACGCCCACGACGCTTCCTCCTCCTCCTCCTCCTCCTACTCCTCCTCCTCCTCCTCCTCCTCCTCCTCCTCCTCCTCCTCCTCCTCCTCCTCCTCCTCCTCCTCCTCCTCCTCCTCCTCCTGCCTCTACTCATCCCGGTCTTGACTGCTCAGGCAACTATAACTATATCTCAGCCCAGACCACATCCGCTCTTATTTTATATACACACACACACACACACACACACACACACACACACACACTTACACACACTTATTACATCCAGTTGTACTCGTTCACCTCTCCACGTTCTGGTTTCCACACCTGCTTCTATCCTCTCCTTCCTTCCTTCCTATCCTCTGCTTTCTTCTACTTTATCTATCGTATGTGGACTATTTTTGATTGGCGTGACTTTATTTATAGCAAACCAAAGTCTTCCTCCTCCTTCATTGTGCGTGCTTTCCCCCTCTTAAATTCAGGTGATTTACGCCTGCTAGTACACGTTACTTCAGCGAATTTTTCCTTGCTATTCTAGATTACTGTCAACACTCTCACTACTTGCTTCCGGTTTCATTGAGCTTTCCTTAACAAAGTATAGGGATGAACTGCACTTAATCCATGGTCATTTGCACACTCTTTCATTTGCTCTCCTTCCCTCGGGCTTCACAGAGCGGAGCGAGGTGGTGTCGGCAGAACACTACGTAACAGTCGTGAAGAGTCAGTGCTGCGTGGAAAGGCGTAGATTTGCAACCCTTTATTATTTGTAAGATTATAGAAATTTATCTTGTGCGTCTGGCAGGGTGATTGTAAGGCTAACAGTCTTGATCCGTCAGCAGGAAATGGAACATAAAAAGGGAGATCTTTTTAATAATTATATAACGTAGGAAGTATAACTATAACCCAGTAGGGAGAAATATTATGATATAGCCAAGGAATTACATAGACATTAAGTAGAGAGATACGATACGAAGATGGTGTTTTGGGGTCAAATTTTAGATCTGGTAGGGATGTGTTAGAAATATTCCCATTGGACTAAAGGTTTTGGTGCAAGACGGCAAACACTTCGTCAACATATGATAATTACACTGGTATTCCTTCCTCTCATACTTATGTTACTACCACCATACTTACTTTTGCTGCTACTTATATTACTACTACTACTACTACTACTACTACTACTACTACAGTATCACCTCACGTAAGCTTAGGTGTTATATACAGTCCATTTGGAATGAGACTATCAATAATGCAAATCGTGTATCGAAGTTATTGGATATTATAGGATTTTCCTGGTACACACACACACACACACACACACACACACACACACACACACACACACACACACACACACACACACACACACACACACACACACACACACACACACACACACACACACACACTGGCATTATGTATTGTGTTCCCGAAGAAGAAAAGTTTGCTCTCCATTATTTGTTTGGTTTCGTTGTTGGCGTCCGATCCCTTTAACCTCCTTCTCCTCCTCCTCCTCCTCCTCCTCTCCTGTGCTCCCTAGGTCTATTTTTTTCACTACATAACGCAATTTTTCTTATGCACTAAAGCGATTTAATGCAAACTAAATATATGAATTAAAGAAAACCCAGTTAATGCGGACTCATTCGTGGAAGTATAAAACCTTATTTAAGTTTTGAAGGAAATTTGATGCTCGATTCTTAAAGTCTTCAAGTTAGAAGGAGTTAAAAAAATATATATAAATCAGGATGAAATGATTAAGAGAGTTTAAGTTAAGCCTTGCGTTGGGAAGGAAGATGGAGAGTCTAGTCTAGTTTAAGCTTGACTTGAGAATATTTTGTGAAGTTGTAAATTAAAATGTTTTTGTTATATTAAGTGTTTCCATCAAGACTGTTTCGCATGCATATTCTTTCTGATATTGATGATTCAGAATGAAGAAGAAAAAAAAAGCGTCTTGAATTTCATGGCAAAAAAATATGGGTTATTAATTTTAGCTTTCTATTGCTTTTATGTGCTGCTTCGGTGCATTATTGAGAAAGTTTAAGATAGAGTATTATTATTATGAGAGAGAGAGAGAGAGAGAGAGAGAAAAAAAAAATCCCCTTTCCCTGCCACGCTGCCGCCCCGAGAAATAGAGAAAGATAATGAACTGTTGCTTGAGTCACCAACGGAATCCAGACCCCATATCCGCCCCTCCTCCCTTTCCTGGACATTCCCAACGAGCCTCCCATTCTTACCTCACACTTAGGCGCAGACCCTCCAAGGATACAAGCCTCGGGAAGAAAACTTAATAACAGTAGATATAAACTAATCCCATTTTAAGTTGTTGAATCGAATGTGTGTAAATGAAGGTGAAGGTCCATTCAGATTCATGCAAACTAAGGTTAATGAAAGTAATGTAAGGCGTGATGGGTGTCATAACATATGTTAATGAATTTAATTACTCTTGAAGCCTCAGGAGGGGTGGGTGGGTGTGTGTGTGTGTGTGTGTGTGTGTGTGTGTGTGTGTGTGTGTGTGTGTGTGTGTGTGTGTGTGTGTGTGTGTGTGTGTGTGTGTGTGAAGTGCAGAATGGAGAAGCGTGTGCATCTCTTCATAACTGTTAGTGTTATTTCATATTGTTTCATATAGCAAGATGGAAGTGACTTGTCTTGCCTTTCCTACTATTCATGCTGCTAACTATGTTCTTATACCTTGTTCTTGTTTGTTTGTTACCTTCTCGCGTGTTGTTCTGCATTAATAACCGTCCTTAAGGTAATCATGTTCATCTAATTACCTCCTATTTTGAAAAGGAAATAGTATATGGTATCCAAACGATGATTTCTTTTTCTATTTAGTGGGGTTTTTTTGCAACTTTTGAATGCAAGTCATGTGTGGTGAGTGTGCTTGTGGTGTGTGTGGTTTTTTTTCTCCTTTTTCTTTTTTGGTGGGTGGATGCAGAGGGGGGGGGGAAGCCAGTCTGATAGGCAGCTGACGGAAGCGTAAACTCCTCCCAGGACATGAAAAGTTCAAGGTGAAGTGTAGACCATTTCTATCTTCTCTATATAGAACAATATAGTTAAAAGAAAAAAAGAAAAAATACATCTGACATAGGTTCAAGGAAATAGAATGTTTGTACTTTCTCTTTTCTTTCGTTGTATGGGAATGCAAAGAGACCGTTTTAAATGAAGGTTTGGTTATCGGAAGTAGTAAGAATGTGGAGTGAAGGAGTGATGGGGGTTGGGAAGAACTGGTTATAGTTAGGACATTTTGACTGGAGGGAAGAGCGGTTGATGGGGGGGGAGAGGAAGGAGTAAGAAAAACGTGTTTGGGAGGATAGAAGTGAAGTGAAATGTATGGGATTGTGGCATGGCTGTTGAGTGTGGAGGAAGCTGGTTCTGGTGGTAACGAAAATACACCACAAATTGAGATTAATTTTACAAATGCAGTGAGTCTGTAAGATGGTTAAACGTGCCGTAGGGCTTAGTTATGAACTGCTTTGAGCTGTAAGAAGCATTACAAGAATATACGAGGAAGTTAAGAATATATGTGTTCCCTACGGGGCAGCAAGGAGTGTGTAGAAGTATACGTGGGTTACTGATAGCTATCATATCCTCTTAAATTGTTATTGATGAGAGAGAGAGAGAGAGAGAGAGAGAGAGAGAGAGAGAGAGAGAGAGAGAGAGAGAGAGAGAGAGAGAGAGAGAGAGAGAGAGAGAGATTGGAGGGGTGGGGGAGATGATATGGCACCTGGTGGAAAAAATGGCGATGGGAAAGATGAGAAGGATTTGAGGATTAAGGTGAAAGACAGATCCCAGGAAAAAGGAGGTGACATGTATCTTGATTCGATATTTTGGGTTAGGAAGAGCCTGGTACAGATTCCCCGCAACTGTGTGTACGTGTTGGTAAGTATGTAGGTATAGTTATGGAAAGAATTCACGTGATATAGTTTACGGATTGCTATACACACTGCATTCTTGAAAATTATCTATACTAATGGAAAGAAATCAGGAGAGAAAGAGAGAGAGAGAGACAGTGTGCGACAAAAGGGTATAATAATAGAAAGAAAGAAAAGAAAAATATGTTGAATACCTCTTACTTTAGGGCCAGAAGTCAAAATGTATATATACCTTTAACTTTTGACGACGGAAACTGAATGATTACTTTTAAAGCTTACCTACCACAAAAGAGTTAAAAAAAAATGCAGGAAAACTTCAATAACTCCACATCATTTCTATTTTTCTCTACTATTCTCTCTCTCTCTCTCTCTCTCTCTCTCTCTCTCCTCTCTCTCTCTCTCTCTCTCTCTCTCTCTCGTGAAATTGACACTAATTGGGAGGAACAGAGCGATTCTTTTTTTTTTTCTTTTCTTTTCTTTTTTTTTTTACTTTTTTTTTATCATGGTGGTGAGGCGAAGTTCATCACTGACAGGAAAGGTTTGGGAGAATTTCAGCAGCGGGTACTTACTTACTTACTTACTTACTTACTTACTTGTATTTCTCTCTCTCTATATATATATATTCGTGTGTATTTTGTTTATTCTCTTTGCACCTCAGTTTAAAACACCTCATCAAAGGCGTTTCCATCCATCCGTGTACCTGTTTTTTTTTTTTTTTTCCCATTATTAATTTACTGGATCACCAATGGAGTAATTAAATTTTACGATCGAGATGTGCGTGTCTACTTTTGAAAGAGAGAGAGAGAGAGAGAGAGAGAGAGAGAGAGAGAGAGAGAGAGAGAGAGAGAGAGAGAGAGAGAGAGAGAGAGAGAGAGAGAGAGAGAGAGATGCCTTCCAGCGACCACAGCTGGCGACGCGGGGTTAAAAAGGTCGTCATATGATGTGGAATAGTTAGCATAGTGTAGTGCAGTGATCATGGTGAATAAACACGAAAATAGTGCAGTGATCAAGGTGAATAAACACGTAAATTGGCCATCATGAACCTAGACCAGACCTCACCATTATCATGATATTTCACATGTCAATAAGATGGAATTTTATGTATATTATCATTATGTATGTATTTTGTTTATGTATTTTAAGACATATTTAGTAATATACAAAGGCAGGTTAGGTTTTAAGATAGGGGGTACTAAGGATAACACCTTTAACCAGTAAAATTGCCTGCAAAAAAATATGCATCATTTGTTACATTGATGTAAGGTCTGTATAAATAAAGAGAGAGAGAGAGAGAGAGAGAGAGAGAGAGAGAGAGAGAGAGAAAAAAAAATAATAATAATAATAATAATAAACTATTATTGTCCCTGCTTCCACCTTTTAAAATCCATACGTGTAGCTTTTACTTGTCCTCTCACTATTTACATTGACTTCTTATTGTTTTTCAAGTCTTATTATAGCTGGGATTCGTAGTCTCAGTGTATCGAGTATCGTGAAGAAAAAAAATTGTACTATACTTTGTGGGAAATCATTTTGACAACAACGTGCTCACGAAACCTCTCTATGACTTTCTGGGTGTCATGGGATTATTATTATTACCCTTTCTGTGATGACGTAACCTTGTTATGATCTTATGACCCCTTAGTTTATAGACTTCTAACGACGTCTGAAACAACGACAGCCATGCAGAAGCCATAACTTACTTCGTGCTGGTAAAGGTCTTGTCAATATAAACTATAATCAAGTGACCTTATAGTGACATTGATTTTGTATTTTTCCCCCTTTCGTATATATAGTGACGGGCGTGTGGCAGATTAAACCACAGAATAACACAGTGGAGAAGGGTCGTGCTGTCCGTTTGACCTGTCTCATGGCGTCCCTACCCAAGGCCTCGTACATCTGGCTCAAGGACGGTAACACGCTGCCGGAAAATGAAACAAGGTGAGTGTTGAGCTGACGTGTGTTCTTCTTCAGCATCATAGCTTCCCCAACAGGTTGAAAGATTGTGTTGTGTTGTGCTGTGTTGTCAAGGGATTCGTAATTTTAGCTTTTGAAATTGCACTCACTGGAGCGACGTAGAGTAAGGGGAGATCTGATTGAAGTATTTAAGTGAGTGAAGTGTTTTAATAAGGGGGATGTAGGAAAAGTTCTTACGATCAGTAGTCAGGATAGAACAAGAAATAACGGATTCAAACTAGAAAAATGTAGATATAAAAAAGAAATAGGCAGAAATTGGTTTACAAATAGGGTAGTAGATGATTGGAACAGACTCAGTCAGCAGGTATAAATATAGTTAGTGCACAGACAATAGGGAGTTTTAAGAAAAGACTAGACGACTTCATGGATGGTGATGGTAGGTGGGTGTAGGTAATAAAGGGGGATAGGATTAACAGGAACTACCTAGTGCAGGCCTCCGGACCTTTTGTAGCTTCCTTATATTCTTATGTGGGTTCGATTGACTTGTGATATTAGTGTTATGTGCGGCTGAGAGAGAGAGAGAGAGAGAGAGAGAGAGAGAGAGAGAGAGAGAGAGAGAGAGAGAGAGAGACACACACACACACACAAACTATGGATATAAAAATTTCCACTTGAGGCCCTTCCCAACTTCCAAGAATTCATCTCGTTATATTTTTTATTCTAAAGTTCATTCCCGCGAATGTTCAATCTGGCCCGTCTCACTCAAACTCATTTTCCTTCATTGCATTCAACTTTTACTAACATATCTTATAATCCGTTGTCAGTTCTGTAGACTTACTGACCTAATCATACTATTACAGCCATACAGCTCTTGAATCTTGTCTGTTCCCTCTGCTGTAATACTTTCTTTTTCCGCTCTCAAGCTTTCCACATAGTTCTCTGTTGTCATTACTTCAGCAACTCAGTGTTTCCAATCTAGAAAATCGATGGTCATCATGTTTAAGGTCCGAGATGAGACTATAGTTATTCATATAGAACAATTGATATCTGGAAAGACCTGGAAAATAAAAAAAAATGTTGGTATTAGCTGAGAGCATCCACACAATGGGATAATGATACCTATTGAGACAGGTGAGAAGGTGGATAGCTCATGTCTTGTATGTTACACTTAGGTCAATAAAACATAGACAAGTACATGTAAATAATCAAACCTATTACCTCTTCTAAGATGATTATTCCTTCTTCTTGCCTTGCCAGGTATTATCAGCCCAACCCCGGCGTGCTGCAGATCACCAAAGTCAATTCCCAGGACCAAGGAATGTTCAAGTAAGATCAATTTAATAACAAGAAATGTAATCCTCCTTCTTCTTTCATAGTCACTCTACTCTATTGACATTTGTTGAATATAATAGATTTTGAAATGTTTATTATTGGAAGGTTGAATTTATTCTGGCTTGTAACATTGAACCCATTTACATTATTTATATATATATATATATATATATATATATATATATATATATATATATATATATAATATATATATATATATATATATATATATATATATATATATATATATATAATATATATAAACATAACATGACCTGTAAGTTATATATTCTATAATTGTTTTTATTTTTCTTCTGCCTTGACAATAAACAAAAGAAATATCCCTTCCTCTCATGTTTTTTTCTTTTTCTATCTCTTTTAAGGTGTAAAGCAGTGAATGAGCTGCTCAAAAAGGAGTTTCATAGCAGTGGCGGCTACCTCAGTGTGGTCCCTCGTGAGGATGACAAGGGTGCGTCCTTCCAACACACGCTCATCGGCGTGCCGTCCAAGGTGGAGGTGCACGAGGGGGAGAAGGCAGTGCTGGAGTGTATTACTAATGACGAGGAGCCTCTTCTGGAGTGGTCAAGGATAGGTGGGTTGTCATATCATGAAACATTATATTACCAAAGTAGTTTTATTGATTTACTTCATCTGCTGTGTTGTTATAATTGCATGGCAGCATATTTCCTGTAACACATGATACACACTTTACCGCATGTACTTGTGTCACTCTTTAAGGTAGAACAAACTTGCATTAGACTATTCTTGGATTTTCTAACGGGAGATATACAATTTAATGTCTTGATAGAATATGAAAATTCTAAGAAATTTATAGAAAGCAAATATACCAATGTTTTCTCAGTCCTGATTATAACATTCACAAACACATCTTTTCTTAAGTATTTTTTTTTTTTATTGAATAATGTATAAGAAAATTCTCTGTCAAACTCGGGCTTTGGCATTTCCTTCCCTCAAAGCTGCTTCAAAGTCACCTATATCGATAGTGTTTCATATTTCTGAAAGTCCTCTAAACTTATTTCAGACGAGGCTCCCATCATGGAGAACACAACCATCAGACAGGGTCAGGGTCAGACATGGTCACTGGTGTTCCCAGCCGTCACTGAACAAGACACTGGTGTGTACAACTGTACCGCTGTCAGCAAGAAGAGCAGAGATTCAAGCCGCACTCAGGTAGTACCATTTATATTTTCTAGATAAAAAAAATTGAAATCATTAGTTAGTTCTCAAGCTTTCATTAACTAGAAATGCTGCATATTTACACAGTTGGTGAGTGGCTTGGAAAAACATTTGATTCCTTGCTTTTTCTTTGTCAACAGATGATTAAAAATCCTGTAATTTCAAGAAGTCTTATCGTTTGTTTTATGGAGTCAATAAAACTTGTATACAATTCATAGATAGTGTTTAATAGACAGGAAATTAAATTTATGACTTTATTCGTCTACACTTGGTTTTATGTGGCTGTGTAGCCAAGCTTTGACAATTTTTTATTGTTTCCTCGTGTGCATCTTCAGATGATCACACTGACTATGATGACCAAGCCGAGGGTGCAACTCTCCATGACCATCGATAACCGACCCACACCACTGGACAGCCAGGTCAGTAACGGACAGTCTGTGCGGATCACTTGTGCCACGTGGGGCACGCCAGCTCCAACCATTTCTTGGTACAAAAATGGCATCCTGCACTTCAAGTCTGCACGCCACAAACTCATCAGTCAAAACTCAAGCCACGTTTACTCCACCGAAGACCTTTACATTGGAAATGTCATGTTCAGAGATAGAGTAAGTACCACCACCTCATATTTGTAATTAAATTATACGTATATATATATATATATATATATATATATATATATATATATATATATATATATATATATATATATATATATATATATATATATATATATATATATATATATATATATATATATATATATATATATATATATATTATATATATACATATATATATATATATATATATATATATATATATATATATATATATATATATATATATTTAGATATATATATTTATATATATATTTATATATATATTTATATATATATTTATATATATATATATATATATATATATATATATATATATATATATATTATATATATATATATATATATATATATATATATATATATATATATATATTTATATATATATATTTATATATATATATATATATATATATATATTATATATATATATATATATATATTATATATATATATATATTATATATATATATATATATATATATATATATATATATTATATATATATATATATATATATATATATATATATATATATATATATATATATATATATATATATATGTTATTACTGAATCCCTTGTTCTCTTGTGTGTGGTTCAGGGTGTGTACCAATGTGTGACTAGAAACAGGGCAGGTGTGGCCTCAGATGGCTTCATCCTTAAGATTCACATGGCAAAGAACTTGCCCAAACCTCCCATCAACATCAGGGCATTGGAGGTCACTCCCTACAGCATCAACTTAAGTTGGACTCCCCCGATCGATAGCAACGTGTCGGGATACATCGTCAACCATTCAGTAGGTAAGCCATTGGAAACTTACATTTACAACATGGTAACTTATCGATGCAAAACGCACGTATATACAAAACCATGAAGATCACTGTATGTTAAGTTTCAGATTCATGCACATATGAAATTTTTTTAATGTTATAATGCTTATTTACTTTGTTTCATATGCTCCCTTATTATGCAGCATTATAATATTAAGCTCTTAGAGAAATAGGCATTGATGCTGCTTGTCCTTAAAACTTTAATTTATGAGCTTTCACAAAGGAACATAACTCCTCTAGAATTAAAAATTTTTTCAAATTTAATAGCAATTAATTTATATTGAATTAAATCTTGTTCTCCAGAAAAAGCCCAAGACGAGCTTCAGATTATCTGCAACAAAACTTTTACCTTGATCAAGGAGCTGAGACCCAGCATCAACTATGTCTTCTACATTAGGTCCTTCCTTATCAAGAATGATTCTATGGGACCCTTGATCGGCGAGCCTTCCAATTTCGTCATCATCAAAACTAAAGATGACTGTAAATGGCTGTCATTAGTTTCCGGGGCAGTACTGAAAATATAGGGATAGCAAATAGTAGAGAATAAAGAAGCTGGGATATTCAAGTGTGGGTTTTTTGTATGGATAAAGACATGTGAACATTCAATTGGTATACCCGAGTATTACTTTTTTTTTGCACATTATGATCTCCATTTGTAGTCCCAATTCAGGTAATGCAACTAAATATGATTATAGTAGGTTCCTTAAGAAGGATTCTTCCTACCGTGTACCATTTATCATTCAGGTCCAACTGCGATGCCGGAGGTGAAACTTTACCCTAAGTCTCCTACTGAACTGTATGCAAACTGGACCCTTGTCAAGTGCAAGAATAAAAGTCTCATCACCGAGCAAAAAATTCAGTGGAAGAGAAATAAAAAACATTACCATTTCGAAGACAACTTGCTACCAAACGTCACGGAACATACCATTTATAGTAAGTCTGAAAGTATGTTTACTTTCTTTATGTATTTATTTTGACAGTTTTTGAGCATTTATTTCTAGAACGTATATTACACATCAACATTCATATAGTCACAAATCTCACACATACAAATATACACCACCAAGGAAGGAAGAAAGGGTTGACTTGCCATACATTATACAAGTACTCATGCCTGAAATATTATTGGGTGTCATTGGTTAAAGTTTGCCGAAGAACCTACATTACTTTTCCTTCCGGCAGACCTGCAGCCCAACAAAGCTTACAAGGTGCGAGTCCTTGTGTCCACCAATACCGGCTACCCACAACATATGATTCAGCTGGATTGGTACACCATCAGAATGCCACGTAACAACTCGGTCATGCCACACGTGAATCCCTTCCTCACCGTTCACCTCTCCACCTGCAGCCAAAGACCCACTGAGATCCTGGTGAGTGTGGGGATTACAGTACAAACATCCTTTTATTAGTAGTACAATTCTCTTCACCAGTGGCCAGATAATGTACTAAATTAAGCACGTATTGGATGAAATTGAAATGATAAGGCAGTTCAATATGTGACCTGCAGACTAGCACCTCAGAACAGCAGCTTCACTCTTAATTTTACTGCAGGCAAATTGGACGCTGGACGCCTCCCTGCAGAAGGATATCATCAGTTACCGTGTGTTCTGCAATGCCTCCACTTCTTCCTGGCAACATGAACAACCAGCGACTGACACCTCTCGCACTTTCACTAATCTTGGTAACTTTACTGGAAATTTATTTGTGTCACGTAGTAATGAAAGATATGTTACAGCACCTTTATACGTATAATACATTTCACTTAATGCGTTGTTGTATATATGTATATCTTTCTCCCCCCCCAAAAGATCCAGAGACATGCTATGGTGTAAAGGTCCAAGCCACCTTCCAGGACAGGAGAAGCAACACTTACTCTCATATAAAGACCATCTGTACACTGTCTCAGCGGCCGTCCTTGTCCTCCGAACACACAAACACCAACAAGATGAAAGTGAAGAAGCTCAAGGTGGGTTGGTTGGGCTTCCTTCAAGGTTCTTCTTCTTATGATTAAGTATTGAAAACTCCCTCTTGCAAATTTTTGTGTTCATAGATATCATGTGAAGTTCATATCATTGCGTCTATTACAGGTTAATTGATCAGAATACTCGCTGTCTAACATACAATGCGCAGTGGTATTGTTTTATCAAATATTGCCCACCATATTAAGTACAACCTCCCCCCTGACAGACCAAGATACTCAACACTACTAGCGTCCTCATCACTTGGAAGCACACACCCCGGAAGATGCTGGTCGATTTCTACACCATCAAGGTCGAGAACATCAAATCAAGGTTGGTGAGCCACGCCGGGAGGACAGAAGGCAAACATAGGGATGAGGCGAATGAAATGGATTCAGAGACCAATGAGAATGGTACTCATAATCCACAACCTTCGCAGCACGAGGAAGTTCTCTATGTCACGGTCAGTAGAAAGACTTTATATATAATGATAAAGATGATAGACAAATACACAGACTGGATTTAAACAATACAAAAATGATCACATATGGGCGTGCGTGTATTTGTATGTGTACCTGTGTGTGTGTGTACGTTCAGTCATTCACTAATCTTCACACATACAGGACGCTCCGGGCAGTGAGGTCAAGACGCCGCACAGAAACCAGATCAGTTTGTATCGCGTCACCAACCAGAGACTCATCGTCACTAACCTGAGGCCGCTCCACAACTACAGTGTGACCATCACTGCCTCCACCACCAGCCTCACCGGCCACCCCACCAGCACCTTTGTGACCCCAGACGAGGGAGGTAAGCACATTTAGGTCAACAAACTCAGGACACCATCACTAACATAATTGTGTGATCTCCCCTATTTATTTTTTTTAATAAGAGGTTACATAAACACGGCTCTCGAACCACTGCAAAAGGAAGCAAAGCCTTTAGGACTTCAGGTCTCTTGGCCCTAGACTAAGATTCAGGTGTTTGGAGGCTTGCTAGATGAAACAGTACAGTCTATTCATGTGTGTGGTGAGGACATTGATATCTTGGATAGCTTCACATACCTTGGTAGCGCCCACAAAGTTAGTAGCTGGGGCAAGTTTATGTTTTCTGTTGGGAGTTACTTGGTATGGGAAGGGGACCTACATGGAGACTTGTACGTGGTGATCGGCGGAACTGGCATTGGAGGGTTGGCGAGGCAACGTGCCCCTCGGTGTATGCCCCCAATGATTGATTCATTCATTCAGTTACAGGAAGCGCAAACAAATCTGAGACAAACAAGAGACAAGTGATGAGATGTAGGTTCTCAACAAAACAATAAGTAGAAGTTATTGTTTTTTTTAAGGCAGTCACTTTGCAGTTCATAAAATTATAGAAATTAGTTAATTATCTTTTGTATATATCTGTTAGGTAGTAGGATGCTATAGCTCAATTAGATTTATTGTGTGATTATATTCTGTCTGTACAATGGCTAATACATAAAGATTTATCATGCAGATTTGCGTTGCGCTTTTGATTATATCCTAATTATGAAAATATAATGAAGCGATTGTGAGTGAACTGATGTAGTTAAAGATTATTGTTCATTAAATCTTAGGAAACTTGACCTTGTTGCTATGAACCTCACCATTAAGTTAAACGTGTAACAGGACATGAAAAACTAAATACATTATAAATAAGTTGAAAGTACACAAATATAAATGGAAAGGTAAATGGTAAAACTAACTATTAAGAGATAGGAAAAAGACCAGCTTGAATACAAACAGCATTCCCTAAATTATGTTCTTATAAAAATAATAAAGGAGTTATAAAGGAATGGTAATAGAAATGTACAAGATGTGTGTTTAGCCTCATGAGACACTAAGCTTGGTGGAGGAACACTAGACACTAAGATGAGACTGAATGGAAAAATTTTATAATCAGAAATTCACAGATTGACATTGCGGTGACTTTTTTGTTTTGTTTTTGTTTTAAGTGAGTAATTCATAATGATTAAAGTTAACAAAATTTACCTTTGCCTTTAGGAATTTACCTATCTATGTCTTTTTTTTATATGTTTTGTTTAAATGTTTTCTTTCTCCAGTGTGTTTTGTTGTTCTTAGGTTTTCTAGTCTCACCTGTTTCTTTCCTTTGACTTAGAAATAGAATAACAACAGACTTAGGCAAGAAGTAGATATTGATTATAAACCCATTTAATCTATACCACCTTTTAGAATAGAATTGACTTCCCCAATTTTATCTATTATTTAAAAACTGAAGAAATATGGAATAAATACTAAAATCTTCCTTTCACATCATTTTCTGTTCAGTTCCTACACCGCCGCTGAACGTGACATGGGTGCCAGCAAGCCCTAAAGATGCCATCCTTACCTGGAGTCCGCCACGCCTCGTCAACGGGCATTTACTCTCCTATCTTGTGGCGTTCTCCCACGACGAGCAGGAGTGGCGTAACCAGACCATAGCTAAGGATCGCACTACCACTCAGGTTAGTTAGCCTTTCTCCCTTAACACTACCAATACTTATTCTCAGTCCTTGCCACTACTCATTCAATTTCCATAATCTACTGCATTTTGTTCCCTCTCCATCGAAGTTACGCCTTAGTTACAGAAGACATTATTTCACGAAAGCTAATGATAGAACCTAATACAGAGTAATTAAGTAAATATTGATAGATGATTGCCTACGTAGTGCTCGCTTCCTTCCCACAGATCGAGGACTTGGTTTCAAACACCAATTACACTTTGCACATTTCTGGAGTGACCGGGAAGGGCGTCGGGGCTCCAACCACTGTCTTCATCTATATCCGAGCCACCCTAGAGAGTGAACCGCATATAACAACGGAGTGTAAGTCTGCTGGAGGATTTTTGACACTCTTCTAGTAGGATTTGCTGTAGTTACGTATTTTACACACACACACACATATATGTTTTGTGTATCTATGTCTGTGTGTGTACAGTGTCAAACGAATGCATCATATAATCTATCAATTTATTCCACATGTCATATACTAACTGCTGTCAATTTTTTTTGTGTGTGTGTCTAAGCAGTGACAGTGATCAGCGTGGTGTCCCTCCTGGTGGCAGTGACCTGTGTTGTAGCAGTGTTGCTCTGCTTAAGGATGCTGCGGCTCAGGAACAACTCTCCGTCAGTGTTCCAGGTGAGTGTGTTCTTCCCTCCCATCCCGTGTGTGTGTGTTGCTGCTGCTACTGCTGGTGGTGTTGATGCTAAGGATGACAACATTAATAATATTGATAAACGTGCTATTTTTTTGGTTTGTTGCATATGAATGAGATGTAATTTTGCTACAATACCCAAAAAAAACCAACCTATATGAGTGATGCCTCTCCTAAGCAAGCATGACAAAATGAATGCTGGACTCATGCACACTTTCGTCTATTAATCATTAGCGTTTGACTGGAGGCAGACTCCGAAATAAACACTGCAGAGTTCACTACACCTGTCGACTCCTTGCTCCATTAATCTGCTTGTTGAGGATAAACTGGATGAGAATAAACATATGAATGGTGTGTGGTGGTGATGAAGTAGTAACTTTCAGGGTAATGGGACATGCCGCATGATGTACGCCAATGGGGTAAAGTCCTCAGGCAGAGATCATGGAACAGAACCTGATGATTACAAGCCCATGTTAGCCTCCCTACCTCCTGCCACACAGAACCATCACTTAGACACGAAGGTAAGGAAGCTTTAACCCCACCACCAGTCAGCTGAATGAGTGCGCATGAATCGTTAGTGATGTTTTATCCCTCTTCTTGAAACTCTTTTTTTGTACAGTGTAAACACCTGATAGATGTACACTAGAAACCCAAACCATTAATCACCCCTAATTAACTAATGACAAGTGTTAATGTTTTACAGGGAGGTCCTGGTTCGCATGACGATGGCATTGTGGCTAACAGCTTATTCGACCCCAGTGCGATACAAATGAACCAGGTAGCGTTTAGCCCACACTCTTCTGCTGTTCCATACGCGTCACTCTCCTAGGGGTGTGAGTGGTGTTTGTAGCCACCCTTAACTTCCTCCTCCCACCTCCAGGATGACGGGACAAGCGAGGGTATGGAGCCTTTGCGGGACGGTCTCACCAACCACAGGATGCTGGACACCTTGGATGACATTGACGATGCTGATGATGGCTCTCGGAGATTGCTGCAGAGTGTCTCAACAGCACCACCAGTATTTTCCAAGAATATGAAAGAATTCAATCCAAGATCTATGTATAACTCCACTCAGGTTGACCACCACTCCTCGACTGATGGTGCGGCGGTGGAGCCGACAGATTCCTCCTAAAACTTGCATTCACGGGTGAAGGCACGGGTTTAAAGAGTACGAGTTTGGGTCGAAAAAGTCCTTATGGCAGGGGAAGGGTGATTCGTGGCTTGGGATTAAGATTACTTTAAGTGTGGTCGTCAGAGGTCACTTATTGGTACTAACGTGAGACAGGTACTGGACCTGACCATTCCGATGACACACCGAGCTATGAGTCCGCACTTCTGGTAATGTAAAGATTCCGTTCAACTTAATTTTATTCTTTGAAACAATTCTTTGAGGGGATTAAGAGGGAAACAATATTTTTCTGACCAAATTTATAGCAAGATTCTTAGTACTTTAAATAATTAGAAGGATTTAAGATGAATGAGTTTATGCGTGCATACTTTGTGATGAAAGCATTTACTCTCTAACATGCTATGCTATGCACCGGTCCTAAGCCAATCCCATCAAGCCTTGTAAGGGAAATGAATAGACGACTCTTAAAAAAAACGTTAAGCAAAATTGTCACATAGTCTTGGTTTTAAAGACGGCAGCTTACCACTACTAAGCGTTGTACTATACTGTAAGCAGACCCCAACATTTCTCTAATTCCAAGGATACATTCAACATTCATCAGCGATAGCTTTATACAACTTACCGAAACCAAATTGGAGTCCCCTCTACTACTTTTTGATAGACGCATACTCCTATAGGTCGAAATAAGGAGGTTTGTACAGATTGACCCAAATACGTAGAATAGCATAAGAAAATATATTAGTTACTGCAACACGGACTAGTCTTGAGCTCCCTTTGCTACCATTACTTCCTCGGCGCCATAAAGAGAATGGGGACTTATTTTTCAGCACTACCTTTTTGGGGTTACGTTTAGAAAGCTTCATCACCTCATGTAGATAAGCTGATTTATCGCATTGATTCATAAATGTACTGTAAGTTTGATTGGCGAAGGGTTGGCGGCGCTGGGCAGGGAGTGTTTCATGATAATAGTGTACACGTTCGTCCAATTTTTCTAATAGTTGCCGCAAAATAATATTCTTCTATGGAAAGAGTAGCGTGGGCGTAGGATGTGATTTTCTTCGCTTATTTTGCATCCTTTATATATATTTTTTTTTATATATTATGGGAAGGAAGAAAAAATACTTTGCTTACCGAACATAAACTATCGCTCGTCATCTCCAGTACATCGCGCATCAAGTCTTACCCCGAACGTCTTGTATCAAATTGTTTCCGCACCTTACAGTACTACTTCCTAGGATTAATTAAGCTCAGTCTCACTTCACTTATTCATTATAGATCAAATTTAATTTTTTTTCTCTCCCTCTCTCTCTTTCTTTCTCTCTCTGTATGAGTCTCTTTCTCCATGTAGTTGTGCTGAGTTTGGAGTCACTGTGCAGCGTCCACTACGAGCCATGGTCTTGTGCAGGTCAGGGCAGGTCAGGTCAGGTCAGGTCAGGTTCCAGACACTTGGTGGGAGGCGAGAGTTCTGACCCGGACGAATTCAAGGATGTTTTCAGGGTGACTTAATGAAAGATGTTCCACGTTTCAAATCTCACAGAAATGCCTCATACCGTAGTTAGAATTTGTTGACATGTAGCCTCATAGTATAGATATATTATATAAAAAAAAAATATGTCTCAGGAAAGCCAGGTTAAGAAGGACAACTACCTGGTGTATATGAGGTGACTTGTTCACCTGCATTTCGTCATGATTATACGCTGGGAAAATACTTGTTATTATTCAAATCAAAGAAAATAAAAAAGACGCATCTTGAAATGACGTGACATTTGACCAGTGCAGCCTCTCACAAGTTACTGCCAACCACCACCATTCTCTTACAACCATTCATAAATCATCTAAATTACATTTCTTTTTCTATATATCTAATGTTGAAATAATGCACCTTGCTGCTGAACACTTCCCATTGTATCCACACTTTTAAAAACGATCTTCCCTAACTTAACATCTGACTTTACCTTCTGAGGGTTGCCTGCTGCTCTGTGCGGGGACGACGTCTTCCCGGGAGTCGAGAATAACTGAAGTGGTCGAGTCTTATGCGAGAACTGGTTTATGTGTGGCGGCAAAACGACCTCCTCTCCAATGGGTACTCATGTTCAACTAATGAATGACTATTATAAAAACGTGACCACCATACACAGCAAGTTCAAATAATGCCATTTTTAAAATACAGGCTCAACATATTTAATGCCTCTTGGCACGTACAAGTTCATAATACTTTATAACTACTTTATATGACATTTGATAGTTCCATCCTGATATATGGCTCTTGTGTACCATTAAATACTTAAGATTTTTTTTTACTTACTTAGATTTCAGAATGACTACATTTTCCTCCAAACATATACCCCATTTTTTCTTTTTTCCCCAAGATAGTTGTGTATAATCTATGGTCTAGTGGAGAGGAATGAAACTTATGTCCAAAGTGGATTTCATTATTTTGTATAGGGTTCAGAATAGAACCTGTATGATACTGAGACTCGACAAACTCAGATCACAGTTTTATGTGAAACGATGAACTGCTCTTGTAGTGTACGGATGCAAGACTGTGCGTCCTATGACTGAATGGTAAGGAAGGAACACAGCTGAGTGGGAGGAACATTGTGAGAGCTCAGCTGAGGTTAAAACTGTGATTATTTCGCCTTTGTAATGTAGATGATGAAAAAGAAAAGGACATACTCTTCTGTATTTGAAAAATGTGAATTATGTCATGCAGTTCTAAATTTGATAAGCTGCCAATCATAATTTGTAGGAGGATGTATTCTAAATCCTTCAGTGTAAAATACTACCGTCAGTTACTGTGTAATGTTAGGGATGAACTGTATTTCCTTGCTTGGAACTGCAGGAACAGATTGGCTCGAGAGTGAGCGAGCAGAGTGGAAGGTGAATGTTACTACTATGGCTTTATGTTAGAGCCGCCAGTGTTTTAAGTGTTTCTTAATGTTGTACGCCATTTGTTTCCTTCAGTATCTTAGAAAAATAAAAGTTTATGACAAGGCAGGAGTGGCCAGTGTGGTAGTGTGAGGGAGCAGGGCATGACCTAGGAACACTGTTACTCTTCAGTGTGTAGGGTATGAAGTAGTAGGTTAGCGAGACATGATGAAGCTGCAGCTAGTGCCACCCTTCCTCCCATACATAGAGTGGTGCCAGGTAGTGGTGAGATGGCACGTACAGTACTTCACCGTGCTTAGGGAAGGCACCAAACCTAACCTGCCGTCATTCCACCCTTCAAATCTTCCCTCCAGGTGTGTGTGTGTGTGATGTAAGTTAGGAAGACTCACCACCAAGCCTCTCCTGCCTTCAGCGTCCAGTGAGGCTCCACCGCGCACCAGTCCATCAGAGTAGCTCAACGTAGTGATCCGTTTGTGCCTTAAATCGGTCTAACTTCAGCGTGAGGAACTCAGTTGGTCGCATAGTTCACGTTATTAGAAAATTCCTCTTGGTGCTTCAGGAACCAAACCTTCCCCACACCCTCCCCCATTCCCCCTTGGCTCTATGTAGGCTGTGGGTCAAGACGTTGCTGCTGAATAAATCTGCTTAAAGGTTACTCCGCCATTAAGCTAGTGAACAGTTCCCTTGTTAAATAGTGAATCCCTGAGTGGAGGTATATAAAGTGAGGCGTCGGAAGAGTGCCATCTTGTCTTGTCTCGCCGTGTGACTCGAAGAAAGTCATTCGCAGTCACTTGCTGAATTGAATGGCTCAGATATGTATGCACTTTTTCTACACATATAGGCATAGACTTTTGGTTTAGATCATATATTGGAGAAAAAATATTGGTTGCAGTATGCTGTTGAATACATACCAACAAATTTGTTAGAAAAGCAAAGATCAGTTTTATTTTCTAGGTATTCATATTCTTTCTCGTTGAAAATATCTGGAGGAAAGTTGTATGCTAAGGAACAATGCCCTGCTCCCACCCACTGTCCCTGTCCACCCTGTGTTTGCATCAGCCACTCAGTACCTGGTGGAGGCCGCCGCCCCTCACTCACTCTTTGCCTCCTTTGGATTCCTCGTGTATTTAAGAATTCTTCACACTAACGTGACGCTCTGTTTTCAAGGAACCTTATCCTGTTCACGGTATAACCTCAGTGTACCGAGTTGAATTATACATTATATATGTATGTATCTCTCTCTCTCTCTCTCTCTCTCTCTCTCTCTCTCTCTCTCTCTCTCTCTCTCTCTCTCTCTCTCTCTCTCTCTCTCTCTCTCTCTCTCTCTCTCTCTCTCTCTCATATATAAAGTATTTTCTGGTGATTATTTTTTACCGTGACTGGTTCCATTTGTTTGTATGATGTTTACTATTGTAATTCAATGAAAGATGATCCACGTTGTTCATATGGAGACAAAGCTGAAAGCCAAACTAAACCAGCTTTTCTCCAGGTGCCTCGGACAAATGTTACGTTATGTAACAATTGTATCCTTTAGCAGTTTTTTTTATATATATATTTTTTTTCATTTTATTTATTTTTATTTTTTGTCTTGTCTTGTAACTGTTACTATACCTCACAGTGTAGCCCTAAGAAATTTGTACAGTTAACATCAAGTATTAACAAATTTATTCCCGGACATTCCATGGGAGAAGTGGTACTGGTGGGCGAGGGTGAGGCAAGCCGATGGAAGAATGGCTCTGCCCCGCCCCGCCCCGCCCCGTCACCCCCAAACCATGGATGAAATACATTCGAGATAAACCAATACATGTTTCTTTTCCTACTCGCCCAATGAGAATGTCGTGTGCTATCCTATGCTTATGATAATTACGTGTCTATATCTATCCATTCGTTAGGTGAAAATCCGTCTTAGTTACCCCTTTGATATATAGATGTGTAATGCGATTATAATGCAACACTGAATCATTATATGTTGCTCTATGTGGTAAGTATTTATTCTATTGGCAATAATGGGTAGCCAGGAAAAAAAAAGTCAGGGAATCGCGTAACAAAGTAGTTCTCAATGTCTAAACAGCAATAATTAGGCCGTAATTGATGCCTGTAGATTCATGCTTACCATAAAACAGTCAAATAGAAATATATGTAATCAGATGCTTAATAGTGAAGGATTTAGACTAGTGTAAAGCATAAATCGTTCAAGGCAAGAGTGAAATGGCAATCCAAATGACTCGACCACGTTGGCTCGAAATTGTTTTAACTCTTCAAACCACCGTCTAATGATCCTCGGATGATCTCATTGTGTTAATGTCTCGAATCTTTTAAGTGGCTCAGTGTCCCCCTTACCCCCTTGTGCATCCAGAGTGACGGCGTTTCGCTCCGCCATATTCAGTAGCTCGTCTCCTGTGGTGCCGGTGAGGTGATTAGTGAAGAGTGCGAGAATATTGCGAGACTCATTTACCAACACTTGCCAAACTCAGACCCTCGGCAAGATAGCAGATTGTTGGTGAAGGGACAGTGATGCAGTGTACGGATAAGAAGTGAAAACTGCTGCTACTATAGGAACTCAGGCCTCTCCCCGTCCCCCACGCCCAGCCGGTCACGTATGTTGTAAGTGAGTGTGATTTATTTACTTATTTATTTTTTGCAGTTAAGCCATGAAGGTTGACACAATTGAGTGTTCCACGTATTTGTAGAATAGTACCGTTGTAGTAGTGACCACTGATGTAAGCATGTCGCACTTCCACGCCTCCCATGCCTTGCTTGGTTAGAAGGCGGGGACGTTAACCACTGACCCACGGGAGCGGTGTGAGTGTGAGATTTGGGATTTATGCAGGGCTTATCTGGAAATTATTTTGATTACCAACATCACTTTTTAATTATTGGGTATATCAAACCTGGATGCAAAATGAAAATGTTGTAGTTCTGCGTTCAGTAAATGAGTCACTACTATATACATGTAAAACGTGTATCACATCGATGTCCCTCCTGGTGAGGCGGGTGTAGATCTGATGTAACCCCGATTTTCTTTGCATGTATTCATATAGACAGATGTTTATTTTCTTGGTTCATATTGATCATGACCGCACATCCTTTTGAAACTCTTGCATCGTGTAGGGTTATAAAAATCACATAATGTTCAGCTATTTATTTAAAATCACGTAATAATAATGTCATAGGAGAGCGTGGAGTATTGAATGACATTGGTGTTGCACTGACCTATTACAAGACTGTTTTAAAACGTTAACGAGAAGAGAACAGAAATCCAGTCTAAGCGTTTGGTTAGTTCAAAAGTGTTCTTATATCATCAATGGCTTAATTAAGGTGGTGATTTTAACCTGTCAAGATGAAACAAACTGTCTGATAAATTTCTTTACTCTAATACATAATCTAGTGAACAGGGAATTGATGCATTTACTACACTGTTAACTGAATCCGTCACACAGGACACACTAACGACAGAGGTTGGATAAGCAGCAACATTCACCTGATTTCACTAGCTGCTGTTTTTCTCTCATGAAATATGCCTAACAAAAGTACAAGCTAACTTAACTCTCGAGGCATGTGTATACTTTACTTTTCCACTTAGATTCTTAATGAAACTCGTAAATCGTGAAGAGAACAAGTGATTAGATGGTTAGTGTATTGCCGTGCTGTACTCTCATCTTCATCCGTCTGTCTATTTCTTCAGTAGCTGCGTTCCTCTGCCTCCTTCAGCGTTCCTTCTCCAGTAGTATTCACCCTTCCCCGCTCCTCTCTCGGCTGATGAACCCAACAGTATATAGTGTCTTTCGCCGCCACGACTGTTCTTCATCTCAGTGATAATATACTAAACACTTGATGCAATTCCACTTAATTGGTGTCTATTGTACCTTCACACTCACCAAGGTCACTCACTAAGCATCATCAGCATGGCCTCCGAGTCATGTCCGTGACCACACACCATCTCACACTAGTCAAGTTTTGTGTGCGTGTAGCTCGCTCAGTATTCACTTCTCAGACTTGCAGCGTAATATTTTTGTGCGCGTCAAATCGAGCGAATATTTTTGCACAAGAAATAAAAAATTGTCAGAAACACAAGCGACACTATTTTATATTGTAGTAACTATTTTCATCACCAGAATTCACTTTCCTGAATCATTTTCACACACACACACACACACACACACACACACACACACACACACACACACACACACACGCACACGCACACGCACACACACACACACACACACACACACACACACACACACACACACACACACACACACACAATGGCCTGGAGACACTACAGCGGTCAGTGTCTCCTTAGAGATCAGTAAATAGATGAATCATCGCATCGTTTGTGGCTTCACGTAGACTCTCCGTCCTTGAAATCAGCTCAGCTCGACGGGAATGTCTGCTCGGCCGCGCTGGTCGCTGGTCGTGATGTAGGAGACTGGAGGTGAGATATAGAAAATTATTAAAACCAGCTAACTATAATGTTATTTCAAGACTCGGGAAGTAGCCAATCATTGCCTCTCCAGACAGTGACTTGTGACGTCACGTACTTTAACTACCAATTAAACGCCAGACATTTGATGTATATATTAAGGATCAACACTAATTACCTCGATTTCAATATGATATTTGTCAATGAGAATGAATCAAGTAATAACTTTACAGAAAATAGGATAGAAATGCAGGTTATCATTATACATATTAACTTTTAGTGGTGGTTGGTATACTTACTCCGATCTCCTGAATGCGTGTGTGGAAGAAGAAAGAGATAGTTTTCAGTTAATAGAGTTGATGGAGGGTTAACATTTATAATCATCGTGTTTTGTTTAACTCCACTGATCATTGAAATGTTCTACCTTCTCACTTCGATAAGGTAGTGTTCTGCGAGGAGTAACATATATGAACACGTTTATTCAAAGCCATGAGGTGCAACACTTACCGTCCTCCTCGCGGCAGGTAGGACCCAGCCAGCCCGGTGTGCATGAACAGTGGCCGGTGCCGGGGTGACAGCTGCCTCCGTGGTAACACTCACAAATCTGCTGACACCCGGGACCGTACCTGCCCTCCCCACATGCTGCAACACACACACATATATTGTTTACGTATAGGTTATGCTTAAATTGGGAAGATTATTGCTGTTCCAAGACTTAAGTACATCACCTCATGTTCCTATTACATTTAATTTTCTTATTCCAAGGTCTCGTTTCTTATAATTTGTAGACATAATCATAATTTCTTTACTAAGTGTGGCGTCAAAGACATGTTTGAACCGGGAAATGTTGAATGATTTATACTCACGCATGGCACAGTTAGGTCCTGTCGTGCCCGGCGGACACTGGCATACTCCTGTGTCCTTGTGGCACGGATATCGACCACAGTGACATTTTTGGCGGCAGTGAGCACCGAACATACCTGAGGAAAGATTGAGTTCGATCATTGTGATATCGATATCCTATAATAAGCGTAATTATATTTGTCTTCACACACACACATACACACACACATTTTTTTTTCTTTTTTGTTATAATTTCGAAGGTTTTAAGTATAATCACACTACATGTGAAATGGGATGTAAAAGCTTGGAGAAACAGAGTCGGCTGTGTTGTTATAGGTAGATAAAGATAAATTACCTTGAGGACACAATTCTGCACAGGTATCGCCCATAAAGCCTGGGGGACAGCGGCACTGTCCGGTCTGCGGGTCACAGGTGGCACCGTTGCGACAGTCACACACACGGGTACAGTACGCCCCGTGGAACCCTTTAGGACACTCTGGAACGAAAAAAACAAAAGCTGAAGTGTGCGAGGATTCTTTTTAGTATATCCATTAAGAGTTAAGCCAAGGGATCAGTATAAAAATAATCCCAAAATAAATCATTTGGCTTTCTTAGATATGATAGTCCTCTCTTAAAAACATTCAGGTAGTAGAACAATTAGAAAAGAATACATCAGTCTTACCTAATTCACAGTAGCGTCCGTAGCGGCCTGGCCCACACTCGCAACAGCCGGAGAAACGGTCACAAGAGGCGTTGTGGTGGCAAGCACAGTCCATGCGGCAGTCAGGTCCATACTTTCCTGGGTCACATGCCTGGCTGCAGAGTGGTCCTGTCCATCCCAGGCCACACTGACACTCCCCGGTGGCTGGGTGGTCATAACAAAATGTTCAGCTTTACAAATTGTTCCTAATTGCTGCTACGAAATGTCAAAGCAAATTACCCTGCGTTAGAGTTTTCTTAGTGAACAGAACACACGTGTGATATAAGAAGGGTGAGGTTGAAAAGCATTGATAAAGTTCTAGTACGTGAGACCAGAGTAGAGTTACGCTTGAATGAGGCATTACCTGGATGGCTGAGAGCGTCGTTTTCACAGCGGCTTTGAGAGAGGCAAAGGTGACCCCAAGTACCGGGGTGACATGCAGTCTCGCACAGCAGCCCCTTGTACCCCGCTGGACAGCTGCACATCCCCTTCGCATCACACACCCCACCATGTTCACACTCACACGTCTGCAGGTAAGAGAACAGACTGTAATACCATGTAGCTAACGCATGTAACAAGTTGAACACCTGAACTGTAATTGAATACTGTACCTGGTTGCATCCTGGCCCGTACGTGGCGGAGGGACAAGGAAGGGAGCACGTGGCACCGTAGTAGTTGTTACGACACACACACTGGCCAGTCACACGGTCACACGTCCCGCCGTTTTTACATTGACATTTCTGTGCGGAAAAATATGCATCAATTATTTTTTTACAGTAATTATTAACCATAATTAATAAGTGTAAGGCAGTTTTGGAACACATACTTGTAAGATGCTCACCTGCTTACAGTCGACGCCGTACCTTCCCCTCGGACATTCCCTGCGGCACTTTCTCCCCTTGAGTCCCGCGGGGCAGAAACACTCTCCACTCATAGGGTCACACAGGGAGGATCCAGCACACTTACATTGCTGGCGACACCCTTCGCCCCACCGTCCTTCAGCACAGTCTGTAGCGGAGATGGTGATGCACGTCAAAGAGTGAAATAAGTTAACATTCAATACTAACTAATAATTATATAGTTCGAGGTGTGAGAGTGTGATTAGCTTACACTGGTGGCACTGCTGTCCCTCGCGGCCTGGCGGACAGGAACATTCTCCGCTTACGTGATCACACGGTTGAGATGGGCCACAGCGGCACTCCAGGTTGCAGTTCTTCCCGTACTGACCCAAGGCACAGACTGCAAGGCACCGCGAAATAATTAGTTAAAACGTATCATTATCAAACTTTTTAGTTGACACCTTTGGAAAGCAAACTGCAGAGCGTATACTTACTGAATTGACATCTGTCGCCAATGAAGCCGGCAGGACACTGGCATTGGCCCGTGGTGGGATGGCAGCTTGCCTCCTGCTCACAGTCACACACACGTTCGCATCCCGCGCCCCACCTCCCTGAAAAACAGCATCATGTCGGCTTCTTCTCTTTAAGGCATGATGTAAGCGAAATAATAAGAGTTGTCTTTTGTAACAAATGTAGAAAAACTAAACTAACCTTGCTGGCAGGAACGTTGACATTTTTTACCCGACCATCCCGGGGCACACTTGCACGTGCCACTCACAGCATCGCAGTTACCTTTGTGTTGACACTCACAGCTAAACACACACCCGGGACCGTAACTATCCGGTCCACAGCCTGAGAAAATTATTAAAAATATATTATGAACATATATGTATTCCTGTGTTTTGAGAAGCAATGCAATCTGCCATAGTTGTAGTTTTTTTCTCACCTCGCTCGCAGTGAGGTCCTGTGTATCCTGGAGGACACACACACTCCCCTGTGTCGTGCTGACAGTTGGCGCCGTGCTGACACAGGCAAGTGTGTTGGCATCCACTTCCGAAGGTTCCATTTGGACACCTGTCTTGACACGTGGCACCTGTGTAGCCCGCGGGACACACACACGCCCCTGACACGCGATCACATACCCCGCCATTGTGACACAAACACACGTGCTCACAGTCGCTGCCCCATCGGTCATCCGGGCAAGCTGTGGCAGAGTGGCAGAGTGGGTTACTAGTGCACCTTCATCGTGTACTTACGTTTCTATAGTTGGTTATTATTTGATTAAAAAGAAGAAAGTGAATTGAACTTACTCTGTCATAACTAAGATATGCTCTTTACTTTCAAATTTCATCTTTCCTTACAAGTTTCCTTTCTGCGCCTCAATAATCTCACGTGAGCAGCATCCGGTCACTTCTAATACTGTATTTGATTCTCACAAATTCTAGCTAATTTATACGGACCTCTTTTTTTTCTTAGACTCGTATCAATTTGCTTAACAAGATTAAATAACTCACTCTTGGAACAGTGGTGGCCGTGCTTCCCCGGGGGACACGAGCACACTCCCGTCGCAGGGTCACAGGTCGCCCCGACATCACAGTCACACTGATACCGACACTCTATGCCCCAGAACCCGTCTGGGCACGGCCGGGAGCAGAATGTACCACGCCAACCTAGGGAAACAAAAGTGAGGGATTTGTTTAAGTGACCGTTGCATCATCAGGGTGTGGTTGGTGTGCATGAGTGTTGGGTGTACGGTGGTTCACTTGCCTGGCTGACACATGCACGCCCCTGAGATGTGATCACACTCGCCTTCGTTGGCACAGCTACAGTTCATGGCACAGCCTGACCCATAGCTGCCCGTCTCGCACTCTGAAAATAGTTTCTGGTAATCATACAAGGCGTAACAAGCGGCAAGGGAAGGTTTTCATCAAAAAGTGAGGAGGTCTATGGAATCTTCAGTATTTGTTATTAAATGCTTTATTGAAATCGATTCTTCGCAATACTTACTGAGTGTGCATTGTGTGCCTCGCCATCCCGGTGCACAGGTGCATTCCCCACTCACACGGTCACACCCGCCGCTATCGTTGCAGTCACACACTTGTACACAGTCCTGACCGAACCGTCCCAAAGGACAAGGCTGACCGCAGCTAAGACCCGTGAAGCCCGGTGGACACTGGCACCTGTGGGAGTCAGAATAAGACGACAAATAAAGATGATGGAGTGTTTAACAGGGTAGATTTTCAGTCGTTCTTGGTTACACTCAGTCAGCGAACTATAGACATTCACCTCCATTCAAACAAATACTCACCTGCCAGTTTTGTGGTGACAGGAAGCACCGTTGAGGCATCCACATATTCCACTGCAATTGACACCGTACCTTCCAGCGGGACACCTCGCCTCACACGACGGGCCCTGCAGCACATATAGATTGTCATAAAGGGTGACACACACACACACACACACACACACACACACACACACACACACACACACACACACACACACACACACACACACACACACACACAATAGGACATTAAGTGCAGAAAATATAGAAATAAAGGTGACTTACCACATATCCTGGGGAACAATGGCACTCTCCGGTTACAGTATTACACGTGGCACCGTTCTTGCACTCACACTTCCTCAAGCAGCTTTGGCCCCACTCGTCCTTGGAACACGCTAGCGGAAAGTAACACTTGTAATATTAAATCTGAATAAACCCCAACAATCCACACGTATTAATAATCTACTATGCCTTCCCACGATAGAAATATTATGCAAACTGACTGTGATTTTGTAGCGACTAACCATGATTACAGTTGGGTCCTTTGTTTCCAGCGGGGCAGAGACACACGCCGGTGTTTGGGTCACAGGGTCGTAAGCCACACATACACGCCTTCATGCATCCCGGCCCGTAGTGACCCGCCGGACACTCTGTCAACACATATATTAAAAAAAACAGTAACTTGTAATTATCAACTTAACTTTACTTTATCATGCACGTGTCAAAGTTATCACAGTGAGAGTGTGAGAACAACTAACGTGTGTTGCATTCCGTTCCCATGAAGCCTGGAGGACAGTCTAAGCCACACACGCCCGTAGCGGGGTGGCACGTGGCTCCATTGGCACACTGGCACTCATGCAGACAACCCGCGCCCCAACTTCCCTCAGGACACTCTTTAGAACAGTCGATGCCAACGTATCCCGCCTTACACTCGCACACTCCACTCTAGAAAGCAAAGATAGCAATCAGTTATCATAGCTATATGCATCTGACTTTGAGATTTGCACGTCAAATAAAGTTACTTAAATATCAGACCTTTTCGCTTCAAATGTTTTACCTCTGGGTGACAGCGGGATGTAGATCGAGCCTGGCATTGACACTGGTGGCGGCAGTTGGGTCCCCACGTGAGGGAGGGGCAAGGCATGTTACACTTGGGCCCGAAGCGTCCTGGGTCACACTCGCAGAACCCGAACACTCTGTTGCACCGCATGTTAGGGCACGTCATGGAGCACCGACGGTCACACTGCGTCCCATAGTATCCTGGAGAGGTAACCAATAGTATTAAAAAGTATTACTCGCGGCTCTATTTATCTCAATCTCAACCTGTAGTCATTAAGAAAAAAAAGTTAGTGTGGGGGAGGGGAGGTAAGGCACCTGCAGGACACCCGTCTTCACAGAATTCACCGGACACACTTGGTGGACATGTACAGTTGCCAGACACAGGATCACACGTGCCGCCATTCTCACAACGACACACCTGTAACGAAAAGAAAGAATTGTGTTACTTGTAAAATTTTTGTCGCCGAAAACTTGTCAATTACAATTTTTATGTAACATTTAACGCAGCAGAGTCGCATTAAACATCCGCATCCGAACATACCTCGTTACAGCCGGGTCCGTAAAAACCCAAGGGACAATCAAGTTCACAGATGGAGCCAGTCAGGCCCGGGGGACACACACAGCCCGACGTGTCACACTCCCCGGGACAGTCGCTGCACGTCAGGGAACAATTGGGACCAAAATGTCCAGGAACACAACCTGTAAGACACATGCCCATGTTGTTGCACATATCTCACACACTCTACCAACATATTGATTCTCTACACATCTTTCTCTCATTTTGTCCCATCATGCCTGCCACCTTGCCTCCGTCAATACAAATAAGCTGGAGTGTTTAAAGCTTTAGTACACACAGGTATTCAAAGAACACACATAACAATCATGTACAGTACGTGTTGCCTTAACGTACGTGTCTGCAGAGTGATGATCTTGCTGTACTCGGCGTAAGTTACGTCGTTCAAAGCTTCTCGACTCCTGGTTGCCGCGCCGTCCAGTACTGTCGAGTCGTCCTCCAAGGTCGTGGTGCCAATGTCAAGGTCGCCGCGGATGCTGAAGCCTGAGTAGTCTGCGTCATAGTTGCCGCCCACCACTGGAAAGGAGGCGAGGCATCAGCGTCTTTACTTGTGATGATTATCGTAGCCTTAACCAAGCTTTAAAAGTCCCTTTGGGTTATTAGAATAAAGGGCAGAAGTAAATGTTTTCAAGAAGTTGATAGATTGTTTGCTTCTTAAAACGAAAGAATAGTCTGTATGGAAAATGTGCGAAAAGTAAAAGCAATGAGACAACTTCACAACTTACTGTCGCAGTGAATTTCGTCAACAAGAACGTAGCCTTTGCGGCACAAGCACGTGAAGGAACCTTGTGTATTCTGACACTCGTGCTCACATCCACCGTTCTCCATTGAACACTCATCCACGTCTGTAAGGAAACACAAGGATATATACTTCCTCTAATAAAGATCGAGAATCAAGAGTGTGACGCTGGTTTTTGAAGACACTTACCCAGGCAAGTGAAAGTGTCAGAGCTGAGCGTGAAGCCTTGTGTGCAGGCGCAGGCGTACCCTCCCTCGGTATTCACACACTCCTGTTGGCACCGGTGGGTTCTCGCCTCACACTCGTCCTCATCCTGCCGCAAGAAAGACGATCATTTCATGACACAAAGTGGGCGAAGGTTGGCATGCAAAATTTGAGAACAAAAGCATTTTTTTATGCTTTGAAATTTTTTTTAAACAAGGCATGGAGCGTCGTTAGAATGATTGCGTTATACCAAAAAGTATGACGTGTGCTAATCCGGGTAATTGGTGTTTTTATATTGGTACATTATCAGTGCCGTGTGATTTTCGTTATTTCATTTAAACGAAAGTGCAATAAAAGGCAGAGTTTATATAACGTATATATCAAGTAGATTATTTAAAAATCTTAGTGATGTGTAAAGGATCAAACAGTCACCTTTTTTTTTTTTCAACATAAAGACACGATGCACAAGTTTGTACATGTTGTCTTCCCATACTCACGTAACATGTGCGTCCGTCATCCTGCAGCTGGTAGCCGGGGTGACAAGTACACGCTGCGCCGCCGGGACCATGGCGACACATGTGCTGACACCCTCCGTTGTTTTGAAGACACGAGTTTATTACCTCCATGTCAATCACTGCAAAGGAAGCAATCAAGGAGTGGCATCAACACCTGACGAAACACGGCCTTTTTCACTAAGAACATTTGCTTACCTCCCTAGTAACTTACTGTAGCATGACTTGTTGTCAGTTCCAAGTTGGAAGCCGGAGTTACAGATGCATTCGTAGGATCCCCAGGTGTTCCGACACTGATGACTGCAGGTTCCAGGTAGATTACACTCGTCAAGGTCAATGCATGATGACCGGTCATTGGCCAAGGTAAACCCTCTTTGACACGAGCACCGTGCACGGCCCTGCTCCTCCAGGCAAGTGTGTTGACAACCACCATTGTCCACCAAGCACGGGTCCACCGCGTCACACCGCTGGCCGTCTTGCCCCAGTATATACCTGAAACACACACAATCGTCACCCACTCACCATCTTAGAGCAACACACTCCGTAATGTAGAGTACCCAAAGGATCACACGAGCAGGGATGGATTTATTCCCTATGTAAAACGCTGGTATGCCACAGTAGAGGTGCGGCCAAACTCACGCCATCTGATGCATTAACGGCCTTTCCAGCGTATCAGCAGGTGGTGGCAGCCCATCACAAAGGTTATAAACAGTTGTTGCATTTAATTGACCATAAATCAATGTTACATAAAGTTAGTCAGTGTGTACAGTCGTATATGCCAATAAGCAGCCATGCAGCCGCCGCCTCATGATCTGCGAGCTGCATAGTAACGTTTCAAGGCTGTTTGGGTCATTTGTTCACGTCGCGTTGAAATTACTATCGACCACCAACTTGTTAGCAATCATTAATAAACTCTTAACGACAATTAAATCATGATAAACTGCATTTATCTGTGAGGATTATCTAAAGCCATTGTCCGACAGATTAGCATTTCTTCATATTTTCTTTCCAAAGCAAATGTAATATAAATCAAGAGACACGATTTTTCTTTGCGCCAAAGTGGTGTTGTAGCGGCGAAGAAAATGGTGTCGCTAGCGATTCGAAAAGTTGGCTGGAGATGCAACACAAATCTGGTAGCTGTAGTAAGGAGCAAAACTTTTTATTACCTTAACGATATATCTGACAAAGTAGACTAACTATTTTGCAATTTCAATGTAAAATCAATACCATGAAATGTGTGAAACTCTTTAGAAATATGAAAATGTGAAGAACTTTGTGGGACTAAAAAAAAGCGAATATCAAAAGTTTGGGAGCGAGTACTTTATAGAAATTATAGATGCAGTTTTAGAATCATCCTTGACATCCTGAGAAGATTAAAGCATCAGTTATTTATTCATGATAAGTCTCAGCATGACATCTGGTACGTTGACCTTCGTACAAATACCAAACATACGTAAGCGTCACTTTAATGTTGAATGCCTCGTTACACAACTCACCCGCCTCGGCAGGAGCACCTCGGCCTGCCCGCAGTGTCGTCGCAGTAGTGGTCACAGCCGCCATTCCTCACGCCACACGAAGCCTCACCTGCAAGACGACACGCCGTGTTAGGCCCGCGTCTCGTAGTACAAGGAGTGGCTGCGAGGGTGAGATGAACACACTCACTGCTTAGTGTCTGTGTCTAGACCTTGAATTCATGGTGTTTTTGTTTTTAATCTACATAGTTCGCTCCCTACTCCTCATGCTTTTTACTGTCTCTTCATTCTTGGTAGATGTATTTCTTCTTTCCATTTATCTTTCTTTTATACCTTCCTATGTCTACATTAAATAATCCTTTCCTACCCTCTTTATCTTGTATCTTTCCTCTTCCTTCTCTCCACTGTTCTATCTTCATTTTCTCTTCCTTTTTACCTTATCTCCCACCTTCTATCTTCCCTTCTTTTGTTTTGGTGTTCTAAAATTTTTCTGTACCTTGCATTTACCTTCTCGTCCTCCTTCCTTCTCCCAACAGTCCTTACACTTTCTCCTATATCCTTCTTTCTTCCCTCACACATTTCCTCTAGTCTCCAAACTTCCTTCTGCATTCATCACTCTCCTTTTCCTCCTCCCATCTTACTCTTTCCTCTCCTTCCTCCCATGTTTCTATTACCCGTCCCTCCTCCCATGTTCCTATTCCTTCTCCCTTAGTTGTTTTTTTTCACGTTCTTTCTCTTTCATTCTCCGGTCTTACCAACACAAGTTCGTCCGTCAGGCAGTAAGCGGCTCCCAGGATCACACAGGCAGCGGTAGGAACCTAAAGTATTGGTACAGTCGTGGGAGCATCCGCCGTTGTGAAACTCGCACTCATTCACGTCTGGGACAGCAGCAGTATGAGGGAGAGAATAGAAAATAAGCTGAAGATTGGTTGGACTCACTCACATAATTGCTCAGTCACTCATATACTACTTACTCACTCACTCACTCACTGACTTACTCACTGACATGTTCTTGTCTTCTCATTCCGTTCAATCATTCGCTACCTCAGGCACTCACTTTAATGTTTTTATTTTTACACACACACACACACACACACACACACACACACACACACACACACACACATACACACACACACACACATACACACACACACACACACACACACACACACACACACACACACACACACACACACTTAAACAAACCTACCAACATTACATTACGAAGATATATCAGGAGAGGTGAGAGTGGAAGGGTAAGGAACAGAAGAAATTAAATGAAAGGGAACAGAAAGATGAAAAAACAAATGTGGACGAAAGAGGAAGACGAGAACGAAATTAAACAAGCTAGTGGAGAAGAATAAAGAGATAAAAAAAATATATACATAAATTAACCTTAAGTATTTCAGAGGAAGAGGTGAAGGAATGAGTAGGAGTAAAGTAGTATAGAATAGAATCACGTAACACTCACCTTGACACGAACGGCTGTCACGCCTTAGTCTGTACCCTGAGCTGCAACAACACATGAAAGAACCGACGGTGTTCTTGCAAGAGTGTTCACACCCGCCGTTGTTAACCTGACACTCATCTCGATCTGTGAGGGAGGAACAGGAGAAGGAGATGAGGTTATGAGACTTGTCCTTAACCCATCAAACATTGGCTAGTTTCTGCTTATAAGAATCTTGCTGTACTGTTATTTATATATAGTTTCAAGTACTACTGATAGCTGGAAACAATTTAAGAGTTGAGAGATTAGATGGAAAAAATTACCCTCACACACTCATCCACGCTATAAATGAAAGGAAAATGAAGCGTGGATCCTTGGTGAATTGAAATGGCAAATTCATAGGAAACATGAAAACAGTGGAAGGTATATTCATCCTTTTGAGTTAATATGCAAATGAAGGCATAGTAGGAGTGTGTGTGTGTGTGTGTGTGTGTGTGTGTGTGTGTGTGTGTGTGTGTGTGTGTGTGTGTGTGTGTGTGTGTGTGTGTGTGTGTGTGTGTGTGTGTGTGTGTGTGTGTGTGTGTGTGTGTGTGTGGGTGTGGGTGTGGGTGCAAATGTGTGTTAATGGGGAATGCAAAACGCGATAATTCCAAGTTGAGAAGCCCTGAGGAATTATTATGTATTCTTATCGCATTGATCGCTGCGCCCTACTGACCCACCTGTCCTATTCCTGTTGTTGTTGATGCGCTCTTACCAATGTACTGCCACACGCGCCTAGTATCTTAACATCCCTGAACGCCTAAGCATCGCACATAACCATTACACGCTCAGTCACGCAGCATAACTCAATAATAATCCCATCGATGCTTTACTTAAATACCTGAAACGCGATACGAAATACTGTCGTTATGTAGTTTTAGTAATAAGTGACGATTCTACTTACTTGTTTGCATACTTATAAGACTTTACATTGTTTTATTTACACTTTCAACACGTCTACATAAACATAAACATTAATTCAGACATAACCTGATACCGTTTCTGCATCACATATCGATCGAATACCATCCTAACATTTACTAACTAACTCTACAAAACCCGTCTCCGATAAGGGTACAGAATTAGTCTTAACTCGTGTACCGTCTATCGGCATCAGCATCGGCGACGGCTCCACACAACCGAGTTAGCTTGGGAGGAAGTGGTGGTTTCAGGAGGAGCTACGGGGCAATACCTGTCATCCTGGGCAAGGGTCTCGGCGGCAGTGATGAGTTAATCTGTGCAACCATCGGGGAATGTTGGGGCAGGAAAGTAAGGGGGAAAGGAAGCACGGTACACGACGGGGGGGGTGGGGGGAGGGGAGAGAGAGAGAGAGAGAGAGAGAGAGAGAGAGAGAGAGAGAGAGAGAGAGAGAGGAGAGAGAGAGAGAGAGAGAGAGAGAAGGGGGGTGGGGGGTTAACACACACACACACACACACACACACACACACACACACACACACACACACACACACACACACACACACACACACACACATACACAAAGTTCTTCACTGGTGTCCTAATATCCACATTTTTGGTCATGTCCATTAGCCTCTTCGCAGGTAAACAAGCACTAAATTTATGGTGTTAGCTTAGCGTGATGTATAGCGGCTCCATTCTTGCGCCTTCTATACCAATCGGTCACCCACTGAACCTTAAGGATCTGGGAAGGGCAGTGCAGGATGTAGAGGAAGAAGGAAGGAGGGAAGAAAAAAAGAGATGAAAGGCATGTAGGGAGAAAGTATAGAGCTAACACTGCCAGAAAGAACCGAGAAGAAAGGTGGTGTAGTGTATAATCAGAGGTTATTATAAGGCTTTAGGAGAGAAGCTCGAAAAGGAGGGACTGTCGAATGAGGATATTGAAGGAAGATATAAGGAGAGGGAAAGAGAGAAACTGTGACGAAAGGGTGGTGAAAAGCACTGACTATTGAGTAAGAGTAATATTTATTTTACTGTTCCTGTTGCAGCGTGGCAGTGAGAGTGAAGGTGGAGAAGAGAGGAGACTCGGAATGCATACAGACACGTCGGAAAATTGTCATACTCTCACCCTTCCCACATTAGCATTCATATATTCGTATTGGGTATCAAACGTTTGTGATTTCTTCCTGAATAAGACTGACAAGTGAGTGAGTGAGTTAGAGAATTTGGAATGGTGGAACGAACTAGAATTGTGAAACGAACTAAAACAGCAATCAAACTTGAATACAAAGACTTTATAGTTTTTCTACTCGATAATTTTGTGTTGGTAATGCTGTTCGGTGGAAGATGAGGAGGCTGTGAGTGAGGGAAGATGAGGCTTTGAGTGAGGGAAAGATGAGGTAGGGAGTGAGTGAATATGAGGCGTTGTTATTGGCAAATTCTAGCGCCAATTTTACGTTTAGAATTTTTTTTAACGATCAATACTGAAAAAATCCTAATAAACGCTTCACTACCATTAAAAAACAACCAGAATAGAAAAAAGAAAAAAAGTGAGAGAATCAACAAAAGAGTGATGCCAGAAACGAAACTGCAAAACCAACACTAAACAATTTCATCTTAATCAAAACTTAAAACAAAAATACAAAACACCACCAGACTACAAACAAACCCGACGTAACTTTATCTTCGAAGCATTTTTTCCTTCACCTCTCGCCAGGCAGCAGAGGAAAGAAATAGAGACTTCACATCACACACGCCTCGTTTGGCTGCCCTACCGTGCCCTGCCCCTCCCTTAACGCCAAATCTGGAGGCTCCCTATAGTCGTAGTGTCGATCTCCCCGCGCGGTACATCATCAGACGCTATCCTATCTAATTAGCGGAATGACAGTGTGAAGAAAGGAAAGGGAAGGGGGTGGTGAGGCGCGGGAATGGATGGGTGGAAGGACAGATGAAGGTAGGGAAGCGAATAGACAGGTTAAATAAAGAGGGAGAGTAGGAATTATATCGATAGAAGAGGAGATTGTGAAGGATATAATGAAAAGAGGAGGATAAATAGGAAAAAAACCGTATATAAGTGTAAGGATAGAAGGACAGACAGAAGATGAAAGAAAGAAGAGAGAGAGATAAGGGATAAATCAAAGGAGAAGGGAGAAAACAATCAAAGCAAGAAGATAAAAGAGAAAAACTTGAAAATAAGTGAGAGAAGGAAAGGGACAATGTAGATAGGAGGAGGGAAGAAAGATAATAAAAGGAGAAGGGGAAGATATATAGGAGGGAGAGGAATGGGTAATATACGAGAGAGGGAGAGAGAGGAGAGAGAGAGAGACGAGAGCTAGCATAAAAAAAAGGGAGAGAGAAAAGTTGGGGAACTGGAAGGGAAGGAGAAAAAAATGGATGGATAAGAATGAAGAGAAAGAATATATGATAATCAAGCAGGAATGAGAGGGACAGGAGGAGGAGGAGGAGGAGGAAGAAGATAAGAATAGACACAAAAAAATATATATATATAAACGAAGGAGGAAGGAAAGGACAGGATGAGATATCTAGGAGAAAAATAGATAACAAAAATACACATAGAGAGAGTAGGAAAGGAAAGGTGGGAGGGATGAGTGAAAGGAATAACAGGAGATAAGGAAGGAGCCGCACGTCGCTAGGTACGATAGAGGTGTGGGTAGGAGGAGGGTAGATTGGGGTAGGAGGAGGGGAAGGTGGGGGTAGGAGGAGGTAGGTGGGGGTAAAAGGAATACAATGGACAGTGCAGCATCCCCGATAGGCATCAGTGAAGTGCTTATAAGGTTCTCTAGCATCCAGTAGCTCTCCCACCCTTCTCATCCTTCTACCCTAACCCCCACTAACCCCACCTTCCCTCCCTCCATCCTCAACGCCCGTGTGCCGCCGCTGGAACTCACTTCAATCTCCTAAGGCTTCTCTTGATGAGATGGCACACCTGTTGCCTAACCTAACCTAACCTCACCTCACTTCATCCTCTCATTCCCATCTCTCACATCTCCCTCACTCCTTCCTTTCTCTTAGCTTCCTCACGCCTACCTCCTTTGCACCTTTCTGGTTAAGTTATGGACTTGCTCACCCTTGCACCGTTTCTCACTAATATCTCATCCATCTCCCTCACCCATGCTTCACCTTCCCATAACCCCCGATTCATCTCTTTCTCCTCCTTCTCCTTCTCCTTCACCTAGTCCTGTTCTCTCTAGTTCATCTCTCTCACACTCTTCTCCTCTTTCGTTCCATTTAACATCCTTTCCGGTGCTCCTACTTTCCTTTCTCAAACCTTTCCAGCCACTTGGTCATTTCAGTTATTTTTCCCGCTTTCTTTCAGTCAATAGTCGTGTCTCTGTCTCCACCTTGTTTACACCTATAGCTGCTGTACTCTACACACCTCTATCCCTTGTCCTCCCTGTATATACTTTTTACTCTGCCATCTTCATCCTACTGTAGCTGCACACATACATACATACACATATACCTACACACACATACATATACATACATACGTAAAGTGGTGAGCACTAAAACGATACTCCGATAACAGATCATTATCGAGGTTGACTTTTGTTATCAGACCGTTATCGGAAGTTGATTTCCATTTGCTATTATCGTACCAATTAACTTCTGATTCATTAATTCTAGTTCGATACTGTTCTTTATTTTATTTTATTGGGTGGGGGCGGGGGCGTCCGTGTGAGGGTTTCATAATCGATCGTTCAGTTAGATTTTTTTTATTTTATCATGAGTTAGATTCACGAGCATTGCGTTGTTGACTTAATGATTTATCGATTTCTTTCTTCCTTACACTGTGGCCTTTGCAATAAATAAATAAAAAAAGATGATGCATGTTGAATATCATATCTAAGCATAATTTATTGCATGAATAAAATTTTGATTCAAGCATCACATGATTCACCGCCCACACAACCTTAATGAAACTTACTTACGTCCTGTCCTCCACACACACCTTGTACACACACATACCAACACACACATACACACACACACCAACTCCTTTTCACCACCACCACCACCACCACCTACAACAACAACAACAACAACAACAACAACAACAACAATAATACCTTTGACACACCCTTCCTTAAAAGCATTTCAATTCATCAAAGTCGGCTTTTTTTTTTTGTTTTGCTTACCATTCCTTTTAACTCTACATGAAACACACACCCACCCACACCCACACCCACACACACACCCACACACACACACACACACACACACACACCCACACCCACACCCACACCCACACACACACACACACACACACACACACACACACTCATGTCCTCTGTCCAGCAGGCGCCACACGGGCTCCGCATCATTCGTCACGGAGCGGCCACCAAGTAGAAAGGATTATGCTGGCCATGTCCTTAGGGGGAGGGAGGTGTGGAGGGGGAGGTGGGGATGGAGGGAGGGGGGGGGTGGAGGGGGAGATGGTGGAGGGGAGGAGAAGGGGGGGAGAGGGGGGGGAGTACGAACTGTATTTACGTGGCTTACTCGCAGGTGAATGACAGGTGTGTACAGGAGGGAAAGGTGATTATAGTAGAGTTCAAAGAGAGAGAGAGAGAAAGAGAGAGAGAGAGAGAGAGAGAGAGAGAGAGAGAGAGAGAGAGAGAGAGAAATTAAAAAAAAAAAGAGAGAGTACAGTAGTAGGTGCCAGGTGACCTAAAAGCAGGTGTGACAGAGCATATTTAATCAGGTGTTAATTACAGTCCAAGTTCTAGAAGTTAAAAGCTTAGGTCTATATCCTTGTATTTTATTCCTCTCTCTCTCTCTTTCTCTCTGCACTATTACCATCCTTCTACAGTAATCTCTCCTCTTCCCCAGCCTCTCTACCTCCCTTCTACATCTGCTTTTCATCTACCCTACCTCTGTCTACCTCACTGCCCCTCTCTTTCCCAAGCCGTTTGTAGCAGCTGTTCCTATTAAGCCGGAAGTGGCAGTTAGCGATCACAAAAAAGACGGAAACCAAACTTAAATCTCTTACAGGTTGTTAATAAATGAAATACACGAATAATATTGCACCGTTTCGTCTAAGCTGTTTTTTAATGTTTTTTTATTTTTTTATTAAAGGAGCTTAGCATTAATTATTAGAGCAGAGGAGATTTTACCTGGCTGATTCTAGATGGTACGGCACCCTCGCATGCATTACCTCCTCCTCCTCCTCCTCCTCCTCCTCCTTCTCCTTCTCCTCCTCCTCGCCTCGTTATTCCCAGGCTCACGTATAGTACAGGTATTTTTAGCCTTTAGCGGCGGTGAGAGACGAGTTCGTGTTGATGTTAAAACTGAAGGACGGAATTGGGTTTGTTGTCAATTGAAGTTTAGGTCAGTTTGGGTCAGTGAAAGTGCTGCTGTGGGGTCGTAATTTGAGAGAGAAAGAGAGAGAGGGAGAAAGAAAGAAAGAAAGAAAAAGAGAGAGATATGAACTCCCTTAAACACAGAAATAAAGAGAGATGGACAGGCATATAGCTTACATTATGAAAAGGACATTTATTTCTACACCAAAGTTTATGATTTTTAAAAAAACAACTACCACAACCATAACAACACAATTAAAAAAAAAAAAAATTAATAATAATAATAATAAAGAAAAAAACCACTAATATTTCAAAAAGTAATTAAAATCATAATGTCTTTGCACCAAGCTAAAGGGACAATTATACGATAGCAGTACACGACACCAAGTAAGTAAGTCTGATATATACACAACAACGAATAGAAGAACAGAGACAAATGAACCGAGGGACTTAAATATTGTTACTCTTCTCTATAAACACAAACATAATAGTGGTGATAGCACGTACAAGGAACCAAGTAATTAAGCTTAATATACCAGTGATTTAGAGGATAGAGACAGCAAGAGACAGGAGACAGCAAGAGACAGGAGACAGCAAGAGACAGGAGACAGCAAGAGACAGGAGACAGCAAGGGACAGGAGGTAGCAAGGGACAGGAGACAGCAAGGGACAGGAGGTAGTAAGGGACAGGACGTGTAAACTGAAACCCAAAAAAGAAAGGAAGTGGCAGGAAAAAAGGAAGTGAAATTGGATTAAGAATGAGACACAAAAACACGACTGTCGGATGAGAGAGACTTAAGGAAAGGAAATGACAGGAGCCTTAGGGGTGTGTGTGTGTGTGTGTGTGTGTGTGTGTGTGTGTGTGTGTGTGTGTGTGTGTGTGTGTGTGTGGGTGTGGGTGTGTCTCGGCGTCAGCAAATGGTTGGTATAAGTGTAAATGGAGAGAATACATAAGCGGTCTGTGTGCTGTGGGCGGGAAGGGGAGGAGGGAATAGAGGAGGAGGAGAGGGAGATCAAGAAGACAAGATGAAAGGAGGAGGAGGAGGAGGAGGAAAGTAGAGTAAACATAGAGATATGCATAGGAAGAGGAGGAGAAGGAGGAGGAGGAGGAGGAGGAGGAGGAGGAGGAGGAGGAGGATAGTCAAGAAGCAAGAGGAAGTATAATAATGAGATTGCTTAGTTCGTTGGTGTGTTTCTCGCTTTCTCAATAGTTAATTTGTCCCTCAGCTTCTGCCTCACGCACACACTTACACACACACACACACACACACACACACACACACACACACACACACACACACACACACACACACACACACACACACACACACACACACACACACACACACACACACACCACACACACACACACACACACACACACACACACACACACACACACACACACACACACACACCACACACACACACACACACACACACACACACACACACACACACACACACACACACACACACACACACACACACACACACACACACACACACACACACACACACACACACACACACACACCACACACACACACACACACACACACACACACACACACACACACACACACACACACACACACACACACACACACACACACACACACACACACACACACACACACACACACACACACACACACACACACACACACACACACACACACACACACCACACACACACACACACACACACACACACACACACACACACACACACACACACACCACACACACACACACACACACACACACACACACACACACACACACCACACACACACACACACACACACACACACACACACACACACACACACACACACACACACACACACACACACACACACACACACACACACACACACACACACACACACACACACACACCACACACACACACACACACACACACACACACCACACACACACACACACACACACACACACACACACACACACACACACACACACACACACACACACACACACACACACACACACACACACACACACACACACACACACACACACACACACACACACACACACACACACACACACACACACTTCTTCTCCTCTCTCTCCCACATATTTCTTGCCTCCCTCGCCCCTTATCGTAGGTGTGTCGCGAGTGCTCACGTTTGAGGTGCTAAATGGATGTGCGATGCATCACTCTACACTTAGCCAACAACAGATTACAGCCAGTGGAGCCGTGAAGGACGCGCGACCCACAAGTCCTCTATAATGAAGGTGTGAAAGGAGGGCTGAGGGACGGCGATTGGAATAACCTTTTAAGTGTGTGTGTGTGTGTGTGTGTGTGTGTGTGTGTGTGTGTGTGTGTGTGTGTGTGTGTCTTGTCCTTCCCGTGACTTATCCCCGTCGTAGCCCAGACTGTGTAACAAACTGCTCTCCTTTCCAGCCTCTTTGACACATTGTTATCCTTACATCCACCTCACCGGCCGTCATTAACCTCCTCCCAAGCTCACCATTACTTGTAACATTCCCTTCCCAGCCTCGTTAACTCCGTGAAAGTTTTTCTTTCTGTGATCCTTTTCTCGCTTCGCTTCTTTCTTCATCGTTCGCTCTACTATTAAGCGCAAGAGAAAGGAAAGCGAGTCAAACAAACGCAATAGCTGGGCAGACTACTGTAATTGAAAGAAAAGAGACGAAAGTCGCCAGATGTCGGGATGTGGATGTCATACTGTGTGGCTTTGAAACACTAGGAGGAGGAGGAAGTAATTGCAGTAGTAGAGAACTGAAGGATGATATCACAACACCTAACACTAAGTAATGAAGAGCATCAACACTCACCGTACTGGCAGCGTGACCCGTAGAAGCCCCGGGGACAGATGCATCGGTTGTACACGCACCGCCCTCCGTTGTAGCAGAACACACGCCCACAGGCAGCTGTAAACAGAGAAGTGAGCAACACCGCCCACAACACAGCCTGTGCCCCGCCCATCCTGACTAGTCCTCACGTGTAACACCAGCCTGTGCCTGTGTGCCGCTGCGGACTCATTCCTGCTCCAGCGGCACGGTCCTCGGCAGCTGGAGAATTAGAGGCTTGGAGCGGGTGTTCTTAACGTGGAAGATTGGATCAGATGTGTTCGGAGTCTCTTAGAACATATTAACTCCACCTGTTATTATTGTTTTCTGTAAAGATATTTCCTATTTATACTTTTCAGATGTTTGGAAATTTTCTGCAACACTAATGATTTCTGAACACGAACACGCAGCGGTGCGCACACACACGAATAGTTGGATGGGTAAAAGGTTTTCATAATGTCATACAATTTTTCGTACGCCACCACACACACACACACACACACACACACACACACACACACACACACACACACACACACACACACACACACACTCGTATGCAAAGGTTCAATACTTAGCATTTTGTCCTGTAACAACGCCCAATGAGCTCAAAATAATATGAACAACCTACTAATATATGGATTTGCAGTGTGTGGGTCTTATATTATCAGGTGTGTGTGTGTGTGTGTGTGTGTGTGTGTGTGTGTGTGTGTGTGTGTGTGTATGTGTATGTGTATGTGTGTGTGTGTGTGTGTGTGTGTGTGTGTGTGTGTGTGTGTATGTCTGTGCGTGTGCGTACGTGCAGTCGAAGGTATAAATTAGGTCATTCTACAATGGTGGACAGCTTGTATCGCTTGATAAAATCTTTTCGCGGTGCATTCGTGGCCAGTAATTACTCTCACTTATTGGCCCTTGATCGCCGACCATCGTAGCGATAGCAGAGTGTGAACAGTGATTGTACCGGAGTGGGTGAGGGGCAGCGAGGGTGTAGGATTGGGACCCCGTTGTAGAAGGTGGAGAGTCGCGTCTGGTGCAAGGCTTTGAGAATAATATAGACTAGTCTCTCTCTCTCTCTCTCTCTCTCTCTCTCTCTCTCTCTCTCTCTCTCTCTCTCTCTCTCTCTCTCTCTCTCTCTCTCTCTCTCTCTCTCTCTCTTTCTGTTGAACAATCATCATGTCAAATGTTATTGTTCTTCGTCACACTTCATAATTAACGAGAGAGAAAAATATCCTTCCCAGCGAAGCCACAAAACGTCGTCACAGGGACTTTGAGGCAATAATGAACAAAGTTAATCAATGCCTCGATCAGGCTTCCTTCCCTCCCTCCCTTCCCATGCCTTCCTTTTTCTTCTCCATGCCTTTTTTATATGTTCTCTTCTCTTCTTTACTTTTGTCTTTAGCCTTATTCACTTGTTTTCTTATTCCTACTTTCTTTCTCTTCACCTCTTTCTATATCTTTTTTTCACCTCCTTCCCGGGGTCTGAGGAGGTGCCTTCCAACGGGGTTCACCTTTAACACACTCACGGGACTCCCACAGCAAGTGTTGGAAGGCGGACCTGCACTGCACCACCTAAACATGTGTTGCAGGAACGTGAGCTTCCAATGGTTATGTGTGTCGCCTTGAACAGCGGGTATTGGCCAGACTGTCCCTTTGTATCATATTAAGTAATTGTTTCGTGCAAACTATTCCATGAATTTGTAGGAATATTGAAAATCTCATGCTTAAAATAATGAGAAACTCCTTGCATGCAGCTCAAGTATTTAAATTGTCAAGTAAAATAGATTATTTCCTTGTAACATCAGCCAGATAGGGACAAAGAACAGCTGGCACCGTGCGGTCTGCGATGCCAATGTACCGCTGGTGGGTTAGGTGTGGCGGCGCGCCAGGTGTGTTCAGGTGACGTGTTCCTCTCACGACACAAAGCACACCAAGGACGAGCTGAGGGCATGCACGGGACTCACAACCTCATATATATATCCTTGACTCGTACGGGTTGACGATGTGTCTGCGCGGAACGAGGAAGTTCATGAAGGTTCCTGTCATTTACCCTGCCCCACCCCCAACACCACCCCCACAATTCCTCCCCTCGAACATAGCCGCTCGCAGTCCGTCGTCCATTCCGCCATTCCTCGGGTCACGCCTCCAAACTCACTCTTCAAGTAAACAAAGAAGTGAAAGTCGCCGTAAATTCCTTCCTGACCTACAAGCTGTAAATTTTCCTGCCGGTATATAAAGCATTTCAAGTGTTGTGTTAAGACGGTGATGGACCTTGACCGCCAGATTCTTGGTCTCGTGTCTGCCAAGAACATTTGTGTGTTGTGTTGTGTCGTGTTTTGTGTGAATCAAACGACCCTGAGGAGTGTTTGGCGAGGAGTTGTATGTCTGGGATAATGATGTTGATGCTGCCTTGCCTTGCCTTGCTGCCTTGAGCCAACTCAGCGTCATGACCTCTGTGTGTCACATCTCATACATTATAACCTCATAACATTCAACACAAAGACCATCAACATAAACATCAACACCTTCTCAGCAATTGTGTTGAGGATCATGGAACAAAAAAAGGGAGAAGCACATTGATATGCATCTTAGCAAACGTAGCTCCTCTTCCTCCTCCTTCACCTTCACTTTCTGTACTACTCATTACTTATACTCCCTCATTCAGTCACTCGCTTTTACTTTAACGAAACAATATTAAAGGCAATCCAAATCTAATAGAAGAAAGTAATATAAAGTGAAACAAGTAATCGATTTGTTACCTGAATACACAGAGTAAATGGCTCGCACCTTTTACGTATTTTTTTTCATTCATCTTGTGGTTTACTCCCTCAGTGTGTGTGTGTGTGTGTGTGTGTGTGTGTGTGTGTGTGTGTGTGTGTGTGTGTGTGTGTGTGTGTGTGTTTAAGCTTTTTTTTTTTTCTCTCTTACGTCGTTCCCCGTTCCAGACTTTAGGAAGTCTTATGGGGTCGTTATGGTGTTTGCCAATGTGTGTCGTGCGGCCGAAAGTTGGGCTGAACTTAAGATGAAGAGGTTCGGTTCGGTTCGGTTCGGTCCAGTCCTTGTGTTGGTCTCTAGAGTGGTTTGTGGCTTGTGGTCTTGTTGTATTTTATCTATTTTACTATATGTGACGTAATTCATGATTTCTTTCTTTCCTAAACCAATCAACATTATTATTATTAGTCTATATTTCCATCCTAACCGTACCTTCTTTCTGTCTACCTTTTCCATCTTTCTTATTTACCAACACACTACTCTATCGCACCACCACCACCACCACCACCACCACCATGTGTCCGTGATGAGGCTTGCAACAGGTGGCACTTCGGGTAAACATGTTAAGAAGGAAATACATGAAGTTTGTCACAATAATGAAAAGTTGGTGAAAGGTGAGAGAAAGAAAATAACAAATACATATGTTAAGAGAGAAAAGAGAGAAAGAGAGAGAGAGAGAGAGAGAGAGAGAGAGAGAGAGAGAGAGAGAGAGAGAGAGAGAGAGAGAGAGAGAGAGAGAGAGAGAGAGAGAGAGACGAACTGCTCATTTCTACTACGTTTTTTTCTCTCTTTCATTCCGAGTGCACTGTGAATAGCGACTTAGTTTCTGGCATTGCATCATTAGCTTGGCAGTCAGTAGCGTCGATGAACGAACTTGGCGAGGTAAACACAGTAACAAAATGTATATTAAAACAACATTTTTTTCCAAGCGACGAGACACGCGTTGGAGCAACATATATATACGTAGAGCAAAATAAACATGTCCTCTCTTTCCCTCTCCTCTCCTCTCCTCTCCTCTCCTTTCCTATTCTATCCCATCCTCTCCTCTCCTCTCCTCTCCTCTCCTCTCCTCTCCTCTCCTTACCACAACTACTAATTAAACATAAACTGCACCCACGGCAAGATGGCATTTTCCTAAGGGTTCATTCATCCTCAAAAACCACCTCATTGTACTCCCAAGCACGTCATCTGTAATGTTTGGCAATTAGGTAAAGAGTAGTAGCTTCACCCCCCTCTTCCCCCTTCCCTCCTCCTCCCCTCCACCAACACCTTTCCTCCTGTTGGTTGTCTATACCTACATTGCTGTACCTTTTCCTTGCTTCTTTAAATATATACATCTCCCTTGTTCTTGTACTACATACTACTACTACTACCTACTTCTCCTTGACCTTGTACTAACTCTTATTGCTTTGGAATCAGTTATCCTCTCAGGGTTTATAAGTTTATTTATTTTCCTGCTTTGATGTTTAATTTTAGAGTCGTTTATATCCTCCATGTTTTTGTTGTTGTTTTTTTTTGTTCATGACAGGAAGATTTGCGTCAATAAGTGTGTCCCGTCCCCGAGTTGTTGTTGTTGTTGTTGTTGTTGTTGTTTTGTGTTGTGTTCGTGAGTGAAATTCTAATGAGTGAATGTTTTTTTGTGTTGGTTGTGGTGAAGGGATGCTCACCTCACCTCGTCTCGTCACATCTCATCAAGGCTCAGGTGAAAAGTTTTGGGAAGGTGATGCAAGGCTGTTGGGTTTTTCCTTTTTTTTATTATACTTCATTCATTGGTTTGTGGGTTTATTGATTTTTTTTATTTTTTATATCAGTTCTGCTTTTTCTTTTTTTTTCTCTTTATTCCCTTCTTCCTTTCGTACTTTTTTTATTTTATTATTATTCCCTTCTTTCCTTTTTTATTTATTTTCCTTTCCATCACGTTCATTATTTCAACTAGACATGTATATATATAATATCTTAATGCGTCGTTCATGCAAGAGTGAAGCAAAACATTTTTTACTTAATATTTTTGTCTACATTTTACGAGGGGGAGTTACTAAGCTCTGCACACCCAATGTTTTTAAATGCACAATATTATTCACCTTTTTTTCCTTGAATGTAGCATATTCAGCGATTTCCTCAAAGCTTTAAACTCCGTGTCTTTTATTTTTGAACAGTCATAAGCTCTCATAAGATATACATCCACTCTTTTGCTTCTATATGTTAGTAGTATGTCAGCACCTCCGACAAAATCCTCATTGTTCTTCCCACGTTCTCTCGCCTTTCGCCAACTGGAGACTATATGAAGGACTTAAGGTATACTACACCACTTCACATATAATTGTTGTTACTCTCCACTGACCTGGTTTCTGGTTTCAGTGACCTAAGGCCTCATTGGCATGGTTCTAGCGTCTGTTGAATGTGTGTTAGGGTCTAGACAACATGTGTTTTATATTGTCTGTGTAATCTAAAGGAAATGTTTTAGGAAGTTATGTTTTGAGAAATGAGTCGAATCTGTTTTCCTTCACTCCTGCCATCGTATGAAATGTTATCAGTGTATAAGTTTCTATTTGAAGCAGTAAGAGTAGTTTTCCGCTTCCATTACCTCGTCTATGTGGTGTTCGGCTCTTAGGCGTGGCTACGTTTGTGATCATTTCCACTAAATGATCAGCAAAAGGATACAAGTTACAAGGTTAAAAGAAAAAAAATTTGACTGCAAACCGTTCTGCAGACAACTGACAAAATTAGAATCCCAGTGTCGTGTTTCTTCCCGCTGGTCACATGTTCGGGTTAAAATATTTAGTAGTGTCTGCATTCTTACTCACACTTCATTGTAAGGTGTTGTATCCCTGGCATAGACAATACACTGTACCAAGAAAGTGTTGACAGCGTGTGTGTGGGTGTGTGTGTGTGTGTTAATCAAGGGAGCCAAGAAGTAGTTATAAAGTGTACAAGGCGTCCTTGCTTCACTCAGCCTCTCAACAGCAAGACTAAGTGGTGACCCTCGAGCGACTTCTAATTGTTATGCTAATCATAAAAGCAAGTCTGCCTGCCATCTGCCATCTGCCTGCCACCTGTCACCTATTATGCACCACCTGCGCCTACTTTTAAAATCCCACTTAGAAGTATATATTCGTATGCAATTCTGTAAATAGATCCATCCATATTTCTAAGTGTCGGGGTTTACGCGTTGCTGTTCTGGCTTGGTTGGAGACTGTGAGTAATGCGTCAAGAATGATGGATGGCCTCTGGAGTTTCCCGGTAGAGCCAAGCAGACGGCAGACATACGGGCAGGGAAGGGAAGGGAGGGAAGGGAGGGGAGGAAGGGCGTTGGCACTCTTCGCCCACACTAACACTAAATAAACAACGTGACATCTTGGTATGCTGAGGGAAGCCAAGCTGACAAGCCCTTGAGTCCCCAAGCAAGGGTTGTTGCGGCCAGGTGAACTAGACCCTCTCATGCCTTGCCTTCCTACACTATTAATAAGTCGTTGAAAAATAGATACGCTAGATTTAAACCACCACAAAAAAAAACTTGAGAGAGAGAAGATGCCTGATAATTTCTAGTGATTGATGGTGGTTCTGGTTTTTAGACTCGAACACCAACGTTGCCAGCAGGGAAAGAAAGTAAATAATGAAAACTTAAAGTATTAATGATAAAATCTTCAAGACGTGGCCGCCTGATTGAGATCGCCGCCTCTTGCCTATATTAAAAATGTGTTTTTCTTGATTATAATTTGCTTTAACGTGTTTGCATTTCACTCAACGCCCCACGAGAGCCTTTTAATGTGTGTCAAGGTGGAGGAGAGGAGACGAGACCCAAGCACCTGACGTACATACATACATACATACTCACACGACTTTATACTTATATTTATACTACAAAGGATACTGTTTTAACACACGATCAGTATCTTCTTAGGTTCCTGTAGATTCACATACTAGTGTAATAGTCTGAGAGCTATTCAAGACGAGGAATAACTAATATAAACGGGGAAAAAACAACATATGGAGAGAGATAATAATACTGAATGCCTAGTAGTAATAGCGAATGTCAGGAATGAAGTAAGAGTGTTAGTCAGCAGTAAGAGGCTTGGCTTGAGGATGAAAAAAGAGAAAAGTAATTTACCGAAGCTTATAATTAAGTTTCATGCGCTGGCCGTGAGATAATGTCCTAGAAAGCCACACTGAAATCCGCCGAAGGTGACTCTTGTTGGTGTTTACCTTAAATAGATCACAGTGGCACACCCTACATTGTGTGTGTGTGTGTGTGTGTGTGTGTGTGTGTGTGTGTGTGTGTGTGTGTGTGTGTGTTATCTCTCTCTCTCTCTCTCTCTCTCTCTCTCTCTCTCTCTCTCTCTCTCTCTCTCTCTCTCTCTCTCTCTCTCTCTCTCTCTCTCTCTCTCTCTCTCTCACGCACACACACACTCCCCGTTAACCTCACCTATCCTATCTTTACAGCATCACCTCCTCTTCCTCCTCCTCTCTCCTCTCCTGTCTCCTGTCTCGTGTTCCTCATCATGATCAAACGACTGAAAACAATAACACATAATACCACCCTGTCAAGCGTATCCAGATCCTAAGGTAAAATTTACGTCGCCTTACACCATGAGACACCTGAACACTGCACCTCAAATTGAACACCTTTGCCTGCGTATCACATGGGAAGAAGGGCAAGGAGGAGTGGGGGGGGGAAGCTGACGTGGTAGGGAGACAGGTAAAGGACGTGTCTGTGATGCTGGGAGAGGAGGGAGGTAAGGGTTTAATGTAAGAGTATATAGTTTGATGTTGATGTTGATGGTTGGGTTGGAAAGAAGTCTGGCGCCAGAAAGAACGTGATTCAGATGAGTATGATTTAAGAGGTTTTATCTTCGGCCTTGTGTTGAGTAAAGCTGATCTAGAGTGACATGTCAAGTGTTCTTTCTCCCTTACAACACTGGATTTTAGTTTAGTTTATTTTTCTTACGTTTGGTGTTTATTGGGTCTTATGAGGATTGAAGGAACGTTTTAGTGGCGTCTGTGTCATCAAATATTAAGGAGGAAGAATAGCGATAGTAACCTCCAAGGCTTAAGAGTTGTAAAGAGTTCAGAGAGAGTCTTAACTTTATTACATCTAACGTTTTATATACTTTTTTTTTACTATTTAACAATACTAAAAATCTCATGTAAAATATGAATTATACTAACTATAGGATCAACTCGAGGATGCTGAAGAAGAAGTAAACAAGTGCTGCCGTAAGTGAGCCATGATATAATTGTTCATCAAAATATCATGATGACCTTGCTGAGATATATAAAAAAGAAAAAAAAACTTCCCTAACCTGTATTGGAAACATAAATACATGCTGGACTTTACCGAAATAACTTGAGTTCCTCTCCTCCATCCTCTTATCCTAATGATCAGTAAGCACCACCACCACTACCTGCTGCCTTCCCCTCCCTTCCCCTCCCTTCCCCTCCCTCCAGTAACCCCTTCCCTTAAAGCCATCAGCGTTCCTTCCTTCTTCCCACCCACCCACTCACCCTCCCTTCCTCCCTCCCTTCCTCCCCACCTCCTTTCCCTTATTCCTTGACGTCAACGCAGGACGAGCCTCTGATCACCGCCATTATGTGTAGGAAAGTGATTTTGTCCCTTTTTGGGGTCGTGTGTGTCTGTCCTGTGGAACGAACACTTTAAATATTTGAAAACGAGATTCTTAGTGGGGGTTTTTTTTGTTTGTTTTGTTACTATATTTAGAAACCTTGACATTTCTTGGTGTATGATTGTAGTTGTTTGATATTGTGGGTGTTGATGGTGAAGGGGATTTGTGATGACTTAGTGAAGGTGTTAGTGATGGTGATAGTGATGGGAAGGGAAGGAAAGGGTAGCGTGGGTGGTAGGGACGAGGAGGAGGGGGAGACTTACAAGCTGGTGGTGATGGTGAGTGGTGATGGTGAGCAGACAGATACAGGATGAAGGAGGCGATGCAATAATAATGATAAGAGGTAACTGTCGGTCTTGTCATCGTCTACTTAGTATCAGTGGCAGTCATCGTTGTCAAAATATACAACGTCACACCCAAGCTTCGTTACAAATGGACCTAACGTATTCACTGTACTTTTAAACCGATGAAAACTCAATGTTGGATCTCGTTAAATTGGATTAGCGTTTCCCTCAGAGTTACAATAAGATTATAAGACTCGTGCAGCTCAGTCTAGTCCACTACCAGAGGACGCAAGCACTCTAATATCTGCGTCAAATTTCACCACATGTATAAATCTGTTAGTGGAAAAGCTGGTGCAGAATTTCATATTGGATATTTGTCAACTGCCCGTCAATGCAGAACTCAGTTATTATATAATCTACATCATCTAGTTGAACAGGAATTTATTTGATATGTTTCAGTGCAAATTTATTTAGAATCGGGTACAAGCACGTATTAAAAAAAAGTTATATGTATACTGACAGCATGGATATAACGGTTTTAAAAGGACGTGGAGGTGTTAGAGAGGAACATAACTACTATAATAATTAAATACGTGACAAAAAATTTTAATCAAAAGTGGATGCGATACGTTTTTTTTATCAATTTTTTTTTTTTTTCGAAACTAGAATATAATATGAGATTCGCAAATTTTCTATATATGAATCCATGATTGCTTATTTTATCAAACCTTTTCGATAACGCTGATATCGATATATATATTTTATTATAACAACACTTCTTCATTGTTTGTCTATTAAACACACGTGAGGAATCTTCTACTATAGTACCTCCGACGTGAAGGAAGAAAACGAAGCACACATCTGTATTGCATTAAAGTTGAGAGGATGCAGGTGGCTTTAGTAATACATTAAAATAGTTTTCTTGTTCCGTCACCCCGCTGTCCCCTTCCCTTCACTACCGAAACTTGAGCTTAATTATGCAGAAGCTCAAGTTGGGAAAGTGAGGAGAGAGGAGAAGGGTTATAGATGACAAGGTAATGATGGGAAGAAACTCTGAGTGCATGACAAAGTAAGGGAAGGAAAAGAAAGGGTAAAAGGTTTGTTGATCGAGAAAGAGAAAGGAGAGAGGAGAGCCAGCGAAGGATAATTTGGGAGTCGATGACGAGAGGGGAGAAAGAAAACAAGGAGGTAAACTTTTACGAGAATAGGAAGAGAAGGAAGGAAACTTTGGTGGGGGAAAAAAAAAAACGAGGAAGGTATACAAAAAGATAATCTACGAAACAGAAAATGTAAAGTAAAGACACTGAAGGGAGAAGTGAAAGAGGGAAGGAAACAAGAACAGGTGTGAGAAGATGTAATTACACGAAACACTAACTGACAGGTAGTTACAAAAAGTGCAAGGTGTTGAGGGGATCTTAACATGGTACTGAGAGGAAGGAGGACACCAAATGAAGACGAGGAAGAGGTGGGCTGAGTGGGTAGTCATGTTTAACGTGAATTAAGAGGCCAAAGCGGAGGTGATAAGACCTAAATGGAAATGCTATTGACAGAAGACCGTGTGGGTGTTGCAGGAGGGGAGGGAAGGAGGGAAGAAGGAAGAGGAGAGAGGAAGGGATGGAGGGAGGGTGAAAAGGAGGAAGGAAGAACCTGTGTAGCCAATCACATGAGAGGACAGATCCATCACCCTTCTCACCCTCATCTTCAACCCTCCTCGACACCTGCCTGCCGTGTGACCGTCCCATCAATATTGTGAAGACGCTGAAAAAAGTCACTGCGCCTAAATGTACGAGAGGGAGAGAGAGAGAGAGAGAGAGAGAGAGAGAGAGAGAGAGAGAGAGAGAGAGAGAGAGAGAGAGAGAGAGAGAGAGAGAGAGAGAGAGAGAGAGAGAGAGAGAAAGAGATACACACAGACACAGACACACATTCAGAAAATAAGAATTAAGAGATGGAGGCTGAACGAAGGTATTTCTGAGGCCATGGGCAAAGCGAGCCAGCCTTTCGTGGTCGTAATTCTCACATTATCTTGACGTTAATGGACTGACCCGAGAGTAACACTGCCGCCCAGAGGTGAAGGCGGCTTGTTTTGGTGTATTATTTATTTATTTATTTCACATTATTATGGTTGGGAGCCACGAAGAAGTCAGGAGGAGGAGGAGGAGGGCCCGTGTTTGTGTGTGTTGGGAGGGAGGGGGGTTGTGTGTGTGTGGGGGGGAGGGGGGGGGGAGTGGGTGTGTTTGGGTGTGTTTGGGTGCTTGTGCCAGAGTATATTTAAACTTTGGATATAGATAAAGTGAATGAGAGAGAGAGAGAGAGAGAGAGAGAGAGAGAGAGAGAGAGAGAGAGAGAGAGAGAGAGAGAGAGAGAGAGAGAGAGAGAAAGCATAGAACCCCACATCTAGTACACACACACACACACACACACACACACACACACACACACACACACACACACACACACACACACACACACACACACACACACACAGATGCACTTGCTGGTAAAATTGATGATACATTCCTTTGTGATAAAAAAAAAAATTGTTGTAATTAATTAGCACAACACATGGAATTGTTACGCTCGTATAGCAAGTTACGAGGTGATCTAACTCCCATGAAAGTGATTTTACACGTGACTGATTTGATTTAAGTCGATACGTTAGTTCAAACATATTGCCTTTTAACAAACATAATTAATTCCATAACATTAAAATTGTAACTATATTTCCAATGCTTTATGAAAATATATGTTTAAATAGAGATCATTCGAGGCTTTACTCAGGCTTACATATCGCGTACAGGTTTATATTCGAACAGTCTCGTGACGGCCTTAACATCAGCACCACCACCACCACCACCACCACGTTGATTGTAAATGGACGAGCGAGGGAAGACCTGCTCTTGTGTAACGTGATATCTTGGCTCCGTGACACCCTACCCGCTCAGCCGCACGACGATACCCGATCGATACCCACTTGATTAGTCTTGGTGTGGGGACGGGGCTCAGAGGGTCACATGATCCACTGCTTTCGTATACAAGTGAGGAAACAGGAACACAGATGAACACGAGAAGGGATCAACTAGACACATGAAGGATACAAAAATGAAGTTGAATACCTTCGTTTAAATGTCCTTGTTAGGGTAGACCATTTAGGACATCCAACCTCTCTACCTCAGTATAAAAGGAGACTATAAAGTTAAAGTTAAAGGCAAGATGGTTTTGTAAATACATAAATAAGTCTCTTACCAACACATACATTCCTCCGAGAGTCATTAATGGATTGGTTCACCCTTCCTGCGACCTACAGGCGAAGGCAGGAGAGTTTCTCGACACCTACACCAAAATAACTCTTCCTCCTGTCACTAAGTAATGTAGGCAACGTGAAAGTCGTGTTTCAAGCAAGTATAAACCTCGATTTATTTCACCTTGATTTTAGAAGCAAGTGTGGGATGTTGGTTTGATCTGAGACTAGTGGAAGGTCGCAGGCGAAATGTTGGTCGTCGAGCGTGCAAGGTAAGGGTGTTTGAGGTGGTCACATAGATCACCTGCCTTGTGATGGGATGGGCCACACCCACACGTATCATGGAAGGGAGTAAGGAGCGGCCACACCCCACAGATGATACAAGGGGGGAAGGACCACGCCCTCCCATTAAAATTAAACGCTGAAGGGAGCTCGTTCAAGTTGTTGTAGCTGAATAATCATCATCGTTGATAGGAATTAATACTTAGTTTCCTGCAGGACCAAACTTTTTTTTCAATCTTTTTTTCTTGCATCTTTTTGTCTGTTCTTGCCAGATAATTTTCTCATCTCATGTCTGTTTTGGTTTTGTTTTCCTCCCATCCTGTCAACCTAACCAGCTATTTACGTGTTGTTAATATAATCTGGAATAATAATAATGCCTTGTACTATATAATCCATTTCTTGTTCATGGTCATAATAACATCAGTCACCACTAAAACTTGAAACTATTGTGATGTCTGAGTCAAGGTCGTAAGTATTGCAATATATTTATAAGGTGACGAAGAGGGAAGAGAGGGATGGGTGGGAAGAGAGGGCTGAGTGGGAAGGATGCGAGTAGGAGAGGGAGGCCATCTAATAAAGAGAAGGCTTTAGTACCAGACTGGAGAGGGCTGAGTGAGTAGTAACTTCATGCCAATAATGTTAATGTGATATTGATCGAATGTCAAGTGGCCTCAAATTGATAAGGTTAAGTGTTGCATTACCGTTCCTAATTGTTTGTTTTGGATTAGATCATGTCTATTTATCACCACCACCACCACCACCACCACCACCACCACCACCACCACCACCACCACCACCACCACCACCACCACCACCACTGTCACCTTGTCCTGTCATGGTCGTCTTGACATGAGAGTCTGACACTTCTTTTCTGTTTTTACTCTCCAGTGAATGCTGAAGTCTAATTCCTTGGCACACGAGTGGAATTTCCTGTCCTTTGCATTTTCTCCGTCGTCACACACTGCTTGCCTCCTCTGCGTGCGTGCTTTTTTGGCTGTTGTTTTTGTTTTTGTTTCGTCCTTTAACCTACTAGTTGTTGTTGTTTTATGAGGCTAAGAATGTTTGATTTATGTAGCTTACGTTTCTCATTACTTGGTTGTTTATTCTTACAAGTGTGTGTGTGTGTGTGTGTGTGTGTGTGTGTGTGTGTGTGTGTGTGTGTGCTTATTTGTTGCTTGTTTTTATGGAGTCTAATGGCTGTGCAGTGGTAATTATGGCCCAAAGGTGACTTGGTATAATGAATTGCAAGATAGCATTCATTAGCATCATGGCGGCAGGAGGTGCAGCACATATGTGGACTAACAACCTAAGAACACTGACTAAGACATGTGTGCGTGTGTGCGAGCAGACTGTAGGACGTGTTACCCAGCAGCGTGTGTGGCGTGAGGCGGGAGGGTGAGGGTGGCGTGGCGTGGCTGGTGAGGCGATGCTTGCACGCTTACCTCAAAGACTTCCTCACTATTATTACTATTCGATAAGAAGCTCATCATCGCCTTAACCTCAGTTCACCTTCTGGTCCAGCTGTTTACTTCCCACAACTGGATGTCTAGACGCGAAAAGGCCGACAAAAAACCTACTATTTAGTGCCGTTACTGAGTTCGTTAACATCCTAATTTGTTATAGAAAATGAGTGCAAGAAAAAAAATCTGAGCTTCTACATTACTCTCTTTTTTTTCTTTGTTTCCATATCAGTTAAGAGGAATATCAGTAGCCGTACCTTCAGGCGTAACTGCCTCGCCATGTCAGATCCCTTGTCAGGCCTTGAATACATACAGACAGCCGCTCGGCACAGGTAACAAGGCAGCGCGAGGCGAAGAATATCCATTTTCAGCGATAGACACTACTGACAAGGGGAGACTTGAGCAAAATAGAGGAAGTTTTGATCACAGAAGCGTCATTAACTACTTAACGTCTCGCTGAAAGATAAACAGCACGAGTGAGCGTTATCTGGAGAGCCATTTGGATACCTAGAGTGAGCAGGAGGCAAGGGAAGGCAGGCATGGCAGGGAGGAGGGACAGGGGGAGTCTCACCTCAGATGGAAGGCAATAATGACCCGCCAACCCAACCATTGCTGGGAAAGCGAGAGGAGGAAGATGAGTTGGATGCTGGAATAAAATGAGAAGGGAAAACGAAATACAAGGAATGAGATGAGAGGAGGTAAGGAAGGGAGAGATAAGGGAGGAAGAAATACCCTGAAACATCCCACTGAACATCCCTTCACACTACATCCCTGATCAAAAAGGACGCGGGAAGAGGGTCACTTGCGTCTAAAGATTAAAAAGAAAGATGATACGATACAAAAAAAAATGTTGTCACTACTGTGCTGGTGGAGGCGGTGAAGTGCGTTGACCGAGGAAACTGTGCAAATGTCTTGACGCTCAAGACTCCGGCGGTGCACAGAAGCCTACGTTGTGTAGTTTACTTGGCAGGTAACGACAGCCTCAAAAAACCGTGATATTACTAAGGTATCACTTGTAAGAAAAAAAAGATAATAAGGTGGAGGGAATTGAATGAATTTTGAGGGTAATATAGTTGGGTATCTTTCTGCTAACTCGCGTGGTTCCGGCGTGGTCACTAGGCGCGGCACTGCACAGCAAAACGTCCGCTGCCTCTGAACGTTGAGCAGCGTCTGCCACACCTACCCGGCCGTCACCATTACCGCCACCGCCACCACCACCACCGCCACCACCGCCGCCACTCCTGCTGCTGCTGCTGCTTCTGCCTACCTTACCCCTCTATCCCATCGCCTACCCCGGTGCTACAGGTGGAGTGCCTGGCCCAGCACGCGAACATATCAGGTATAGGGAAAAGAAGGAAAGAATGTGCGTGTTGAGAGGAGACAAGTATGTATTACCTCCGAGCGCTTCCTTCCTTCCTTCCTTACGTAGCCTAAGTCACTTGTATGTTTGTTTTACCTAAATTACTATGACTTTGCCTTCATGCTAACTGATCTTTTGGCTCAATTCTTCTACGCAACATATAATTTTTAAATGTACAAAGATTTTCAGTAGATTGTTTTCTTAGACGGCAAAACCTGATGTCAGATTTTTTTTTTTTTTTTTATGTATATAATGATTTTCAAAGTTTCCTTCTGACGCAAATAGATATGTGTGTTTACATGTAAATTACAATGCATCTGACACACACCTGAAGGGTGACGAGTGTGGAAATCATAGACTGATCATAGAAAATAAAAGAAGAATGGGAAGAGATAAGCAAGATGGCCGTGAATTACTCATCTCTTCTAATATTGGCCACTTTTTACCTGGCTCACACGGGGGTTAGTCATCATGCACAGTGAAGGTATGGATGGCATTATATAAGGCAACTAACTGTGTAACTTGGCTCTGGTCTCACAATAGTTAGTGCCATCTTTAATTACTGCCCACTACCTGTCCTCCCATACCACGCCTCACCTCCACTCAACATCTGTCAGATCCTACAAGACGAGGCTAAGTTTCTCCCGGTCTCCTGTGCGTGGAAGCCTTGCTGAGAGAAGTTTGGTGGTTAGGTGCCTGATGACCTAAACCTCAGCGGCGATAATATCAGAGTGCATCATTTATCTTCCTGTTCTGTGGAGTTGTAGCCTCAGCCTTGTTAGGAGAAGGACTAACGCTGTTCAGCACTTCGTCATATAGAGACACACACCAACGGATGCTATCATCGCTCAGGAGGCTGATAAAGTCTCGCCTTAAAGTGACGGGGAAGGATTGGACGCGAGTGTCGGCCGCTAAGAAAACATAATTGGAAAGGTGGTATTTTGGCGCTTCGTTTGGCTATGAAAACCCTTTAAGATTTGTGTTCTTGTGTGTGTATGTGTGTCTGTATGCGTGCGTGTGTGTATGTATCTTTTTTTGTGTGTGTGTATTTAGCATGAAATGATAAGTCCATACATACACACTTACACTCACACACACGTACACTCACACACACGTACACGCACACACATACAGCACGTACCAAACTCATCCAAAAACACTTTGACAGATGTAAAGACAATACAGTTGTTTGAATAATTAACGATAAACGAATGAACCTTTGTCACAATAACAACCCCTAATTCACACGTAATGTTTTATTTCATCGATCATTGAAAATATTATTGTTCTCATCATTATTCCTTGATGGGAGATTCTAAATGTAATCACTAGAATATTAGTATTTTTTTATAATTTGCACATTTTAGCTCCCTCTCGTAACACAATGCATAGATTTTCAGCACGCTTTTGTACCCTTAAATAGATTACCCTTTGTTATTATTATTATTATTATTATTATTATTAGTAGTAGTAGTAGTAGTAGTAGTAGTAGTAGTAGTAGTAGTAGTAATAGTAACAATATTAGTAGGCACTCGCAAATACACACACACACACACACACACACACACACACACACACACACACACACACACACACACACACACACACACACACACACATATATACACACACACACACACACACACACACACACACACACACACCGGCCTTGTTGATATTCACTCCATCAACCCGACACTCCCGCTTATGAAATTAACTGGTGCATCAGGAGGGCGGGAGGGAGGGAGAGAGGGAGTCAGTTCATCTCTTGTCGCCGCTAACTCATGTCTGACTGATAGGTGACCGCCTCTCTCTAAGCAAAGGTTGACACTTACTCTCCCTCCTTCTTCCTGTTCCTCGTTTATCATGTGTTTTCATTCACAACACTTTTATTTTGTTTTCAAGTTTATACCGTATCTATGTGTGTATGTGTGTGTTGGGTAGATAGATTGACAGATAGATGAATAGATAGATAGATAGAAAGATACAAATATTAGCATAGCCCGTAAATTAGGTTCCAATACATATATCTTTGATCCCTCCCTATAGATTTAATGCATGGAAACATCACTCAAGAGATAAAACCCAACACAAACTAGACTGAATCAATTTACATACACTAACCTACCATGCATGTAGACGCGTATAAACTGAGTGAATACAGTAAAACACAACACAACATCCGACCCGATAGCTAACCTAATAAATCTAATGCACAATCTCAAAGGCGCATCGCAAACTCATTACTACCAACACCATAAAGCTTCCCTTTGTGCTACTGTGACTAGGGCGGCGCGGCGCTTTCACGGGAGGAACAATAAATGTCACCATATAAATTACAGGAACTAGACTCTCAACTCTCTCTCTCTCTCTCTCTCTCTCTCTCTCTCTCTCTCTCTCTCTCTCTCTCTCTCTCTCTCTCTCTCTCTCTCTCATAGGCAGCTTACAAAGGGTTTTAGGATGTTATAGTTAGCCTTGAGGGAAGTGTGGAATTATCTGAAGGGAAGGAGCCGACGAGGAGAGGATAAACTATAAACTAGGAATCAAAGGAAGGGTTGCAGGTCAAGGGCGGGCTTGGTTATACTGTGTGTGTGTGTGTGTGTGTGTGTGTGTGTGTGTGTGTGTGTGTGTGTGTGTGTGTGTGTGTGTGGGTGGGTGTGTGTGTGCGTGTGCGGACCGATCATGTTCTCACTTATCATTTTATTCAGCATTTGCATCTTGACATTACCTGCATCTATTATTATGTGAATTATGACACACACACACACACACACATACACACACACACACACACACACACACACACACACACACACACACACACACACACACACACACACAAGTGCTTGGCCTCGTAGGAGAATCGCATAAACACTACTTGTATTAACCTTATGCAAATGTCCCTCTTTATACCTCTCTGGGTCAGGTCTTGATGGGGTGGAACAAGGGGAAGGGGGAGAGGGTGAGGGGGAGTGAAGGGGAAGGGAGCAATACCAAGGAGGACAGGGAGGGAGGGCAGGGGAAAAAGGTAGGAGCTAGGGATGGCAAAGGGTAGGTAAGAGTGTGTGAGTGTGTGCTTGTGAGAGGGCGCGGCTCCGGGACTCCAGTTGGGTCACCCTAAACAAGGAATAGAGTCATTACGGGTCAGGCTAAGAGAGGCGGTGTTTTGGCACGCACAAGTTGTACCTGATAGTTCTGAATGCAAGGATGGGCCCGTTACCTTACCTTTGTCATGAGTGGTGTTTTTCTTTTTCTTCTTGTGTGTTTGTGTTTGTGTATGTGTGTGTGTGTGTGTGTGTATCTGTGTTCTATAAGGTATCTCGCCTGTTTTATGAAGGTGTGTTTGTGCTTAGTGAGGAAAATGATTAATGATTATTTGAACAGTAGCGATTAATTATAGATAAAAGAAACGATATGTGTGTATGAGCCAGAGAGAGAGAGAGAACGAAATAAATGAGTCCCACTGCAAAGTATTATGCTTTTAACTCTACGGGAACTACTACCATGGTTTCATTCTACAAGTACTATTCTTACCCTGTTGTAAGTGTTCATTGGTGGTAGAGTGTGAGTGTTTGCTACGAAGGGTTACTAATGGATGTCTTTATGAATTGAAAACGTTCTTGATGCACTGGCTTTGAAGCTGTTTTTTTTTTCTTGTTTCATCTGAGTATGTTCAGAGAGAGATAGAGAGATAGACATAGATAAACAGACAGATAGAGAGAGAGAAAAAAAATTATATAGTATAGATTAAGAGAGACATTGTTAGTTACCCTCTTAGTAACCCAACCACGTGTTGCTGGAATCCTCATGAAACTCCGTGACCTCCTCCTACTGAAACCAAACTCATGAATCAGACCTCCCACACCTCCTTAGGACCCCAGAACCTCAATTACCCAGAAAGATTTAAATTACTACGTGACCTTGACCTACCCATGACCTAAGCCAACACCTCATGACCTACATAGAACTCGATCCACCTTTCATGACCTCATCCATCTTTGTCACTCACACCTACACTCGCCTCACTGTCAGTGCCTAGAGCGAAGAATAATATTATGCAACTTGAAATTTGCTGTAAGTCACTAAGGAAAATATTAAGGTTATGAGGTTATGAGGTTGTGAGGTTATGAGGCTATGAGGGTTTTGAGGTTATGAGGTTGTGAGGTTATGAAGAGGTTTTGTCAGTAACATCAACAACACTACCACACTGAAACTATCTTACGTCTGGAAACGAGTATCTTATTTTTTCTTAAATCATTAGTGTCACTTTTGGGGCTGATTTTAATTTCCTTCCTGTCTCCGTAAGTTTGTCTGCCCCGCCCCGCCTCGCTTACCTTGCGGTGAGGCGAGAGCGAAAGCAAGTGAACAGCGGCGGGGTGTTTTCTAATTAGTAATGTATTAAATATAGAGAAAATAAGTTGAGGTGGTGATTATTGTATCGAGGAAAGTTGGACAGGTGGTAATTAGCTCACTGATAAAGGTGCGTTAATGGATGATCATTACTGCCTTTATGAGGGCGTCGTAATAGATGGTAATTTTTGCTTTGGGTCTCCCTTCGCCAGGCAGGAAATGAGGCCCAAATGGGGGGGGGCGGGGGGAGGGAGGGTGTAGTGTGTACTGGGAACTGCAACACTAAAAGCAAAACAATTTTTCTTCAATGGTTTTACTAGTGTAGTTTTGCTTAATTTTTTTGCATTCACTTCCCTTTCCACACATGGATATCTACTTTCTCTTTCATGCCTTGAGCTCATCCATTTTTGACTCGCAGCCATTCGTTTCAACTTCACTTTCTGCGTAAGTTATTTTTCCTTGTCGCATAAAAATTCATCAGCCGAACCTCTTTGGACTGAAAATTAAAACCGTACCCCATGATAAGTTATGACCGACTTGATGCTTAACAAAGGTGTCTGCCTCATAAGCTTGTAACCTCACATACAAGGCCGCTAATTATATACACAAGCGCTCATATTGCACACTTATAGATTCCAGGCAAGCTTCGTCGCCAATAAATCGACATGCAAGACCTAGCAGTCGTGTTGTATTGGCAGCTTGGCTTAACATGGACATCGCTTCCCTTCCATTCTTACCGAGGTCGTCACGCTGCCTCAAGCCACCACAAACGATCTTTTACTTAAGCGTCGACGTGGTGGAATTGACAGTTTTTGGTTTAGGTCCTGCTGGGTTGAGGAAGTGAACGCGGCAAGTCGTATAGAAGGGTGTGAGTCCAGGGGTGCGTCTTTTTGTGTCTCGTGCTGCCTAGACGCGACGGTTCTTCCTTCCCACCGCTGCTTTAACCCTTGAGAGGTTGAGCGCATCAGGTCCTCTGCCTTATATGACTTGTAGTGTGTGATGGGGATATACGGCCCAGCCTGCCCGCCAGTCTGTCTGTCTTGGGGCTCCTCCCTTAACACCATCCACCCCCCCCTCCCTCCAACACACACACAGACACACACACACACACACACACACACACACACACACACACACACACACACACACACACACACACACACACACATACACACACACACACCGCTTGCCTGTTCCTCTCCTCAACGGCTGTCTATGTTTTTGCCCCCGTCATCTGTCTCGTAGTTGTCTGTTTTTGCCTCAACACAGTCGGGCCTCGAGAACGTAACGTGATTAACCCTTTCAGTTCTTGCGGCACACCGTATGTGCCAGCAGCGTATCCCTCTCCTGTGTTTGCGGCACGACGTCTGTGCCAAGATCTTTATATCATTCCCATGCATATACCAAACGTATGATGACAATAAGTATAGGCCAGTGTAACAACTTTTATCATTATTTAAAAATTTTTATTGTCTTATGTATCAGAATTACCGTTCTTATGAGTATTTATGTGATATTCAATAGATAATTTTACGATACGATAACTGCGGTTTGGCAACACCGCCGGCAGCAATATATAACCGTCGCTCCGTCGGCCGTCAGCGACGGGCTCTTCTAGCTAGCATTAGATATTGGGTATTGAAAATATTGGAAATATTGGAAATATCATTGCAGCATCTGATACACCTAATTAAACTGTACAACTGTCATTATGAATATTTGTTTTATGACTAATAATTACGCAGTAAAATGAAACTTAATATTTATATATAAACATGACATTCCTCCTCATTTTCCCGAAAGCTATTAGAGATATTGGAAATATCATTGCAGCATCTGATACACCTAATTAAACTGTACAACTGATATTATGAATATTTGTTCTATGACTAATAATTACGCAGTAAAATTAAACTTAATATTTATTTAAAAACATGACTTTCCTCCTCATTTTCTCGAAAGCTATTAGAAATATTAGAAATATCATTGCAACATCTGATACACCTAATTAAACTGTACAACTGATATTATGAATATTTGTTCTATGGCTAACAATTACGCAATAAAATGAAACTTAATATTTATATAAAAACATGACTTTCCTCCTCATTTTCCCGAAAGCTATTAGAAATATTGGAAATATCATTGCAGCATCTGATATACCTAATTAAACTGTACAACTCTCATTATGAATATTTTTTCTATGACTAATAATTTCGCAGTAAAATGAAACTTAATATTTATATAAAAACATGATTTTCCTCCTCATTTTCTCGAAAGCTATTAGAGATATTGGAAATATCATTGCAGCATTTGATAGACCAAATTAAAATCTACTACTGTCATTATGAATATTTTCACTAGTACTAATAAATACTGAATTTTACTTTTTTTTTAATTACTTTCTTCCTCGTTTTCTCGAAAGCTATTAGAGATATTGGAAATATCATTGCATCATCTGATACACCTAATTCAACTGTACAACTGATATTATGAATATTTGTTCTATGACTAATAATTACGCAGTAAAATAAAACCTTATTTTTATATAATAACATGACTTTCCTCGTCATTTTCTTGAAAACTATTAGAGATATTGGAAATATAATTGCAGCATCTGATAGACCTAATTAAACTGTACAACTGATATTATGAATATTTGTTCTATGACTAATAATTACGCAGTAAAATTAAACTTAATATTTATTTAAAAACATGACTTTCCTCCTCATTTTCTAGAAAGCTATTAGAGATATTGGAAATATCATTACAGCTTCTGATGCACCAAATTAAACTGTACAACTGTCATTATGCATATTTGTTCTATGACTAACAATTACGCAGTAAAATTAAACTTAATATTTATTTAAAAACATAACTTTTCTCCTCATTTCCTCGAAAGCTATTAGAGATATTGGAAATATCATTGCAGCATCTGATACACCTAATTAAACTGTACAACTGTCATTATGAATATTTGTTCTATGACTAATAATTACGCAGTAAAATGAAACTTAATATTTATATAAAAATATGAATTTCCTCCTCATTTTCTTGAAAGTTATTAGATATTGGAAATATCATTGCAGCATCTGATACACCTAATTAAACTGTACAACTGTCATTATGAATATTTGTTCTATGACTAATAATTACGCAGTAAAATGAAACTTAATATTTATATAAAAATATGAATTTCCTCCTCATTTTCTTGAAAATTATTAGATATTGGAAATATCATTGCAGCATCTGATAGACCTAATTAAACTGTAAAACTGAAATTATGAATATTTGTTCTATGACTAATAATTACGCAGTAAAATGAAACTTAATATTTATATAAAAACATGACTTTCCTCCTCATTTTCTCGAAAGCTATTAGAGATATTGGATATATCACTGCAGCATCTGATACAACTAATTAAACTCTACAACTGTCATTATGAATATTTGTTCTATAACTAATAATTACGCAGTAAAATGAAACTTAATATTTATATAAAAACATGACTTTCCTCCTCATTTTCCCGAAAGCTATTAGAAATATTGGAAATATCATTGCATCATCTGATACACCTAATTAAACTGTACAACTGTCATTATGAATATTTCTTCTATGACTAATAATTACGCAGTAAACTGAAACTTAATATTTATATAAAAAATGAATTTCCTCCTCATTTTCTCGAAATCTATTAGAAATATTAGAAATATCATTGCAGCATCTGATAGACCTGATTAAACTGTAGAACTGGAATTATGAATATTTGTTCTATGATTAATAATTACGCAGTAAAATGAAACTTAATATTTATATAAAAACATGTCTTTCCTCCTCATTTTCCCGAAAGCTATTAGAGATATTGGAAATATCATTGCAGCATCTGATATACCTAATTAAACTGTACAACTCTCATTATGAATATTTGTTCTATGACTAATAATTACGCAGTAAAATGAAACTTAATATTTATATAAAAATATGACTTTCCTCCTCATTTTCCCGGAAGCTATTAGAGATATATGAAATATCATTGAGGCATCTGATACACCTAATTAAACTGTACAACTGTCATTATGAATATTTGTTTTATGACTAATAATTACGCAGTAAAATGAAACTTAATATTTTTATATAAACATAACTTTTCTCCTCATTTCCTCGAAAGCTATTAGAGATATTGGAAATATCATTGCAGCATCTGATACACCTAATTAAACTGTACAACTGTCATTATTAATATTTGTTCTATGACTAATAATTACGCAGTAAAATGAAACTTAATATTTATATAAAAAATGAATTTCCTCCTCATTTTCTCGAAATCTATTAGAGATATTGGAAATATCATTGCAGCATCTGATATACCTAATTAAACTGTAGAACTGAAATTATGAATATTTGTTCTATGACTAATAATTACGCAGTAAAATGAAACTTAATATTTATATAAAAACATGACTTTCCTCCTCATTTTCCCGAAAGCTATTAGAGATATTGGAAATATCATTGCAGCATCTGATATACCTAATTAAACTGTACAACTCTCATTATGAATATTTTTTCTATGACTAATAATTACGCAGTAAAATGAAACTTAATATTTATATAAAAACATGATTTTCCTCCTCATTTTCTCGAAAGCTATTAGAGATATTGGAAATATCATTGCAGCATCTGATAGACCAAATTAAAATCTACTACTGTCATTATGAATATTTTCACTAGTACTAATAAATACTGAATTTTACTTTTTTTTAAATTACTTTCTTCCTCGTTTTCTCGAAAACTATTAGAGATATTGGAAATATCATTGCATCATCTGATACACCTAATTCAACTGTACAACTGATATTATGAATATTTGTTCTATGACTAATAATTACGCAGTAAAATAAAACCGTATTTTTATATAATAACATGACTTTCCTCGTCATTTTCTTGAAAGCTATTAGAGATATTGGAAATATAACTGCAGCATCTGATAGACCTAATGAAACTGTACAACTGATATTATGAATATTTGTTCTATGACTAATAATTACGCAGTAAAATTAAACTTAATATTTATTTAAAAACATAACTTTTCTCCTCATTTCCTCGAAAGCTATTAGAGATTTTGGAAATATCATTGCAGCATCTGATACACCTAATTAAACTGTACAACTGTCATTATTAATTTCTGTTCTATGACTAATAATTACGCAGTAAAATGAAACTTAATATTTATATAAAAATATGACTTTCCTCCTCATTTTCTTGAAAGTTATTAGATATTGGAAATATCATTGCAGCATCAAATAGACCTAATTAAACTGTAAAACTGAATTTATGAATATTTGTTCTATGACTAATAATTACGCAGTAAAATGAAACTTAATATTTATATAAAAACATGAATTTCCTCCTCATTTTCTCGAAAGCTATTAGAGATATTGGATATATCACTGCAGCATCTGATACAACTAATTAAACTCTACAACTGTCATTATGAATATTTGTTCTATGACTAATAATTACGCAGTAAAATGAAACTTAATATTTATATAAAAACATGACTTTCCTCCTCATTTTCCCGAAAGCTATTAGAAATATTTTAAATATCATTGCATCATCTGATACACCTAATTAAACTGTACAACTGTCATTATGAATATTTGTTCTATGACTAATAATTACGCAGTAAACTGAAACTTAATATTTATATAAAAAATGAATTTCCTCCTCATTTTCTCGAAATCTATTAGAAATATTAGAAATATCATTGCAGCATCTGATAGACCTAATTAAACTGTAGAACTGAAATTATGAATATTTGTTCTATGACTAATAATTACGCAGTAAAATGAAACTTAAAATTTATATAAAAACATGACTTTCCTCCTCATTTTCCCGAAAGCTATTAGAGATATTGGAAATATCATTGCAGCATCTGATATACCTAATTAAACTATACAACTCTCATTATGAATATTTGTTCTATGACTAATAATTACGCAGTAAAATGAAACTTAATATTTATATAAAAATATGACTTTCCTCCTCATTTTCCCGGAAGCTATTAGAGATATATGAAATATCATTGAGGCATCTGATACACCTAATTAAACTGTACAACTGTCATTATGAATATTTGTTTTATGACTAATAATTACGCAGTAAAATGAAACTTAATATTTTTATATAAACATAACTTTTCTCCTCATTTCCTCGAAAGCTATTAGAGATATTGGAAATATCTTTGCAGCATCTGATACACCTAATTAAACTGTACAACTATCATTATCAATATTTGTTCTATGACTAATAATTACGCAGTAAAATGAAACTTAATATTTATATAAAAAATTAATTTCCTCCTCATTTTCTCGAAATCTATTAGAGATATTGGAAATATCATTGCAGCATCTGATATACCTAATTAAACTGTATAACTGAAATTATGAATATTTGTTCTATGACTAATAATTACGCAGTAAAATGAAACTTAATATTTATATAAAAACATGACTTTCCTCCTCATTTTCCCGAAAGCTATTAGAGATATTGGAAATATCATTGCAGCATCTGATATACCTAATTAAACTGTACAACTCTCATTATGAATATTTTTTCTATGACTAATAATTACGCAGTAAAATGAAACTTAATATTTATATAAAAACATGATTTTCCTCCTCATTTTCTCGAAAGCTATTAGAGATATTGGAAATATCATTGCAGCATCTGATAGACCAAATTAAAATCTACTACTGTCATTATGAATATTTTCACTAGTACTAATAAATACTGAATTTTACTTTTTTTTAAATTACTTTCTTCCTCGTTTTCTCGAAAGCTATTAGAGATATTGGAAATATCATTGCATCATCTGATACACCTAATTCAACTGTACAACTGATATTATGAATATTTGTTCTATGACTAATAATTACGCAGTAAAATAAAACCGTATTTTTATATAATAACATGACTTTCCTCGTCATTTTCTTGAAAGCTATTAGAGATATTGGAAATATAACTGCAGCATCTGATAGACCTAATGAAACTGTACAACTGATATTATGAATATTTGTTCTATGACTAATAATTACGCAGTAAAATTAAACTTAATATTTATTTAAAAACATAACTTTTCTCCTCATTTCCTCGAAAGCTATTAGAGATATTGGAAATATCATTGCAGCATCTGATACACCTAATTAAACTGTACAACTGTCATTATTAATTTCTGTTCTATGACTAATAATTACGCAGTAAAATGAAACTTAATATTTATATAAAAATATGACTTTCCTCCTCATTTTCTTGAAAGTTATTAGATATTGGAAATATCATTGCAGCATCAAATAGACCTAATTAAACTGTAAAACTGAATTTACGAATATTTGTTCTATGACTAATAATTACGCAGTAAAATGAAACTTAATATTTATATAAAAACATGACTTTCCTCCTCATTTTCTCGAAAGCTATTAGAGATATTGGATATATCACTGCAGCATCTGATACAACTAATTAAACTCTACAACTGTCATTATGAATATTTGTTCTATGACTAATAATTACGCAGTAAAATGAAACTTAATATTTATATAAAAACATGACTTTCCTCCTCATTTTCCCGAAAGCTATTAGAAATATTTGAAATATCATTGCATCATCTGATACACCTAATTAAACTGTACAACTGTCATTATGAATATTTGTTCTATGACTAATAATTACGCAGTAAACTGAAACTTAATATTTATATAAAAAATGAATTTCCTCCTCATTTTCTCGAAATCTATTAGAAATATTAGAAATATCATTGCAGCATCTGATAGACCTAATTAAACTGTAGAACTGAAATTATGAATATTTGTTCTATGACTAATAATTACGCAGTAAAATGAAACTTAATATTTATATAAAAACATGACTTTCCTCCTCATTTTCCCGAAAGCTATTAGAGATATTGGAAATATCATTGCAGCATCTGATATACCTAATTAAACTGTACAACTCTCATTATGAATATTTGTTCTATGACTAATAATTACGCAGTAAAATGAAACTTAATATTTATATAAAAATATGACTTTCCTCCTCATTTTCCCGGAAGCTATTAGAGATATATGAAATATCATTGAGGCATCTGATACACCTAATTAAACTGTACAACTGTCATTATGAATATTTGTTTTATGACTAATAATTACGCAGTAAAATGAAACTTAATATTTTTATATAAACATAACTTTTCTCCTCATTTCCTCGAAAGTTATTAGAGATATTGGAAATATCATTGCAGCATCTGATACACCTAATTAAACTGTACAACTGTCATTATCAATATTTGTTCTATGACTAATAATTACGCAGTAAAATGAAACTTAATATTTATATAAAAACATGATTTTCCTCCTCATTTTCTCGAAAGCTATTAGAGATATTGGAAATATCATTGCAGCATCTGATAGACCAAATTAAAATCTACTACTGTCATTATGAATATTTTCACTAGTACTAATAAATACTGAATTTTACTTTTTTTTAAATTACTTTCTTCCTCGTTTTCTCGAAAGCTATTAGAGATATTGGAAATATCATTGCATCATCTGATACACCTAATTCAACTGTACAACTGATATTATGAATATTTGTTCTATGACTAATAATTACGCAGTAAAATAAAACCGTATTTTTATATAATAACATGACTTTCCTCGTCATTTTCTTGAAAGCTATTAGAGATATTGGAAATATAACTGCAGCATCTGATAGACCTAATGAAACTGTACAACTGATATTATGAATATTTGTTCTATGACTAATAATTACGCAGTAAAATTAAACTTAATATTTATTTAAAAACATAACTTTTCTCCTCATTTCCTCGAAAGCTATTAGAGATATTGGAAATATCATTGCAGCATCTGATACACCTAATTAAACTGTACAACTGTCATTATTAATTTCTGTTCTATGACTAATAATTACGCAGTAAAATGAAACTTAATATTTATATAAAAATATGACTTTCCTCCTCATTTTCTTGAAAGTTATTAGATATTGGAAATATCATTGCAGCATCAAATAGACCTAATTAAACTGTAAAACTGAATTTACGAATATTTGTTCTATGACTAATAATTACGCAGTAAAATGAAACTTAATATTTATATAAAAACATGACTTTCCTCCTCATTTTCTCGAAAGCTATTAGAGATATTGGATATATCACTGCAGCATCTGATACAACTAATTAAACTCTACAACTGTCATTATGAATATTTGTTCTATGACTAATAATTACGCAGTAAAATGAAACTTAATATTTATATAAAAACATGACTTTCCTCCTCATTTTCCCGAAAGCTATTAGAAATATTTGAAATATCATTGCATCATCTGATACACCTAATTAAACTGTACAACTGTCATTATGAATATTTGTTCTATGACTAATAATTACGCAGTAAACTGAAACTTAATATTTATATAAAAAATGAATTTCCTCCTCATTTTCTCGAAATCTATTAGAAATATTAGAAATATCATTGCAGCATCTGATAGACCTAATTAAACTGTAGAACTGAAATTATGAATATTTGTTCTATGACTAATAATTACGCAGTAAAATGAAACTTAATATTTATATAAAAACATGACTTTCCTCCTCATTTTCCCGAAAGCTATTAGAGATATTGGAAATATCATTGCAGCATCTGATATACCTAATTAAACTGTACAACTCTCATTATGAATATTTGTTCTATGACTAATAATTACGCAGTAAAATGAAACTTAATATTTATATAAAAATATGACTTTCCTCCTCATTTTCCCGGAAGCTATTAGAGATATATGAAATATCATTGAGGCATCTGATACACCTAATTAAACTGTACAACTGTCATTATGAATATTTGTTTTATGACTAATAATTACGCAGTAAAATGAAACTTAATATTTTTATATAAACATAACTTTTCTCCTCATTTCCTCGAAAGTTATTAGAGATATTGGAAATATCATTGCAGCATCTGATACACCTAATTAAACTGTACAACTGTCATTATCAATATTTGTTCTATGACTAATAATTACGCAGTAAAATGAAACTTAATATTTATATAAAAAATGAATTTCCTCCTCATTTTCTCGAAATCTATTAGAGATATTGGAAATATCATTGCAGCATCTGATATATCTAAATAAACTGTAGAACTGAAATTATGAATATTTGTTCTATGACTAATAATTACGCAGTAAAATGAAAATTAATATTTATATAAAAACATGACTTTCCTCCTCATTTTCCCGAAAGCTATTAGAGATATTGGAAATATCATTGCAGCATCTGATATACCTAATTAAACTGTACAACTCTCATTATGAATATTTTTTCTATGACTAATAATTACGCAGTAAAATGAAACTTAATATTTATATAAAAACATGATTTTCCTCCTCATTTTCTCGAAAGCTATTAGAGATATTGGAAATATCATTGCAGCATCTGATAGACCAAATTAAAATCTACTACTGTCATTATGAATATTTTCACTAGTACTAATAAATACTGAATTTTACTTTTTTTTAAATTACTTTCTTCCTCGTTTTCTCGAAAGCTATTAGAGATATTGGAAATATCATTGCATCATCTGATACACCTAATTCAACTGTACAACTGATATTATGAATATTTGTTCTATGACTAATAATTACGCAGTAAAATAAAACCGTATTTTTATATAATAACATGACTTTCCTCGTCATTTTCTTGAAAGCTATTAGAGATATTGGAAATATAATTGCAGCATCTGATAGACCTAATGAAACTGTACAACTGATATTATGAATATTTGTTCTATGACTAATAATTACGCAGTAAAATTAAACTTAATATTTATTTAAAAACATAACTTTTCTCCTCATTTCCTCGAAAGCTATTAGAGATATTGGAAATATCATTGCAGCATCTGATACACCTAATTAAACTGTACAACTGTCATTATTAATTTCTGTTCTATGACTAATAATTACGCAGTAAAATGAAACTTAATATTTATATAAAAATATGAATTTCCTCCTCATTTTCTTGAGAGTTATTAGATATTGGAAATATCATTACAGCATCAAATAGACCTAATTAAACTGTAAAACTGAATTTATGAATATTTGTTCTATGACTAATAATTACGCAGTAAAATGAAACTTAATATTTATATAAAAACATGACTTTCCTCCTCATTTTCTCGAAAGCTATTAGAGATATTGGATATATCACTGCAGCATCTGATACAACTAATTAAACTCTACAACTGTCATTATGAATATTTGTTCTATGACTAATAATTACGCAGTAAAATGAAACTTAATATTTATATAAAAACATGACTTTCCTCCTCATTTTCCCGAAAGCTATTAGAAATATTTGAAATATCATTGCATCATCTGATACACCTAATTAAACTGTACAACTGTCATTATGAATATTTGTTCTATATCTAATAATTACGCAGTAAACTGAATCTTAATATTTATATAAAAAATGAATTTCCTTCTCATTTTCTCGAAATCTATTAAAAATATTAGAAATATCATTGCAGCATCTGATAGACCTAATTAAACTGTAGAACTGAAATTATGAATATTTGTTCTATGACTAATAATTACGCAGTAAAATGAAACTTAATATTTATATAAAAACATGAATTTCCTCCTCATTTTCCCGAAAGCTATTAGAGATAATGGAAATATCATTGCAGCATCTGATATACCTAATTAAACTGTACAACTCTCATTATGAATATTTGTTCTATGACTAATAATTACGCAGTAAAATGAAACTTAATATTTATATAAAAATATGACTTTCCTCCTCATTTTCCCGGAAGCTATTAGAGATATATGAAATATCATTGAGGCATCTGATACACCTAATTAAACTGTACAACTGTCATTATGAATATTTGTTTTATCACTAATAATTACGCAGTAAAATGAAACTTAATATTTTTATATAAACATAACTTTTCTCCTCATTTCCTCGAAAGCTATTAGAGATATTGGAAATATCATTGCAGCATCTGATACACCTAATTAAACTGTACAACTGTCATTATGAATATTTGTTATATGACTAATAATTACGCAGTAAACTGAAACTTAATATTTATATAAAAAATGAATTTCCTCCTCATTTTCTCGAAATCTATTAGAAATATTAGAAATATCATTGCAGCATCTGATAGACCTAATTAAACTGTAGAACTGAATTTATGAATCTTTGTTCTATGACTAATAATTACGCAGTAAAATGAAACTTAATATATATATAAAAACATGACTTTTCTCCTCATTTTCCCGAAAGCTATTAGAGATATTGGAAATATCATTGCAGCATCTGATATACCTAATTAAACTGTACAACTCTCATTATGAATATTTGTTCGATGACTAATAATTACGCAGTAAAATGAAACTTAATATTTATATAAAAACATGATTTTCCTCCTCATTTTCTCGAAAGCTATTAGAGATATTGGAAATATCATTGCAGCATCTGATAGACCAAATTAAAATCTACTACTGTCATTATGAATATTTTCACTAGTACTAATAAATACTGAATTTTACTTTTTTTTAAATTACTTTCTTCCTCGTTTTCTCGAAAACTATTAGAGATATTGGAAATATCATTGCATCATCTGATACACCTAATTCAACTGTACAACTGATATTATGAATATTTGTTCTATGACTAATAATTACGCAGTAAAATAAAACCGTATTTTTATATAATAACATGACTTTCCTCGTCATTTTCTTGAAAGCTATTAGAGATATTGGAAATATAACTGCAGCATCTGATAGACCTAATGAAACTGTACAACTGATATTATGAATATTTGTTCTATGACTAATAATTACGCAGTAAAATTAAACTTAATATTTATTTAAAAACATAACTTTTCTCCTCATTTCCTCGAAAGCTATTAGAGATTTTGGAAATATCATTGCAGCATCTGATACACCTAATTAAACTGTACAACTGTCATTATTAATTTCTTTTCTATGACTAATAATTACGCAGTAAAATGAAACTTAATATTTATATAAAAATATGACTTTCCTCCTCATTTTCTTGAAAGTTATTAGATATTGGAAATATCATTGCAGCATCAAATAGACCTAATTAAACTGTAAAACTGAATTTATGAATATTTGTTCTATGACTAATAATTACGCAGTAAAATGAAACTTAATATTTATATAAAAACATGAATTTCCTCCTCATTTTCTCGAAAGCTATTAGAGATATTGGATATATCACTGCAGCATCTGATACAACTAATTAAACTCTACAACTGTCATTATGAATATTTGTTCTATGACTAATAATTACGCAGTAAAATGAAACTTAATATTTATATAAAAACATGACTTTCCTCCTCATTTTCCCGAAAGCTATTAGAAATATTTGAAATATCATTGCATCATCTGATACACCTAATTAAACTGTACAACTGTCATTATGAATATTTGTTCTATGACTAATAATTACGCAGTAAACTGAAACTTAATATTTATATAAAAAATGAATTTCCTCCTCATTTTCTCGAAATCTATTAGAAATATTAGAAATATCATTGCAGCATCTGATAGACCTAATTAAACTGTAGAACTGAAATTATGAATATTTGTTCTATGACTAATAATTACGCAGTAAAATGAAACTTAAAATTTATATAAAAACATGACTTTCCTCCTCATTTTCCCGAAAGCTATTAGAGATATTGGAAATATCATTGCAGCATCTGATATACCTAATTAAACTATACAACTCTCATTATGAATATTTGTTCTATGACTAATAATTACGCAGTAAAATGAAACTTAATATTTATATAAAAATATGACTTTCCTCCTCATTTTCCCGGAAGCTATTAGAGATATATGAAATATCATTGAGGCATCTGATACACCTAATTAAACTGTACAACTGTCATTATGAATATTTGTTTTATGACTAATAATTACGCAGTAAAATGAAACTTAATATTTTTATATAAACATAACTTTTCTCCTCATTTCCTCGAAAGCTATTAGAGATATTGGAAATATCTTTGCAGCATCTGATACACCTAATTAAACTGTACAACTATCATTATCAATATTTGTTCTATGACTAATAATTACGCAGTAAAATGAAACTTAATATTTATATAAAAAATTAATTTCCTCCTCATTTTCTCGAAATCTATTAGAGATATTGGAAATATCATTGCAGCATCTGATATACCTAATTAAACTGTATAACTGAAATTATGAATATTTGTTCTATGACTAATAATTACGCAGTAAAATGAAACTTAATATTTATATAAAAACATGACTTTCCTCCTCATTTTCCCGAAAGCTATTAGAGATATTGGAAATATCATTGCAGCATCTGATATACCTAATTAAACTGTACAACTCTCATTATGAATATTTTTTCTATGACTAATAATTACGCAGTAAAATGAAACTTAATATTTATATAAAAACATGATTTTCCTCCTCATTTTCTCGAAAGCTATTAGAGATATTGGAAATATCATTGCAGCATCTGATAGACCAAATTAAAATCTACTACTGTCATTATGAATATTTTCACTAGTACTAATAAATACTGAATTTTACTTTTTTTTAAATTACTTTCTTCCTCGTTTTCTCGAAAGCTATTAGAGATATTGGAAATATCATTGCATCATCTGATACACCTAATTCAACTGTACAACTGATATTATGAATATTTGTCCTATGACTAATAATTACGCAGTAAAATAAAACCGTATTTTTATATAATAACATGACTTTCCTCGTCATTTTCTTGAAAGCTATTAGAGATATTGGAAATATAACTGCAGCATCTGATAGACCTAATGAAACTGTACAACTGATATTATGAATATTTGTTCTATGACTAATAATTACGCAGTAAAATTAAATTTAATATTTATTTAAAAACATAACTTTTCTCCTCATTTCCTCGAAAGCTATTAGAGATATTGGAAATATCATTGCAGCATCTGATACACCTAATTAAACTGTACAACTGTCATTATTAATTTCTGTTCTATGACTAATAATTACGCAGTAAAATGAAACTTAATATTTATATAAAAATATGACTTTCCTCCTCATTTTCTTGAAAGTTATTAGATATTGGAAATATCATTGCAGCATCAAATAGACCTAATTAAACTGTAAAACTGAATATATGAATATTTGTTCTATGACTAATAATTACGCAGTAAAATGAAACTTAATATTTATATAAAAACATGACTTTCCTCCTCATTTTCTCGAAAGCTATTAGAGATATTGGATATATCACTGCAGCATCTGATACAACTAATTAAACTCTACAACTGTCATTATGAATATTTGTTCTATGACTAATAATTACGCAGTAAAATGAAACTTAATATTTATATAAAAACATGACTTTCCTCCTCATTTTCCCGAAAGCTATTAGAAATATTTGAAATATCATTGCATCATCTGATACACCTAATTAAACTGTACAACTGTCATTATGAATATTTGTTCTATGACTAATAATTACGCAGTAAACTGAAACTTAATATTTATATAAAAAATGAATTTCCTCCTCATTTTCTCGAAATCTATTAGAAATATTAGAAATATCATTGCAGCATCTGATAGACCTAATTAAACTGTAGAACTGAAATTATGAATATTTGTTCTATGACTAATAATTACGCAGTAAAATGAAACTTAATATTTATATAAAAACATGACTTTCCTCCTCATTTTCCCGAAAGCTATTAGAGATATTGGAAATATCATTGCAGCATCTGATATACCTAATTAAACTGTACAACTCTCATTATGAATATTTGTTCTATGACTAATAATTACGCAGTAAAATGAAACTTAATATTTATATAAAAATATGACTTTCCTCCTCATTTTCCCGGAAGCTATTAGAGATATATGAAATATCATTGAGGCATCTGATACACCTAATTAAACTGTACAACTGTCATTATGAATATTTGTTTTATGACTAATAATTACGCAGTAAAATGAAACTTAATATTTTTATATAAACATAACTTTTCTCCTCATTTCCTCGAAAGTTATTAGAGATATTGGAAATATCATTGCAGCATCTGATACACCTAATTAAACTGTACAACTGTCATTATCAATATTTGTTCTATGACTAATAATTACGCAGTAAAATGAAACTTAATATTTATATAAAAAATGAATTTCCTCCTCATTTTCTCGAAATCTATTAGAGATATTGGAAATATCATTGCAGCATCTGATACATCTAAATAAACTGTAGAACTGAAATTATGAATATTTGTTCTATGACTAATAATTACGCAGTAAAATGAAAATTAATATTTATATAAAAACATGACTTTCCTCCTCATTTTCCCGAAAGCTATTAGAGATATTGGAAATATCATTGCAGCATCTGATATACCTAATTAAACTGTACAACTCTCATTATGAATATTTTTTCTATGACTAATAATTACGCAGTAAAATGAAACTTAATATTTATATAAAAACATGATTTTCCTCCTCATTTTCTCGAAAGCTATTAGAGATATTGGAAATATCATTGCAGCATCTGATAGACCAAATTAAAATCTACTACTGTCATTATGAATATTTTCACTAGTACTAATAAATACTGAATTTTACTTTTTTTTCAATTACTTTCTTCCTCGTTTTCTCGAAAGCTATTAGAGATATTGGAAATATCATTGCATCATCTGATACACCTAATTCAACTGTACAACTGATATTATGAATATTTGTTCTATGACTAATAATTACGCAGTAAAATAAAACCGTATTTTTATATAATAACATGACTTTCCTCGTCATTTTCTTGAAAGCTATTAGAGATATTGGAAATATAATTGCAGCATCTGATAGACCTAATGAAACTGTACAACTGATATTATGAATATTTGTTCTATGACTAATAATTACGCAGTAAAATTAAACTTAATATTTATTTAAAAACATAACTTTTCTCCTCATTTCCTCGAAAGCTATTAGAGATATTGGAAATATCATTGCAGCATCTGATACACCTAATTAAACTGTACAACTGTCATTATTAATTTCTGTTCTATGACTAATAATTACGCAGTAAAATGAAACTTAATATTTATATAAAAATATGAATTTCCTCCTCATTTTCTTGAGAGTTTTTAGATATTGGAAATATCATTACAGCATCAAATAGACCTAATTAAACTGTAAAACTGAATTTATGAATATTTGTTCTATGACTAATAATTACGCAGTAAAATGAAACTTAATATTTATATAAAAACATGACTTTCCTCCTCATTTTCTCGAAAGCTATTAGAGATATTGGATATATCACTGCAGCATCTGATACAACTAATTAAACTCTACAACTGTCATTATGAATATTTGTTCTATGACTAATAATTACGCAGTAAAATGAAACTTAATATTTATATAAAAACATGACTTTCCTCCTCATTTTCCCGAAAGCTATTAGAAATATTTGAAATATCATTGCATCATCTGATACACCTAATTAAACTGTACAACTGTCATTATGAATATTTGTTCTATATCTAATAATTACGCAGTAAACTGAAACTTAATATTTATATAAAAAATGAATTTCCTTCTCATTTTCTCGAAATCTATTAAAAATATTAGAAATATCATTGCAGCATCTGATAGACCTAATTAAACTGTAGAACTGAAATTATGAATATTTGTTCTATGACTAATAATTACGCAGTAAAATGAAACTTAATATTTATATAAAAACATGAATTTCCTCCTCATTTTCCCGAAAGCTATTAGAGATAATGGAAATATCATTGCAGCATCTGATATACCTAATTAAACTGTACAACTCTCATTATGAATATTTGTTCTATGACTAATAATTACGCAGTAAAATGAAACTTAATATTTATATAAAAATATGACTTTCCTCCTCATTTTCCCGGAAGCTATTAGAGATATATGAAATATCATTGAGGCATCTGATACACCTAATTAAACTGTACAACTGTCATTATGAATATTTGTTTTATCACTAATAATTACGCAGTAAAATGAAACTTAATATTTTTATATAAACATAACTTTTCTCCTCATTTCCTCGAAAGCTATTAGAGATATTGGAAATATCATTGCAGCATCTGATACACCTAATTAAACTGTACAACTGTCATTATGAATATTTGTTATATGACTAATAATTACGCAGTAAACTGAAACTTAATATTTATATAAAAAATGAATTTCCTCCTCATTTTCTCGAAATCTATTAGAAATATTAGAAATATCATTGCAGCATCTGATAGACCTAATTAAACTGTAGAACTGAAATTATGAATCTTTGTTCTATGACTAATAATTACGCAGTAAAATGAAACTTAATATATATATAAAAACATGACTTTTCTCCTCATTTTCCCGAAAGCTATTAGAGATATTGGAAATATCATTGCAGCATCTGATATACCTAATTAAACTGTACAACTCTCATTATGAATATTTGTTCTATGACTAATAATTACGCAGTAAAATGAAACTTAATATTTATATAAAAATATGACTTTCCTCCTCATTTTCCCGGAAGCTATTAGAGATATATGAAATATCATTGAGGCATCTGATACACCTAATTAAACTGTACAACTGTCATTATGAATATTTGTTTTATGACTAATAATTACGCAGTAAAATGAAACTTAATATTTTCATATAAACATAACTTTTCTCCTCATTTCCTCGAAAGCTATTAGAGATATTGGAAATATCATTTCAGCATCTGATACACCTAATTAAACTGTACAACTGTCATTATTAATATTTGTTCTATGACTAATAATTACGCAGTAAAATGAAACTTAATATTTATATAAAAACATGAATTTCCTCCTCATTTTCCCGAAAGCTATTAGAGATATTGGAAATATCATTGCAGCAGCTGATATACCTAATTAAACTGTACAACTCTCATTATGAATATTTGTTCTATGACTAATAATTACGCAGTAAAATGAAACTTAATATTTATATAAAAATATGACTTTCCTCCTCATTTTCCCGGAAGCTATTAGAGATATATGAAATATCATTGGGGCATCTGATACACCTAATTAAACTGTACAACTGTCATTATGAATATTTGTTTTATGACTAATAATTACGCAGTAAAATGAAACTTAATATTTTTATATAAACATAAATTTTCTCCTCATTTCCTCGAAAGCTATTAGAGATATTGGAAATATCATTTCAGCATCTGATACACCTAATTAAACTGTACAACTGTCATTATAATATTTGTTCTATGACTAATAATTACGCAGTAAAATGAAACTTAATATTTATATAAAAAATTAATTTCCTCCTCATTTTCTCGAAATCTATTAGAGATATTGGAAATATCATTGCAGCATCTGATATACCTAATTAAACTGTAGAACTGAAATTATGAATATTTGTTCTATGACTAATAATTACGCATTAAATGAAACTTAATATTTATATAAAAACATGACTTTCCTCCTCATTTTCCCGAAAGCTATTAGAGTTATTGGAAATATCATTGCAGCATCTGATATACCTAATTAAACTATACAACTCTCATTATGAATATTTTTTCTATGACTAATAATTACGCAGTAAAATGAAACTTAATATTTATATAAAAACATGATTTTCCTCCTCATTTTCTCGAAAGCTATTAGAGATATTGGAAATATCATTGCAGCATCTGATAGACCAAATTAAAATCTACTACAGTCATTATGAATATTTTCACTAGTACTAATAAATACTGAATTTTACTTTTTTTTTAAATACTTTCTTCCTCGTTTTCTCGAAAGCTATTAGAGATATTGGAAATATCATTGCATCATCTGATACACCTAATTCAACTGTACAACTGATATTATGAATATTTGTTCTATGACTAATAATTACGCAGTAAAATAAAACCGTATTTTTATATAATAACATGACTTTCCTCGTCATTTTCTTGAAAGCTATTAGAGATATTGGAAATATAATTGCAGCATCTGATAGACCTAATGAAACTGTACAACTGATATTATGAATATTTGTTCTATGACTAATAATTACGCAGTAAAATTAAACTTAATATTTATTTAAAAACATAACTTTTCTCCTCATTTCCTCGAAAGCTATTAGAGATATTGGAAATATCATTGCAGCATCTGATACACCTAATTAAACTGTACAACTGTCATTATTAATTTCTGTTCTATGACTAATAATTACGCAGTAAAATGAAACTTAATATTTATATAAAAATATGAATTTCCTCCTCATTTTCTTGAGAGTTTTTAGATATTGGAAATATCATTACAGCATCAAATAGACCTAATTAAACTGTAAAACTGAATTTATGAATATTTGTTCTATGACTAATAATTACGCAGTAAAATGAAACTTAATATTTATATAAAAACATGACTTTCCTCCTCATTTTCTCGAAAGCTATTAGAGATATTGGATATATCACTGCAGCATCTGATACAACTAATTAAACTCTACAACTGTCATTATGAATATTTGTTCTATGACTAATAATTACGCAGTAAAATGAAACTTAATATTTATATAAAAACATGACTTTCCTCCTCATTTTCCCGAAAGCTATTAGAAATATTTGAAATATCATTGCATCATCTGATACACCTAATTAAACTGTACAACTGTCATTATGAATATTTGTTCTATATCTAATAATTACGCAGTAAACTGAAACTTAATATTTATATAAAAAATGAATTTCCTTCTCATTTTCTCGAAATCTATTAAAAATATTAGAAATATCATTGCAGCATCTGATAGACCTAATTAAACTGTAGAACTGAAATTATGAATATTTGTTCTATGACTAATAATTACGCAGTAAAATGAAACTTAATATTTATATAAAAACATGAATTTCCTCCTCATTTTCCCGAAAGCTATTAGAGATAATGGAAATATCATTGCAGCATCTGATATACCTAATTAAACTGTACAACTCTCATTATGAATATTTGTTCTATGACTAATAATTACGCAGTAAAATGAAACTTAATATTTATATAAAAATATGACTTTCCTCCTCATTTTCCCGGAAGCTATTAGAGATATATGAAATATCATTGAGGCATCTGATACACCTAATTAAACTGTACAACTGTCATTATGAATATTTGTTTTATCACTAATAATTACGCAGTAAAATGAAACTTAATATTTTTATATAAACATAACTTTTCTCCTCATTTCCTCGAAAGCTATTAGAGATATTGGAAATATCATTGCAGCATCTGATACACCTAATTAAACTGTACAACTGTCATTATGAATATTTGTTATATGACTAATAATTACGCAGTAAACTGAAACTTAATATTTATATAAAAAATGAATTTCCTCCTCATTTTCTCGAAATCTATTAGAAATATTAGAAATATCATTGCAGCATCTGATAGACCTAATTAAACTGTAGAACTGAAATTATGAATCTTTGTTCTATGACTAATAATTACGCAGTAAAATGAAACTTAATATATATATAAAAACATGACTTTTCTCCTCATTTTCCCGAAAGCTATTAGAGATATTGGAAATATCATTGCAGCATCTGATATACCTAATTAAACTGTACAACTCTCATTATGAATATTTGTTCTATGACTAATAATTACGCAGTAAAATGAAACTTAATATTTATATAAAAATATGACTTTCCTCCTCATTTTCCCGGAAGCTATTAGAGATATATGAAATATCATTGAGGCATCTGATACACCTAATTAAACTGTACAACTGTCATTATGAATATTTGTTTTATGACTAATAATTACGCAGTAAAATGAAACTTAATATTTTCATATAAACATAACTTTTCTCCTCATTTCCTCGAAAGCTATTAGAGATATTGGAAATATCATTTCAGCATCTGATACACCTAATTAAACTGTACAACTGTCATTATTAATATTTGTTCTATGACTAATAATTACGCAGTAAAATGAAACTTAATATTTATATAAAAACATGAATTTCCTCCTCATTTTCCCGAAAGCTATTAGAGATATTGGAAATATCATTGCAGCAGCTGATATACCTAATTAAACTGTACAACTCTCATTATGAATATTTGTTCTATGACTAATAATTACGCAGTAAAATGAAACTTAATATTTATATAAAAATATGACTTTCCTCCTCATTTTCCCGGAAGCTATTAGAGATATATGAAATATCATTGGGGCATCTGATACACCTAATTAAACTGTACAACTGTCATTATGAATATTTGTTTTATGACTAATAATTACGCAGTAAAATGAAACTTAATATTTTTATATAAACATAAATTTTCTCCTCATTTCCTCGAAAGCTATTAGAGATATTGGAAATATCATTTCAGCATCTGATACACCTAATTAAACTGTACAACTGTCATTATTAATATTTGTTCTATGACTAATAATTACGCAGTAAAATGAAACTTAATATTTATATAAAAAATTAATTTCCTCCTCATTTTCTCGAAATCTATTAGAGATATTGGAAATATCATTGCAGCATCTGATATACCTAATTAAACTGTAGAACTGAAATTATGAATATTTGTTCTATGACTAATAATTACGCATTAAATGAAACTTAATATTTATATAAAAACATGACTTTCCTCCTCATTTTCCCGAAAGCTATTAGAGTTATTGGAAATATCATTGCAGCATCTGATATACCTAATTAAACTATACAACTCTCATTATGAATATTTTTTCTATGACTAATAATTACGCAGTAAAATGAAACTTAATATTTATATAAAAACATGATTTTCCTCCTCATTTTCTCGAAAGCTATTAGAGATATTGGAAATATCATTGCAGCATCTGATAGACCAAATTAAAATCTACTACAGTCATTATGAATATTTTCACTAGTACTAATAAATACTGAATTTTACTTTTTTTTTAAATACTTTCTTCCTCGTTTTCTCGAAAGCTATTAGAGATATTGGAAATATCATTGCATCATCTGATACACCTAATTCAACTGTACAACTGATATTATGAATATTTGTTCTATGACTAATAATTACGCAGTAAAATAAAACCGTATTTTTATATAATAACATGACTTTCCTCGTCATTTTCTTGAAAGCTATTAGAGATATTGGAAATATAATTGCAGCATCTGATAGACCTAATGAAACTGTACAACTGATATTATGAATATTTGTTCTATGACTAATAATTACGCTGTAAAATGAAACTTAATATTTATTTAAAAACATAACTTTCCTCCTCATTTTCTCGAAAGCTATTAGAGATATTGGAAATATCATTGCAGCAGCTGATACACCTAATTAAACTGTACAACTGATATTATGAATATTTGTTCTATGACTAATAATTACGCAGTAAAATGAAACTTAATATTTATATAAAAACATGACTTTCCTCCTCATTTTCTCGAAAGCTATTAGAGATATTGGATATATCACTGCAGCATCTGATACAACTAATTAAACTCTACAACTGTCATTATGAATATTTGTTCTATGACTAATAATTACGCAGTAAAATGAAACTTAATATTTATATAAAAACATGACTTTCCTCCTCATTTTCCCGAAAGCTATTAGAAATATTGGAAATATCATTGCATCATCTGATACACCTAATTAAACTGTACAACTGTCATTATGAATATTTGTTCTATGACTAATAATTACGCAGTAAAATGAAACTTAATATTTATATAAAAACATATATATATATATATATATATATATATATATATATATATATATATATATATATATATATATATATATATATGGTGAGGTGGGTGGCGTATCATACGTCTGGCAACGCGCTTCCCTCGTATCATGGCTTTGAAATCGTTTTGTATTCAACTTCAATGCAGTATAACTTATGTAACTTAAGACTAAACGATGTGTTGATGCTACTGTTCAAATCGGATAAACCAGGAGAAATTTACTATCCTAAGCATATTATTCAATGTATAGATTGAAAAATCATAAATTATTAGATCACAGGCGATACAAGAAACTTTTTGCATTATCACGGTGAATGGGTTAATAACATCCACACACACACTCGTTATCACCGCGGCGTTAGAAGACCTTTGCCGCCGCTCCTGTGTGGTGTGTAGTAGTACTTGCGAATTTCAAGGGCGCGTGCCAGTGTGCAGTAACCACCACCCAACCCAGACGATTTATTACAACGACCACCCCATCTTGGTTCGTCTAGAGACACAACACGACCACCCGAGAACAGCCTTGTGAGTCGTTAAATACACGTTGACTTTGGCCGCCTCTGCCACCCGCGTCATAGAATTGGGCGCCAAAGAATACACGGGAGATGAGGGTCTGTGGAGCCTAGCGACGGGAGAGTAACTTAGTGATGATGAGAAGGAGGGGAAGGAGGAAGAAAGAGAGAGAGAGAGAGAAGGAGAGGGAGGGGGAGGGAGAGTGAGTAGCTTAGACGGTTCTTTTTGCTGGTACAGAAGCGTGATGAGAAGTGGCGTCACCGAGCGAATAGGAGGAGGAAGTAAGTGATACGTGTGTGTGTGTGTGGGCGGAACCAGGAGGACAAGGAGGACGAGGAGGAAGAGAATATAAGAAGGAGGAGGATTAGTGTGAGGTCTGTGGACTGTTTATAGAGGATCATGCTTGACACTGATCCATTTTACACGTTGAATGATTCCCAAATTTTTTTTTTTTTTGTGTGTGTGTATGTGTGTGGAGTTTGATTGCGTGCAGAGCGGAGATGTGGAAGAAGAAGAAGAAGAAGTATGGAGTTCCACCACAAGGCCAGGCGGCGTGTTCGGGCTGTGCATAAGACAGTGGTATAACAAACTGCCCGGGTCTTGTTTGTTGGGGGGTGAGAGAGAGAGAGGGGGGAGGGGGAGGGAGGGGAGGGAGTATATTTATGGCGTAGTTAATGGAATCTTTTCGTGTGGTAGAATTTTTCAAAGTGTTGTGTTGTGTTTGGAGTATTGGTGCTTCATTCTGTTTGTTTTGTTTGTATTATATCAGCCTTGTTGTGGTCGTAGTAGTTGTAGTAGTAAATAGTAGTAGTAGTAGTAGTAGTAGTAGTAGTAGTAGTAGTAGTAGTAGTAGTAGTAGTAGTAGTAGTAGTAGTAGTTGTAGTAAGTCGTTTTACACACCTAATGAGAGAAACGCAAATCTCTCTTTCAGAATTTAATGTTGTGACTTCTGCTTATGTTGTCTATGGTGATATTCTTAGACTTGACGCCGCTTAATGGCAGTTCAGGCAAATCAAAACCACGTGGATGAATATTTTATACTCTAACATACCACGATGTACTATTTACAGTTTCCTAAGTGACTTCTTTTCTGCCCTTACTTCGACACTTCTTTTTGGGACCCGTTCCTTCTCGCCTCGTACCGACTCACCTCTCCCAATCTCCATTCGTTCCTAACCATACGAGACAGCTGGGGCCGATTACTTTAAGGTCATCTGGTGTTAATTGGGTCTATTCCCGTGTAACAAGCCTCGATTCACTCATTGGGTAAGATGTTTTTAATTTAATCAAAGGTGGTTGGTTGGAGCACTCGTTCTACCTTAAGTTTCACGTCATCAAATATTTACGACACATTTACTCATCTTTCTTAAGGTTGCAGTTACCGCAATCTTAACTCCCTCACCTCGTTCATACACGCAACACCGCACAGTTCACGGGGATCTCAATGTGATTCGCCTGCAGTGGTGTGGTTGCCGCTGGTTTGCAAGGCACGCCGTTGAATCATGACAGGGATGAGTCTCGGTGACAGCTTAAGGCCGTGAAGGAGCCACGAACAGCTGGAGACCGCTGAACTATGTAGCCTTGCCCTTGTTATGAGAGCGAGATAGAAGGGGTATGCAGCGAAAGAAAGAGAAAGAGAGAGAGAGAAGAAAAAAAAGAGAAAGAGAAAGAGAGATTACGTAAACAAACATGCAGGCAGAGTCAACGAAATAAACTTGCAAACGGAGAAAGGAGGAAGTATTCAGTCTCTGAGGAAACTTTTTACAGGAAGTTGCTCGGCACAAGACAAACAAACATGGAAAATTCGACACACAATTTCCTTCCCACTCACTTTTATTGAGGCGGCAGTAAATCATGAAGGCAAGGGAAGCATACTAGAAATACCAGTTTGTTTTACCGGCCTTCCTTGTTATCAGCCGTCGCGGGGAGGGAGGGGAAGAAGGGAGGGAGGAACGTGAGGGGAGGAAATGTCCTTTGGTTAGGTGGCACTGGGTAGGGGTACACCACCACCATCATAGAAAATGGAGATAGCAGGGGAGGCTTAAGGATCTAACGTAATGAACCAAGAAGTTTAGTTACTCTTCTTATCGTCTCTTGAAGCTTTCGTCTGTCTCTGAATAACAAACTGACGTCGAGAGAAACACGTTCAGGGATACGCTAGAAGCTGGGGTGACCATTTTAATTCAAACAACATATTTTTTTTAGTCTAGATAAGAGCAGGATTAAAATAGATGTGTTCAGCCTAACCATCTATTTATCTTCTATGCGAGTATAAATAGATAAATGGGAGCGTATAGAGAAACATAAATCCACATTATTTTCATTTTCTTTTTGTTTCGTTAGTGCAGACCCATCCATCTTCCCTTCTTCAGTGTGTCCAACCGCACATCAGCAGAGGAAAGACACGTTGACGTCGTGTCAGATGTGTGTCTGTGATACTATAACCTCTCTGTCCATTGGGAAAAGTGACCCATCTTACGTCCCTCCCTCGGCATACCTTCGCTATTTTCTCTTGTGTCTTGTCTCGTCGTACCTTGACCGTCCTCGCGGGTCTGACATAGTTACCGTGCCATCCAGTATTCATCTTCCAAGACACACACGCCTCTGCTACGCCTCAGTTATCCACTCTTGATGAGCTGCATTGCTTTACATTGGTGGTGGTTAAGGCTTCGTTTTGATGCTGTTTAGAGGCACTTGCGAATATAAATTGGTATGTAGATCGTGTATTGTGTTGTGAAGTGTTGTCTGTTTTACTGTGTAGAGAGTGTGTGTGTGTGTGTGTGTGTGTGTGTGTGTGTGTGTGTGTGTGTGTGTGTGTGTGTGTGTGTGTGTGTGTGTCTTTGTCTGTGTCTGTGTGTGTGTGTGCGCATGCGAACATCAACATGTATTTGTCTCTCTCTGTCTGCCTGTCTATCACTCTGTCTATTCCTTTCTGAGGCTGCTTCTCTATCAGGGATTGATGTCTATAGAGGATCGTTTTGTTCTCACTACAATAAGCCTTGCACACTGCACCCTCAAGCCTTCCCTCCCCTCCCCTCCCCTCGCCTCGCCTCGCCTAGCCTCTCCTTGCTTCCCTTCCCCTCCCGTCGCTTTGTCTCCCCTTACCTCCCCTCCCCTTGCTTCCCTTCCCCTCTCCTCACCTTGCCTCCCCTTACCTCCCGTCCCCTTGCCTCCCCTCCCCTCCCTTCCCCTCCCATCGCCTTGCCTCCCATTGCCTCCCCTTCCCATGCCTTCCCTCCCCTCCCTTCCCCTTGCCTCATCTCCCCTTGCCTCGCTTCGCCTGGTTGTGGTCAAGAGCAATTCATCTCCGTAAATCGTGAAGGCGACCCTGGACTGACGAAGGATTACCCGTTGACAGGAGACTCTGAACCTTGTGTTATGCTAAGCCATATAGATCAATAGCCTTTATTAGCAAGCAACATTCCTAAGTGAGGGGGTATGCAAGATCCTCCTCGTGATGTGTTTATTCAGCGTCGCGTCAGTTTGCTTTGGGTTAATATGTGTTACGTTTTATGGGTTTACATATCGAAGGTGATTTTAAGTTGATTTTTTTTTTTTTGGTGTAGACTTTGTGGCGACGTGACGGTGTGTCGAGTGTTGGGGCAGTGTATGTCAGACGCTTATACAGCCCATCTTCATCATCATCATCATCATCATTATCATTATCATTTAATATTGCTCAGTTTGAGATGTTAAACCTTCCTTTTGTATTCGATCGTATCCTGCAGGTTTACTTTCGCACTAAAAAACCGACAGATCCGCCTCTACCCCGCCGCCATGAGATGACAGTTTAAGTCCTTCCTTGTGGGGCGTGAATGAAGAGTAATGCGTCTCTGAGGAGGGTGAGGTTAGGTAGCAGTGGTCGCAGTGATTGAACGTTTGAAAAGAGATGATATCATGTTGGCAGCGAACATCAAATTACTTGTGAATGACAGTTTGATTATACCTGAAGTGACTGACGCTGAATAAAAAAAAAAATAGTGATTGTGATCTATAAATATAAAACCCTTGTGTCTTGTCTTGCTGCTGTTATTTTCATATCGTCATATATATTTGTATTACACTTTTATTACATTTATAGTGTGCCTATCTTGGTGGCCGTGACTCACAACACCAAGACACTGAATATAAACTGACATAACCTCTCTCACACTTACCGTACGATCTGTTGAACACGTCATCCTCATCTTCTTCCTTCGGGGGCGATACTTGCGTCAAATCCTCGCTGGGTCGTCGTTCCCGCCCGCCGTCGCCTCCTTTTTCCCGGTTTTTTTCTGTTAATGAGATTGAATTCACCTAAAAAAAAAGCAAAAATAATGCACCAACAAAATCAAATCGTTCATAATTATACATTCCCTCACGATGAAGATAATAATAATAATCAGTCTCTATAATACCTGAGACCACACAGGTATGATCAAGGCCACGTATATAGGTAAGTCCGCCTCCCTGCCATGTAATCCGCCACTTACCGTCAGCCAAGATGATGGTGTAGCTGTAGGCGTCGTACTCAGTCTTATTGTTGTTGTTGGTGTTGTATTGGTAGCGTTTGTTGTTGATGTTGTTGTTGTTGCCGTTCTCATAGATCGTCTCAGCCTGCACACCTTCATCCCGGCTAGTGAGGAACCGATGTCTCTGGCGGCGGCGGTGGTGATGGTTGTGGTTCCGTCTGCCTAAGGACCTCCTGGCTCCCTCGTGGTAATGTCGCCTACGATGACGTGTAGTCTGAGGGTTACCGTAGTGTCTAAATCGTCTGTGTGTTGACATATCTAAAGGGGATCCGTTTTTAGCGTCACTCTCTGCTGGGAAGTGATCAGGGACAGCAGGTGACACGAGGTTGCCTGAATGTTCTCTCTCCTTCCCTAAGATGACGCGGTGAGATTCCTGGGACCCGCTATGGAGCTCGTATGGGTGAGGAGTCGCTGGTTGATTTGCTTCAGCTTTACTTGGACTATTGACTGTATCATCCTGGCGGGTACGAGGCTCAGAAGCGTTGTGGGTGGGGTCGACTAGACGAAACACCTTCCCTTGGCGGGTTATCTCTCCACCTCCATTTTCGGCGGTATTCGTGCTTCTAAATCTACACCCGTCTTCTCCTTCATTTTCTTTACGTTCCTGTTCACTATGTTCTGTCCCTCCCACAGCATTTTCGTTCTAAAGAAACAATATAAAAAGATATATTGAGAGAAATTGCGTTGTGTCATGGTAGAAAATTATTATAATGTTAGATGAAAACTGAGATATAGTCTTACGATGCAGTCTTACGATACAGCGAAAAAGACATCAAGACAAAATAAAAGACTTCAAAACAAAAGAAAAAATAATCGTGTCAGCCAGTCCCATACATTAAGACTAAGCCTGAAGGACACAGAGTTAAGAGTTAAGAGAACACTCACCTGACTCGTCCATCCGGGGCAGCAATCCAGCAAGGTGCGTGTTCGTTCTTCCTGCTTCTCGTGATACAGTGTCCGGTACAATGTCCTGAGGGTGGAGGGAAGGAAGGGAAGGGAAGAGTGGGTCAGTATCATCACCAACTATAACCTTTACCCACGCATGCAACAACCACCTTCCCCGGCACTCCCTTATGGATAGATTAGAGGAGAGGTGTTGAAGTTATCACGTCTCTGTACCTCCACCTCCACCTCTACCTCCACCTTTTCAGTTAGTAGAATGTTGACGTGTTCTTTGAAGTTAAATATCCCTATAGACTTTTAATATTCTGCTGTCTCATGCTCGGTAAAGTCATTTAAATTTCCATAGATTAGAGAAGCAGTTGTGGTTGGTTTTCACTTAGGAAGCGATAAGGTGAGGTTCAAAGGGTTAGGAGTAGATAGAGAGAAAGGAAAGGAAGAGTGTATTCGCCTTTTAAGTCCTAATCGATTGTCCCTTACACCTCCGTAAAAGGAAAATTTAATTAACGTTACCTCATATAGATGGATGTTCACCTGACTGATATTCTTAAGTACCATAAACTGTTTGTAATTAGTGAGTGATGCGTTTCATGATATCGCCGCAGCCAGGTAAGTGAGTCGAGGCGTGAGAGCTTAGATCCTTCGTGAGTCTACCTGGACACACCATTCCCAATCTCCTCTTTTTAAAATTTTGCTGGCAGTGGAAATGGTAGTATAATAACAAAGCTTGAATTCAATATAAGTTTTCATAAATAATTGCCCCGTCTTAGTCTCATTCTCTTTCCTTACTTCATACATTCTAAACGTGATTCCTTCTCTTTGCCTTTCATTGTTATCCTTCGTAGGTGGAGCATTATCCTGATGTTTATTTGTATTGCTTAATTTCCTCGTCTATCTCATTTTGTCTTATTTTTCCCCTGCTTATCCTCTTTAGTATCCCAAAACTTATCTTTGCTTGAAAAGAGCATCTTCGTCCTTTTGTCTTATGCTCTAAAGCGCTCGCTCGCACGCAGGAAATAAGGTGAAGCAAGGCTGCTACTTGGCGCCATTTCCTTAGGTTCTCATAGATTACCCGTAATTTCCATCAGGACATATAAGTCTAGCGTCGTAAGTATGGGTTTACAGGTAACGTAACCATATGGCTCTTATACGCGGCGCTGGGAGCACGCCTTTTAAGGGGACGGGATGTATAAAAATACATTATACCCTTCTGCGAGGTCCCGTGTAGTAATTACGAAGGCAGGGGTGGGCCTCAGGGCAGCCGCTGAGAACACAGTGAAAGCGCTGGTCTAAGGGAGAGTCTGTCCCTTGGGTGCCGCGCCTCGGCCATGCTCGGCTGATGTCACACATGCTTGTCTCGTCTCCCGTCTCGGCAAACCACCAGATTTAAGAGCCGAGGTTTGAAGGCTGTGCAGTCTTTTCCGACTCTCTCAAGGAAAATTACACACTGAACCCGAAGTTAAGTACGTAAGGTTCACATAGAGAACAGAATGAGCCGCTTAGAATGACAAGCATCCCATATGTGGCATCTCCTGCCGCTCCTCACCATCATGTGTTGGTTGTACCCGCAACTTAGAACCGTTTTAGGTGTCTACTTCATTTGGGTAACACAGATAAAGAACATTTGTCCCATTCACCTACAACTTTATTACCTGACTGTGCTCACCCATAGAAATGTTGCGGTACAGAGATGCTACGAGTGGACACAACTCCTCTGAAGGGTGAGGTGCGTGTGTGTGGCCCGGCGACCCCTTATTAGCACCAAGGGATGGGGTGTTGGTCGGCCACGCGTCCCACAACGGATGAAAAGACCCACCGAACCGAACGGATATGCTTGCGGATGAAAAAGTATAATGACTTGGAACTGAGTAGAGGAGTGTCGCGTCACTCATTCCACTTACATAGTCTCGTATGCCTTTATTAAGATAGTTATAGCATGTCTTTTGTTTTGCTTATAGCCTCCCCTTCAACTCTAAAGACAACCAACTGAGGAAGAGGATTTAGGATTTCCTTAAAGCATATTAAGAATCTTTTTTTTTATTATG
>JAPQNM010000038.1:8485895-8493395 GCA_029783475.1 Metacarcinus magister
TGTGGGGAGGATTTTCTATAGAGAGGAGTGTTAAGGAGAGTTGGAGAGTTTCTGTATACCTAACTACCACGGTGGCGTAAGGGAGGTTGGATCAATAATTACCGTTGCGGCTTCAGTAATGACAGGTGAAGCGATGTAACTCATGTATGTACTAATTTGTTAAACCCTTAGACGTGTGTGTGTGGTGGGGGGGTAGGGTGTATGCGTGTCTGTACGTGTGTGTGGGTACGTGTGTGTGCGTGGAGTATTGAGCAACTGGTTTTCGTGTGTGCCTTTGTGATGGTAGAAAAGTTTAGGACTCGTTTCAGAAGCTTTCAATCGTTTCTGTCAGTGAGTGAGTGAGTGAGTGAGTGATGGGACGTGAGGGAAAGATGTGAAGTATTCGTTTGGACCAATTAAATGAGTGGTAATGAAAGCGTTGCCCTCATGTTTGTAGAAATTATAAAAATTCAATCGCTCCATAGAGGATTTTGAAAAGTACAAAGCAAGTATTTATAATGAGAACAATTGGTTTGGAACTCATTACCATTACATCGGATACTTTCGTTGGTAATGAAATGTCAATGCATTATTTCTACAGCTTTTTTTATTTTTTATCAGAAAACTAGCTTTGAAATTCGACCTTTGTTAATTATTTTAGAGTAGGTAGGTAGTTAAGAATGGGAATGAGGTTATTGTGGCCAAGGTGAGTCAGGAGTCACTGCCGAGGATGTGATTGTATAGCTTAAGACACATAGAAGATTCAACACGTACACACGCACACGTACACACAAAAAAAAAATCGTAAAAAAAAATAAGAAAAACGAAAATTAACAAATGAATGAATAATAAGATGAAAAAACATAAGTAAATAAAACAAAAAGTAAGAATTAATGGATAAGTAAATAGAACTAAAAACATATATAAATAAATCGTACGTATATTTTTTCTAATTATAAGAATGATTTCATAAAACTCTTTAGAAAACCCAACCAATTTCAACACCTCACTAGCTATAACCCAGACCAACTTAATTCTGACCAACACGTCATCTTACTACGGAACACAACATCTCAAAACAAAAAACTGGCGCCAAGAACAACAACAAGACCAAAGGCTGAACTACTTATCGTCTATGTGTCAAATGTACTTGTTCTTTGTAGCAGTAAAGGCCAGACAGACACTATATACAGCCTTGAAGAAGTAGGTTAATGGGGACATTGTTGTGCTACAGCTGTCCCTCTTCATTTGGTGTCCCCCTTCTTAGTATCCTTCCACCATATGGCACACCCCTTCAATCCGTACCCTCTCCACTCTCCCTCCCTCTCCCTCCCTCCCTCCTCCACCTACCACCTTCCACCTCTCCCCTCTTGACACTCCTCTGTTACCATTCACGTAGCTCACTCGCTCTCTTTTTTCTCTCTCTTTTTTTTCATCGACCAGACTAGATTTCCTTTCCCTGTCCTAATCTCTCTCTCTCTCTCTCCCTCGCGACTCACTCTCTCTCTCTCCCTCGCGACTGACTCTCCCCTCATGACTGACTCTCTCTCTCTCTCTCTCTCTCTCTCTCTCTCTCTCTCTCTCTCTCTCTCTCTCTCTCTCTCTCTCTCTCTCTCTCTCTCTCTCTCTCATTCTCTTTGCGTAGCACCTCTTCCTGTTGGCACCTCAACCCTTACATAAGCGGACACCCATCACACCTTCGCTGCCAACTCCTACACCAGTCATCACCACCTCCTCCCTCCCCCTTGCCTCCCTAGACACATGCCAACACCACCCTCCTCCTCCCCTAACACCCCCGCCCCTGCATCCCTTCCCCTCCCCTTCCCTTCCCTCGGTAGCTCCTTAATCACCCCTTCAGAAAGATATTAAATGAAGTTTTTATTACTGAGAGAAGGCTGGCCGCGGGAAGGAAGGCAGGAAGGGAGTATAGAGGAGTGGAGGGAGTATAGCGGAGGGGAGGGAGTATAAGGGAGGGAGTAACTACTACTACTCCTACTCCTCCACCCGTGAGATGGAGATTCTTCAACCCTCGTACTTAATATGCGCCCGTCACCTCATACCTCGGTGGATTATGATCTAAGTGTCTTTTTATGAATATTTTTTTCTTCTTAGCTGTGAATATAAGAGCGTGAGGGAGAGAGAGGCAGCTGGTGGAGATGGACGTGAAAAGAAAAAGAGAGATAATGTGGTAGTAGTAGTAGTAGTAGTAGTAGTAGTAGTAGTAGTAGTAGTAGTAAGAGGAGGAAGAGGAGGAGGAGGAAAAACTAAAAGAAAAAGCATGAACAGGAAGTAGGGAGGAATAATAACGAGGAGAGATGAAGAGAATATGCAGGTTTATTATCGAACTCGTCTCATATTTGACATTTCATTAGTATAATTTCAAAGAGCTGTAAAAGTTAACAGAAAGAATGAATGAATATAAGGACATTCCAGTGAGTTGATGCGAGTAACTAACACTGAACAAACCAATCCAGAAGAAAAAAAATCAGTAGTAAGATATGGAGAATGACAAAGAAAGAGAAGGATAAAATTTAATTGAATCTGACTTCACATATTGAAATACTGAAATGGAAATTAAAAAAGAAAACGTGGTTCCTTTATAGCTAACGTCACTTTCAAATCAACATACACTAGAGAGAACCTAATTCAAACATGCATTGACATCTATTCCAATATTTACGAGTATCCCAAAACACACGAGGCAACAATTAACATCACTTTCACACCCTATATATATACCTCACACGGACACACACACGAGCCTATAATACCCACACACCTAACTAACCAACCTCACGTTCCACACCCACACACACACACACACAAACACACACACATCTGCATATCTTGGGTCTTGAACTGAGGTTAAAAGATGTGTAAGGGACGAAAGGTGGATGGAGTGTGTTGAGGTGAATGAACGTGTGAGTGAAAACAGAGAAGGTGGGAAAGAACCAGTGCATTCGAGAGAGAGAGAGAGAGAGAGAGAGAGAGAGAGAGAGAGAGAGAGAGAGAGAGAGAGAGAGAGAGAGAGAGAGAGAGAGAGAGAGAGAGATAATGAGTCAGTGAAAGAAGTAAGAAAGGCGATAAGGGGAGAGAATGAGTGCGAGAAAGAAAGAGAAGGGAAGGTTTTATGGAGGAAATCTTGTGGTGTTGGACGACTGATGAAAGACATAAATATAAGACTCAAGAAACCCAGATAACAGACTGTTTTCTTTTAGTATTTTGAAGCCAAGAAACATTAACAGAGAGTCTTAAACAGCGTTGAGTCTGCCATTCACGCGGCAGATAAGTATATGCAAAGGGAAGTTTTGTGTTGAGTAAATAATGAGTAAATTATTCATTGCTGTGTAGTGTACATGGAACAGTTTTTCTTTTGTCTTTTTTCTTCTTCTGTTTTCCTTATGTTCTTGGTGTTCTTGTTGTTTAATTCAAGGTAACGATGTAAATATGGTTAAAAAAAAAGTGTGTGTAGTTGTTTGAAATATGTTATATGCCACATATCTTAAAAACGAGCCCTACTGACCATGAAGTAATTTTGACCATGACCGACAGACAACCCAAATTACTAACACTTTTATATATACATTTTTCGGTAAATCTTTTTTATTTTTTTCACTTCTTACACCTCATCCCTTCCCTTTTTTCTCTACTACTATAAGTCATATTCTAAAATCATACAAAAACAAATGAAGGTTACTAGAAAAACTAAAAATATTGCGTAACCTCCGACATAGTTTTCTCGTCTCTCTCCCCTTCCCTTCCCTTCCCTTCCTTCCCTCCCTTGCATTAACTCATGGTGGATGGGTGGGGCAGGCAGGCAGGAAGGAAGGAAGGAGGGAGGTAGGAGAGAGAGAGAGAGCGGGGAGGAGACAGCGGTGGTGGTAGCGGCGAGATATGAGGCGAGAATAAGTGGTATAAGAATGGGTGTAAGAACTATAAGGGCTATAAATGACAACAAGTGCTGGAGATACTACCTTGAAAAATAGTTATAGTTTATATTATACGTAAAGTCTTGGTACATGATGGTTTGTTTAAATTTGTGTGGCATTGTTCTTGTACTAAAGTTAAGTTTCTATTAATTATTTGGAATTATTTATATTGAAAATGGAAAATATAATAATACAAATATAACGGATTTTAAAGTAATTTTTGCGTCATACATATATTTATCAATTTATATATAATCATTCATTAATTAATTCATCTATTTGTTTAAGAAGGTGTGTATTTATTTATGTAATGCATCCTGAATCCTCTAAACTCGAATGTAATGTGTAGAAGGAAGGGAGGGAAGGAAGGAAGGGAAGGAAGGGAAGGAAGGGAGGGAAGGGTGGAGAGAGGTAATATGAGGGCGTATGAGGGAGACATTCTGTTTGTTTTGTGGGTGAAGGTGGAGGGAGAAGGGAGGTAACACACACACACACACACACACACACACACACACACACACACACCACACACACACACACACACACACATGACACTAATAGGGAGGTGAATATGAGAGAGAGAGAGAGAGAGAGAGAGAGAGAGAGAGAGAGAGAGAGAGAGAGAGAGAGAGAGAGAGAGAGAGAGAGAGAGAGAGAGAGTAGCAGAGTAGCAGCAGCCGGTAATGACGAGGCTGTAGGAATTATTTACGGTGTCGCTTCGGGTTACTAGTGCAGGTAATTATCAAGTCTGGGGCTGCGAGGGTCCGTTAATGGGTGATTGAAGACCTCAGATGCAGACCGAGGCATGAAGACACCCAGAGGAAGATGAAGGAAGGATGGAAAAGAGAAAAAGAAAAGAAAAAAAGAAAAGATATTAACCGCGGTCTCGTTAGAAGATAGTCTGGGCCTCTACACACACCCACAGACCACAGCGGCGCCTTAACACCTTTGAACCTACAATATTATACTAATAGGCCTCCCAAACAAGGCGGAAAAATGAGTGAAGGTCGGTTTTCTGTACGTTGCAGCAGACGGCACCTTGAGGCGAGCGGGCTTGTGGGCGTGTGGGCGTGTGGGCGTGTGGGCGGCGGTGTTAGACTGGTCGTATCACCTTTGTTCTATTGAGTGTTGTTTTATGTTACGTTCTTATCTTATCACATCATCTGGTACTAAAAGGGCAAGTGGTGTGATACTGTATAGCTCTCCATCCATCCATCTAACCATTTGTCTGTTTGTGAATCTATATACGTACAGAAGGTGGGGTTAATTGGCCTCCTTTCCACGTACTAACACTGTCACAACGCATCCTTCTTAGCGTTCAGTGGGTCGGGCTAAGGCGTTCTTCACCCTTGGGATGCTGTGATGTTAAACTGAGTCTGTGGTGCATCTGATCAAGACTTACCAGCTGCCTCCTCATTGCCACATCTCAGCATGCCTCTCCACTCTGCCGTAAAGCTGGTTCTCCGTGCGATACGACATATATTAAAGCAGCAATGCGCTAAAGGTTCATAAGGAGAACGTGTCAATGTTAAACTGCCTTGCCTTGCCTTGCCTTGCCTTGCCTTGCGTGCATCTGAACTGAAGGGCTTCTGAACTGAAGGCATCTGAACTGAAGAGCATCTGAACTGAAGGCATCTGAACTGAAGAGCATCTGAACTGAAGAGCATCTGAACTGAAGGCATCTGAACTGAAGAGCATCTGAACTGAAGGCATCTGAACTGAAGAGCATCTGAACTGAAGGCATCTGAACTGAAGGCATCTGAACTGAAGGCATCTGAACTGAAAGGCATCTGAAAGCTTATGTTCTTGTTTGCTGACAGTCTCACGATGTTTCTGGAGGGAGTGAAGTGAGATTCTTACCATCATTAAATGTCTCGCTCTTTTATAAATACTTCAAAGGCAATATTTTTTTTTAGCATTACAGTAGTAGTAGTAGTAGTAGTAGTAGTAGTAGTAGTAGTAGTAGTAGTCGTAGTAGTAGTAGTAGTAGTAGTAGTAGTAGTAGTAGTAGTAGTAGTAGTAGTAGTAATTGCTTTTTATTATTATTGCGTAACTTGGGTTAGTGTTTCATATTGCTTGGCTTGTTTTCAGACAGGAAGTTTTAAAACGGAAGTGTTGCAGAAGTCATCAACATTTAATTAGCTTGTGCCTTATAGATAATTGCTCCCCGGAGGTTTCCTAATTGGATTCTGAGTCACAATGGCCCGTTAGTGGCTGGTGCGCGTCTCACGTAGGCAAGGCAAGGCGGTGTGGTGGTGGTGGTGGTGGTGGTGTTAGGGATAGATCATTAGTCTTACCCTAACCCTCTCTCTCTCTCTCCTCTCTCTCTCTCTCTCTCTCTCTCTCTCTCTCTCTCTCTCACTGTGATTTTTTTCCTATCTCCCTTCCTCTTCCATGTATTACTTTTCCTCTTCATCTCAACGCTTCATCCCATTACCAAACTCGACCTGCATTCGGATATTATTTTCCATTCACCCCAGAACAGAACAGAGATTTTCCTTTTCCCTTACCACGTTTACTTGTATCCTGTACGCACCATCACCTTCTCTTCTTTTTTGTTTTTTGTTTCATAACACTGTATTATTTTACTATTTTCTTTTTTTTTGACATTGCTGCTCCTCAAGAAATAAGTACGTACGTCCTAGTTATAGTTATGAAATATACTATACGTTGGTCTGTTTGAATTGAAAAAGTATCGTAGTGAAGAAATAAAATAGAATGAAATGTGAAGCATAGAGAGCGAGGGAAACGTTATACCAAGAAGAAGAAAAAAGGTGTATTCCTGGTGCGCAAAATAATTCGTCTTTTCCTTCAGAATTTCCCTATATACACGCAAATCTGTATAAGCCAAGCACAACACACCCTGAACTCCCTCAGCACCCCTACTATCAACACACACACACACACACACACACACACACACACACACACACACACACACACACACACACACACACACACATATGTGAAGGGTAACATGTAGATTCTCTGCTTCATTATTATTCCCAGTGTTTATCTTCACAGCTCCCCTCCCTCTCCTCCCTCTCCTCCCTCCTCTCCTCCCACCCTTCCCACAGAGAGAGAGAGAGAGAGAGAGAGAGAGAGAGAGAGAGAGAGAGAGAGAGAGAGAGAGAGAGAGAGAGAGAGAGAGAGAGAGAGAGAAGAGACAGACAGACAGACAGACAGACAATCAAAGTCAAACAGATACAGACAGAGCCAGACACACACAAACAAAAATAAAATCAGTGTCACATTTTCCTTCAGTTTTCCTTTTGATATCACTTTCATTCCGACATAATTTCCTCTTTCCTCTTAGTATCACTTTTCCCTTCCTCATCCTACTCTGATACCAGTTCTCTCCCCCTTTCGCTGATCAACGCTCTTATCTGTTTTATGCTTTCTAACCTCCCAGCGTTTCCTGCCTCCCGCCTAGTTCCACCGGGGGCCAGTAAGGAGGCTGTTGCATGTCTCGCCTTGCGCCTTGATCACCGGGGACGTGGGTGCAGTATAATAATAAAGGCACAGGAGAGAGGAGAGGCGGGCAGACGATGGCAGACAGCGGCAGAAACCTTAAACTTTCACACTGCCCTAA
>JAPQNM010000038.1:8498395-8653395 GCA_029783475.1 Metacarcinus magister
TTTTGAAACTTAGTTAACAAATTTATCATATGTGTTTTATTTTTTCAATTAAATATAAACAGATACACATAATAGCATAAGGACATAATAAATCAAATAATAGAAAGACATACGTAATAACAAGGAAACAGACAGACATACAGATAAATAGACAGGCAGAAGACAGACAAAACTACCATGGCCTTCCCAACAGGTTTTTAGAGGTGTCGGTAATAGCTTGAGTTGTCCCTGAATGCAAATATGATGTCCCTTCGTATCTCTCTCTCTCTCTCTCTCTCTCTCTCTCTCTCTCTCTCTCTCTCTCTCTCTCTCTCTCTCTCTCTCTCTCTCTCTCTCTCTCTCTCTCTCTCTCTCGCACACACGCACACACACTCTTTCTGGAAAACGTTCAGCTTTATCTCGAGGGAGGGAGAGGGAGAGTAAGGGGGAGGGGGGGCGTGGCACTGTTTTGGGGGGAGGGTTGTTAAGCTTAGTGCCGTTTTATTTACCTCAGATTGTGCCTTAACTTACTTTCTTTTTTCTTTTCTTTATTGTGTTGTGTTGCGTTGTGTTGTGTTGTGTTGTGTTGCAGTGTGAGAGTCAGAAGTTTTTGTTGTGGGTTGTGGTGTTTTTGTGTTCTAAAGTGTGAGTGTTGTCTTATATTGTGTGTGTGTTCATTATTATACCAGCACACACACACACACACACACACACACACACACACACACACACACACACACACACACACACACACACACACACACACACACACATACACACACACACACCCATGAACCTTGAACAATATAAGTATGATAATTCGACGATGAAATTGCCACTAAATGTTTCGTAACTTTTCCTATTGTTAAAGCGACATTCTTTTGCCTTATTTTTAGTGGCTCGTTACTTATAGTTTATTATCATCTTTTAAATCGTTTATATGTTGTCTTTATTTGCAATGTTTTTTTCTCCTCCCTTTTAAAATATCATAATTGCAATTTCCATTTTTTGTAATATATGGGGTCATCTATATTATTTTTTTTCCACTACAACTTAAGGGATTAAATTTAGGTTTTACGTTTTACTGAGCTTATTCATGTATGTAAGTATGTATGTATGTATTAATGTATGTATATGTGTAGACATACATACATACATACACAGGTTGAGTGGTCCATGTATACAGAAGTGAGAGGAGGTGCAGTGTTGACACAGACTGCCCTCCTCCTCCTCCTCCTCCTCCTCCTCCTCCTCCTCCTCGTTCTTCTTCCTATGTGTTCCTCCTCCTCCTCCTCCTCCTCCTCCTCCTCCTCCTCCTCCTCCTCCTCTTCTTTTCCTCGGTATTTCTCCCTCATTCCCCTGTGCTGTCTTCTCTCCACACGCTGCCTACTCTATGCTCACCTCTCCCCTCCCTTCCCTTCCTCACCTCCCCCCTTCTATCCACTCCTCACCTCTCACCCTGCCCCCCCCCAATCCCATCCTCAGAAAACTTAAAGAAACTCCTCTCCATTCCTAACACACACACACACACACACACACACACACACACACACACACACACACACACACACACACACACACACACACACATACACACATACACGTACAGACACCGTTTCCTGCCTCAGACCATTCTCTCCTTACTGCCTTTTTTTCCTTCTCACTACAAAGCAAATAGTGTTTCCGTGTGTAATGGCTTCTAGCAGCTTAATTTTCATTTTTTCTTTCAAATGCGTGTGTCTAAAGTTTACTGCTACCTTCGTTTCCTTACTTTATAACTCTTTTTTTTTATTTTATTTTATTTCCTATGTTTTTTTTCTGTTTAAACTGGATGTTATGTTATTTTTTCAAACCTCGCTCTCCCTCCTTCTCTTCTTTTCTCCTCCTTCTCATCTTCCTTCACCCTTCGCTAATAGTTTTCTTTCTCCAGCCACTTTCCTTATACTCTCCCACACACACATATTACTTCTCCTCTTCCCCCTCCTCCTCCTCCTCTCCCTCCTCCTTTGCCTCCTCCTCCTCCTCTTTCTCTCATCCTGTCTCCCTTTTTCCATCCTTCACTGTCCCTCCCTGTAGCCACACACCAGCGAGACGAACATGTCTATTTATTGCCTCCTCTCTCCCTACAGTACAAGGAATGCATGTCCCTTTTTCAGACATTGTTATACACTTAAGTCTTTATTTTCTTCCCTTTGGTATTAGGATGTATACGTATGTAGGTTGGTGAGGGTTTCTTTGTGTATTATATGGTGTAATATTTTGTGTTGTGTTGACTTGGAAATGTGTATGTTTGTATGTAGTCTGCTAGTTAGTGTGTGTGTGTGTGATTTTTTTCTCTCTCCTTATTATTGCTGTCTGTGTGTGTGTACAGACTAGTAGCTGAATGAAGTGATGTTTATACACATACACGCATACATACATACACACACACATGGCCGTTCACACGCACACAGGCACGCACACGCACACACTGTTAACTATCCTGTGACACTAATTTTCTTTACCCACATACCACCATGCTCTCTCTCTCTCTCTCTCTCTCTCTCTCTCTCTCTCTCTCTCTCTCTCTCTCTCTCTCTCTCTCTCTCTCTCTCTCTCTCTCTCTCTCTCTCTCTCTCCATGATTCTAAATGGATCATGTATGACACACGTTTGCATCCCAGTACCAGATGTTACAGTTTTTCTCTCCCTCTACCTATCTTCCTCTCTTTTTTCTTTCCTTTTTAGACTATGTAGGCACTGTTGAGAGAGAGAGAGAGAGAGAGAGAGAGAGAGAGAGAGAGAGAGAGAGAGAGAGAGAGAGAGAGAGAGAGAGAGAGAGAGAGAGACAGGGAACAAAATAAAAAGAGAAAGAGAGAGTAAGAGAAAATAAATGAAAAAGAGAGGGAAAGAGAAACAAAATGAGAAAGAGAGGGAAAGAGAAACAAAATGAGAAAGAGAGGGAAAGAGAAACACAATGAGAAAGAGAGGGACAGAGAAAGAAAAAGAGACAGAGTGGACACAGAAGAATGCGAGGAAGAACACGTAATGGTTTAATTGAGGAAGGAGTGAGAACAAAAATTAAGTGATATTACAAAATAGCGAAGCAAGAAAAAGAATAAAGTAGACCAGACAGCGTGAGAGAGAGAGAGAGAGAGAGAGAGAGAGAGAGAGAGAGAGAGAGAGAGAGAGAGAGAGAGAGAGAGAGAGAGAGAGAGAGAGAGAGAGAGAGAGAGAGAGTTAATTAATCTACACCTGTCATTGCATTGAAGTATAAAAGTCTCACGGAAGGGTAGAAGTTAGGTAAACGAAGGTAAAGAATTTGTAAAGCACAGCAGGTGAGGATGAGAGATTGAGACTAATTAAGGTAAGAAGAAGTTAAGGTGCGTTAATTGTGGGCTAAAAGAGAAGTTTAGGTAAGTGGATGATGATGATGATGATGATGATAATAATAATAATAATAGTAATGTATGTTTTACACTATAATTATTTTGATTTTTATTCGGGAAACGTATCATAGTAATAATAACAACCACACAGCTACCTGCATAATGATAATAATAATAATAATAATAACAATAATAACAATAATAACAACAATACCAATACCACAACGTATATTCCCTTCCTTCATTCCTTCCCTCTCTCTGTTGTATTTTTTATCTATATTTCCTCCCTTCCCTTCCCTTCACTCTTTCTTTTTTGGTCTCCCGCTGACACACATCCCACCCTAACACCGTCCTTCTCCCCTCCTCGCCTCGCACCCTCACACCCTCGCACCCTTGCTCCCTTGCTCCCTTAATTCAGTCATCAGCTTGACCTTCATCAGTTCCCCTTTGCATTCCTACCTTCCCCTCGTCCCCTGTGCCGGAAATAAGGTGAAGTTAGCCAGTGGAGTGAAGTGATGGAGCGTGGAGAGGAAGTTACTGTGGAGTGTTATAGTTATTCTCGACTTTGTATCTTCTCTCCTCGTTGTCGTCCTCCTTCTCCTCCACCTCCATCTCCACCTTCTCCTCCTCGTCTTCCACCTCCAGTCCTTCGCGCGAGACAATAAACAATCAAGCGAGGAATCGTGAATAACACCTTTGTCCAGAGGTAACCAATAGGTGGCAGGCAGGTGAGAGTGATGCTGGGAAGGCCTTACATACCCCCCATGCGGAAGGTCACGAGGTGGGTGTCACAAAGGCTGAGGGTGTGTGGGTGGGGATGGGTGGGGTAGTGCGGTCACGTCCCCCTCCCTCCCTCCCCCCACGCCCAGCATTGTCAAGCCAACACATGGTGGTCTAAGGGTAAGGGTAAGGGCGCTAGGAGGGTAAGGGCGGGTCGGTGTTTGAGTGTGAGGTTTGGCAAGGCGCGGCATGTTTGGGATGGAGATGTGAGGTGGTAGCGGGATGAGACCATTGATGCTTTTCATGCACTGCCACGCCCGCCCGCCCATACTGGCTCACTAGGGGCGTTACTGTGCACTCTGCCTCACTGGTACATTACTCTGCTCAAACACACCGGCATGAGACAACGAGAGACAACATCATGTAACTATATATACTTAAAAACACATTTATGTACGTAATCACACACACACACACACAGACAGATAGACAGACGGACACACATACACACACGTACACATACACTTTCAATACCATATACACACATACACCTTAATGACACTACAACACAGGCAATTTGAAGTACACAAAAGCACAGTGAGAAACCTTGACTCCCGCTGGTGTAATAATTCAAAGCAGTAGATGTGCTTTTCCATATACAGCACACAGCCTATCTGTCACTCGGGCTGTGGGCGTGGTGGTCGTGGCTACGGGTGTGTGGGGGTGCAGCTGGTGGTGGTGCAGGTGTGGGCGTATGTGTTTGTACTAGTGGAGTGTGGTATATATAGTATTGGTGGTAGTAATTCTTGATAGGGAAACAATAGTGGTAGTGGTAATAGTGAACGTGGCTGCCTTGCCTTGCCTTGCGTGCACTCATATTTATCCTCCGTCCATAAATTCATTCCCTCCTCCTCTCCGTTACGAATACTTGGTGGGGTTTGTAGCTCCTCGTGTAGCAGTAACTTGTGATGGGAAAGAGAAATGGTGGTGTGGTATATGTAGCTAATATCTATGTTGTCGATGGTTCTTGAGTGCCAGATTACCACACACGTTCCCCACAAGCAGTAAGCAGGCAGATACAGCTCCTTTCACCTGCTTCCCCTGCTCCCCTGCTTACCTCACCCCTACATTCCTTAAGCCACCCTCCTATAACCCCTGTAATCTGTATCTCTCAGATCATTATCTCTCAGGTCATCAGTTTCGCTCCTTTTCCCAGCACGTTCATTTGTTTTGCGTTTTCCAGTCATTTTTCTTTCCCGTGAGTGATTTCTCTTTGCTCATGTACAGTGCGTCATATTTGCGTTGCGTGTCTCGTTTTTCATCCGCAAGAATATAACAAAAGAGGAGAAAATGTTACCCAAGAAAGAAAGATAAAGGAGTGAAAAGGAAAAGACAGACAGTGATTAACCACAACTTGTATTATATATAGTGTATAATTCAGGGTGTTTCTGACATATATTTTTTTCTTTTCATATATATTCACTGTGTACTGGGTGTGTGTGTATGTGTGTTATGCAGTTTGTTTTGTTTCATGAATCCTCCGTAGCGCCACAGACAGGCATGGAAGGAGATGGAGGAGGTGGAGTTGTGGAGTCAAACCGCCACACTTCCCACCCGTCTGCGGTCACCCGCTATCACCACCAAACATCTTTACGAGGGGCGGTGCGGGGCGGCGCGGGGCGGACCTCGGACCTCCCCGCCGCTGCCTCCCCCAATTAACTCGATGAATTGGCCCACGCTTAAGACTCCACTGACGCCACAGGGAGATATAATTGCTTATTATTCAACAGCAGGTACGATTCTCACCTCCATGGACCGTTTATGCATATTGATAACGTAAAAATAACAGTAAATAAAACACACGCACCTGACACAGAAAGGAAGCAGTATATTTATATTTTCTTTTTCTTTTCCGTTCGCATCCTCTAAAAAATCATGATCTGGGAATTATATTACATCATTATCCTTATCAGTTGCATTACTCACATCTCCCTCACTGCATGGAGTGACTTGACGGGGAACGAACGAACGGACGAACGAACGCACACTGCACCTGACCGTCCTACTTCTTGACTAATAGCTACCATATTTCACTCTTTATTTACCTACCCCGTCTAACTTTGGTCCCTTCTTATCTGCTATAACTCCAGCACGCCACTTCCCAGCTTAGGATGATAGAGGGCGTTAGGAGCGTGGTGGAATGTGAGTTAGGGTGAGTTACAGGGACAGGAGTGAACATGATTGGGGATTGAGGTTAGTGAAGGTGACAGGAACAAGGATGAAAGTGATAGGGACAAAGGTAGAGAGGTAAAGGTGACAACAATAGGTCCGTGTGACTGGCAGGAGCAAGGGTGAAGGTGATGGGAACAAGGGTGAAAATGACAGGACACAGGTGAGGATGGCAAGGCAGAATGAAAGGTGCAAGTGTTAGAAATAAAATAGTGAGGGCGGAAATGAAGTTTAACGGGAACGATGGTGAGTGAGTGAAGGTGACAGGGACAAAAATATGTGTTGCAGTGGTTCAGATTTAAAGTTAGCACCACTGACGGGGATGGCAGTGACAGGTGCAAGGGTACAGGAGCGGAGATTAGCACGAGGGACGGAAAAAAATGGACAGAAATAGAAGAAAAAAAAAGAGACTCCATACATTTTTTTCTTTCTGTTATGAATATTGTTCGTGACTATTTTTAGCTTTGTTCAGTATGATTCTACAATATTAGAATCATTGTTTTTAGCTGCCATGCTTAATCTGTGTCTTTTCCGAGGTAATTGTGGAGAAATATAACCATACAATGACGATGATGATGATGATAATGATAATGATTATGTATTATCTAAATCAGAACAGTTAAATCTTAATATAATTTCCTGACATCGCTGACTCTCCACACTTAGGTTAGGTTAGGTTAGGTTAGGTTAGGTTAGGTTAGGTTAGGTTAGGTTAGTCAACACATCAGTGGCACCCTTAAGGACAGCGTGTGTGTGTGTGTGTGTGTGTGTGTGTGTGTGTGTGTGTGTGTGTGTGTGTGTGTGTGTGTGTGTGTGTGTGTGTGTGTGTGTTAAAGGGGATGTAAACGTGGGTGTCATATGACCCAACAAAAATAAAAAATGAAATCGAAACATCACTTCTACATTATATAAAAGTCAAATAAAAGCATCATAGCGTGTGACTGATATCCGCTTACATTATGTCACTTCCAGGAGGTAAATAATGACAGTCAATAACACTACCACAAAATCACAACTCTACTCACAGGAACAATAGGTATTTTTTTCTGTATACATCTATCTATCTATCGAGTAAACACTGCGATGAATAACTAAAAAACAGATCTATTTACAAACCAAGTTGACATCTCTCTTAAGGTGAGAAGCTGAGACAAGGCAGATACACACTACTTTACATACATACACACACATGCATTCCCACGTATCTTTACCTCTAAGCCTCTTGGGGAGAAGGGACTAGAGCACCTTACTATATACCACATTGCGTTAAGGTCAGCCTCGCAACACAACCTCTGATTCCCGCGACAGGACAAGACAGTAGAGTTGATTTACCTTCCTGCACCATAATAGACCTTTCTTTGCACCTGACCCAATAACTTAACAGACCTTATATAAGCAGAGAGCCTCCCGTTGAGACCATCAGAGGTGCATCTTAATTCATGCATTCACCACTGCTCTCCATTCATCTCAATCACTCACAACCATTAATCCTTGCTCCACAGACATCCCTCTTGCATCTAACGCTCTATTTTTTTTTCTCTCTCTCTTTTCACTGTCTTTCCATCCCGTTAATAGTCTTCCCCTCAATCTCACACCATATCTATTAATCTTTTTTCACCAATTGTTCCTCCTCCATTTTCTTTACATTTCCAAGCTATCGTAACTTTTTTTTTTTTATGTTCGACCAGCCAATTCTATTTCAGCACCAGTTATTCTTCATATTTCCTCAGTTATCAGTCAGTTTCTACATGTTACATAACTCATACATACACCCAGGTACGTCATCTTTATTATATTCAATAGCTATGTATCTGCTACTCCCATACACTCCCATACAACGAATGCAGACTGTACGTACCACTACTCCTGCATACAACATTCTTTTTGCATTCCTTCCAAGTGATCTACATAATAAAAGCACTCTTCTTGTTCCTCCCCACATGTACTTTTCCTACTTCATTAATTTCTAAGTTTCATCTCTACTTCCATTCCTCTCCATCCAAAGCAACATAAAGAATTTGTCAAAGCATTCCACCTCTTCAAGCAACTCGCCATTCATAACTACATACATTCACCTTCTTACCATTCATCCTCGTACACTTCATTACTTTCCTCTTTACTCATTCAGTCAAAATAAAATACAGTTCTAGTAAAAAAAAAAATATGACAGAAAACATCAGACACATATTAATTACCATATGAGTATAAGGTTCATTACTTTACCTTTCATATCATCTCAATATTGTTAGGTGCGCTTGGGTGGGTGGGTGGACGACGAGGAGGAGAGTTCTTATGAGAGAGTGTATACAGCTTTAAGGAAGGCAAGCAAGCAGCGAAGGGAGGTGTGGGAGTGAAGTAAGGAGGCGTCCAGCGACCCTCAAGTCTTCATGGCTGAGTGTTGAGTGTTAGAACAATAGAGGACTGATGAAGACACTGATTATCACTTGGGGTTCGCAAGGCGTTCATTAGTGTCCAAAGAAATAGGTTGGAAGATGTTCATTTTTGCTCTTTTGATTGAGAGAGAGAGAGAGAGAGAGAGAGAGAGAGAGAGAGAGAGAGAGAGAGAGAGAGAGAGAGAGAGAGAGAGAGAGAGAGAGATGGGGATGCAGATAGAGATAGACAGGCAGACAGACAGACTGACTGAATGACTAAATATATGACTGACACACAGACAGTCAGTCAGTCAGAAAGAGACAGAGAGAACGCATTCGCCCACACACTTAACCCTCGTTCATTTTGTGTGTGTGCGTGTGTGTGTGTGTGTGTGTGTGTGTGTGTGTGCGTGTTTGTGTGTTAGTGTGAAATGAAAAACGTTGATAAGGGGAGGAGATAAGTATAGGATATAGGATTGCGTGTGTATGCGTGTGTGTGTATGTGTGTGTGTGTGTGTGTGTGTGTGTGTGTGTGTGTGTGTGTGTGTGTGTGTGTGTGTGTGTGTGTGTGTTTGTGTGAGGTCTGAGCCTGGGTTTGTTTATGTATGGACGTGTGAGGGAGGGAGACAGTGGGGCGTCACCAAGGTTTACTTAAGAGGACAGCTTGAGCGACACACAAACCCATGACGTGGATGCGCATAATTGTGTATGCTAACGAGGGAGGGAGAGAGGGAGAGGAGGAGGAGAGGGAGAGGGAGGGAAGGAAGAAAAGAAAGAAGGGAGGGGAGGAGGGAGGAGGGAGAAAGGACAGAGTAGATGGAGGCTTTGAGGCGGACACGATCAACGGAAACTTGTATTGTAGTGTTTGCTTTTCCAAATTACTCTCTCTTGATGCAGTGTAATCGTGTCCCAACGCTAGTTTTTACAGGTGCATTGCCAGTCTTATTTCAATTCATCAGTGTTTGCGTGCATCTCTCAAAGTCTCCTCAGGCTAAAAAATGCCGAGTAGCTTTGTGTGCAGAGAAGATTAGGTTCCCTGCTTCCTTTATGAGCTGTGTGTGTGTGTTGGTGTGGTTGGAGGGAGTGAAAAGGGTGGCGGAGAGATGTATGCTGGAGCGAGATTGAGACTGTAAGAAGCAATGTTTTCGAAGCAGTAACGTGTAGTAGATAGTCTAGTGGGAGGGTGGAAGCCGTGGGAAACATGTCTAAAGAATAGTAGAAAGTAAGGGAAGAAATAGGTAGGATATGTAGGTAGTTTAGATGAAGTGTGTTTTGTTTTGTGTTCGTAGGTGTGGTTACTGGTTACTCCTCTACTACAAGTGGGAAATAAGGGGTAGTTGTTGTCCACTGTCTCTTTATCCCCTCTCTCTCTCTCTCTCCCTCTCTCTCTCCCTTCTACTTCCCTCTTCTCTCCCCTTTAAACTGACCATCCAATCATAAAACTTATTGAAGAGCTTCCTGCCCTTTTTTTTTTTTTTACTTCAGTGTACAAGTTCTACGGTGATTTCCTGCGCGAAATTGTTTGTTCCGTGTGTTAGTCACTTCAGATTTCCTCTCTTGATTACTTTGGGTTTTTATTTGTTTATGTTGCGTTGTTTTCACTCAACTGTCCTCGGCTCTCGCTCTCATTTGTTTTGCGCAAAGTCCAAGGGGAAAAAACAGGGCTTGCCACACACACACACACACACACACACACACACACACACACACACACACACACGCACACGCACACATTCATCCTTCCGTGACCCCAAAGTAAACTCACTTGGCAGACCTCAACCCGCTGCTGCCTGTCTGAGTCACATTATATCTACTAACACACACACAGTGACTTAGCAACCCTCCAACCCTCCACGCACGCCGCCCATTCCTCCTGTTCTCCCCCTCCACCCACCCTCGACACCCTCACTCACCCTTACAATGACACCCTCCAATAATAATTGTCCTCCCTCTTGACGTTGCGCATCCGCCTCTCACCCAAGTCAAGCCTCTCTCTCTCCCTCATCCTGCCACCCAACCCAACCCACCGACCTCACTCACTCCACCCACAAAGCACACTCACTGTCCACCAATAGCTAGTCATTCTCCCACCTCAAGCGGCGCCTCCACCCATTCCACACCCATTTATGTTCTGGTTTTTATTCACTTCCTTCCTATCAATCTCTTCCCCTCACCTCACTCTCTGTTCTCAATGCATTAACCTCTCATCATTCTTTTTTTCTTTTCCTCTCATTTCTTCTGTTCCACCTCCTATTCCCTTCCCTCCACAGTCCATTTCTTCCTTCACAGTTCAATCTCCCTTACCTCCTTTCCTTTCCTCTCCCCACCTCATTTCTCTTCTCTCACTCCATTCAACCTCACCTTCCCTCCCTCTCCTCATCGCCCTTTATTCCGTCCAAGCATTTTTTTTCTCTCTCTCCCTCCCTCTCCCTCCCGTCAACGCTTGGAAAGAATGGTATATAAAAGTCACGCACAAAGAGATGGATTTATAACTTGGCGGAATTGTATGCTTGGTTCCCGCGACAATAGTCCTGTGAAAGGTGGAGGGGAAGGGGAAGGAGGGGAAGGGAAGGTAGAACAAGTGAGGAATCTACATGCAAGTGAGTGAGGTTGAGTTGAGTGAGGCGACGGTATAGAGGCAGGACAGGGCAGCAGGACGCTAAATTGGTGCTCTGCTATAATAATTACGCAGTAAAATGAAACAATATATTTATATAAAAACATGACTTTCCTCCTCATATTCTCGAAAGCAATTAGAGATATTAGAAATATCATTGCAGCATCTGATAGACCTAATTAAACTGTACAACTGTAATTATGAATAATTGTTCTATGACTCATAATTAAGCAGTAAAATAAAACTTTATATTTATATAAAAACATGAATTTCCGCCTCATTTTCTCGAAAGCTATTAGAGATATTGGAAATATCATTGCAGCATCTGATAGATCTAATAAAACTGGCGTGGAGTATATACAAATGTAAAGGTCGATGTATAACCAATGTGTGACAAATTATAAAGAGAGAGAGAGAGAGAGAGAGAGAGAGAGAGAGAGAGAGAGAGAGAGAGAGAGAGAGAGAGAGAGAAAAGAAAAAAGAGAAAAACAAACAGATAAGAATAGTACTATTGAGATCGCAGCAAATAGAAATAAGAAAACAACATAGGGAATGAGAAAGCATAACACACACACACACACACACACACACACACACACACACACACACACACACACACACGTGTCACGCGCTCAGGCAAGGCTCTCTCACGTAGGCCTCGGCTCAGGTCACTCACCAGCCAATCAGAGCGAAGGAGATATGGCAGCGTTGGACCCATGGGAATACTGGATTCTGTCCCACCAGAAAGCTCTGCTAAGATCTGTGACCGTTGGGTGGCTGTCGTGTGTTTGCAAAAATAGTGACAGCTTATCCATTATAGATTTTTAGTTTGAAGTCGAGTATTTTTAATCTTGTTTATCCTGACTGGCGGCGTAAATCCTAAGACTGTGTGGAAACAGACAGTCTAGTTATGTTTTCCGTGCCGTCCAGCCTCGACACGCAAGCTGATGCTCACCTTGAAGGGTTCCATTACACGAGGCTCAATTTGTAACATGGAATGACGCACATCACTAAACAATTTGTGTACGTGATGGAGCGTCGCCCCTTGTCGTACTGTACGTCAACCTTGTGCACGCCGCTTGTATGTATGATATGTTTGATATGTGTGTGTGTGTTTGTGTTGTTGTTTTTTTTTTTGTGTGTGGGCGTAATATTTTTTTTAGATAGCACATTATTAAATTATTTAATGGCGTCATAAACAGAGAAAAGGTCACTGTAAAATGTTAACAAATTTGAAAACCGTTAATTTTTGTTCCTAAATTTACTAGGTGTACTTTTATTAAGTCCCTGATTAGATTTTAATAGACAAGGAGTGTAGTGGAGGTTACTGAAAATTATATCTATATTTTATTTTATTTTACTTTTATTTTACTTCTGTGTATCGGCAAGATAATGACACCCTTGACAACGTTCGGTGTATTAAAGTGCCGGGAGTGTGTTCACGCGTTAAGCTGAAGGTGAAGGGTCATGTTCAAACACTTTTTTTTCAAACACCAAATCCCGTAAATGAAAACTCATAAACTTCATTTACCGTTTCATGCTTCACATTTTACAAATACCAGGAAAAAATATGTTTAAAATGTTCTCAATTTAACTTTCATATGTTATCAAACGAAACACTAATGCATTTTTAATTCTCTCTTTTCATAAAGTTTACTATGCTACCTAAAAGAGAAAGAAAAAAACTACCTCGCACTAAATGTTTTTCCTTTCCAGATTAACCATGGACCCAGACTCCTCCTGGGATACGAGAGGTCAGTGGAGGGACAGGGAAAGGGAAGGAAAAACCAAGAAGCCAATCGTCAGTGGCTGCTGCCTTACACCATCAAGGTAAATGTACGAGCAATTTAGTTGGAATATATTTCTTTCAGCAGGACTTTGTGACACACTGCGGCGGTGGTTCACAGGCCGGCCCGTCCCCCTCTGTAGGGTCTAAATGTGTACTTTTCTCCCAAACGGTTAAGTTCTTGGGTTTACCGAGCACACACTTGCGGTCAGAGGCGGTAATGGGAGGGTTTTACGAGGGAGCGTTTAGGGTGGGACGCGAGGGTGTAAGTCGAAGGTAGGACAGGTGAGGCAGATCCCTTATTAACGAGCTGCTGACAGGTCTGTGTGTGTGTGTGTGTGTGTGTGTGTGTGTGTGTGTGTGTGTGTGTGTGTGTGTGTGTGTGTGTGTGTGGGTGTGTGTGTGTGTGTGTCCTTGTAACTCTACCCGACAGCCTAATGGGCGCGGGCCGTTTAGGTTCTGTGGGGAACTGTCACCTTGCTAGTGGACAGGACAGCGTGAGACTATGTTATTGTTATTATTGTTATTATTGCTATTATTATTGCTATTATTACTACTATTATCATTACTATTACTACTACTATTACTACTTCTACTACTACTGGTGTTGTGATGGGTTACGGTAGTAGTGTTAATAGAAGTAGTAGTATAGTAATAGTAGTAGTGATAGAAGCAGTGATAGTACGCGGATCCACAGCCAGCAACATTGTCACTACGCCGCCTAAGCTCACAGGAAAAGGCTTCTGTGACATAAGTTAGGAATTTGGGATTTACTGGTTATATGTATTTATATAAAAAAATTAAAAAAAGACAAATGTATAACCGTTTGTAGTGGATGGTAAAAAAGTTTATTTTTTCCACCAGGACTGTCCCTAGAGTTGGCGTGGTGCACTGGTGACTAAATGATTGTCAAGCGAATATAGTCGAACATTTTTAGAACGCGCAGTAGATTTTCCGTTCATAGATAGACCGTTTCCTCCTCTGTGGAAATCGAAATTCTAGTGACTTCAAAGTGTACAACAACTGAAGCGAGAAAATAGTGACATTTACTAATTCACAAATTATTAGAATTTTTTATATACTACCTTTTGTACACTATACCTCAAGCTTGAGTCTCTACTATTACTTCATGTATTTTCCCTTTCGTAGTTTTAATCATGCCCATCTGATAAAAATTTCCCTATTTTCCATGTCTGTTAGTTTTTTCCTTCGATCTGAACGAGAATGAGAGAACTGTTTAGTGATCCGTACACAAAGATGACGGCTTTTGAACCCTAACACAACAGGTGGGTAAGACAGTTGCCGTGATGCTCCCTTTTTTGCAAGCGTGTGATGGGCGGACTGATAGGCAGCACTGTGGAGGTGAAAAAGTGAGAGGCGTTGTTTGGAAAATGTGAAGGCCAGCTGGCAGGGAGGATGTCGATGATAGCCTTGGATTTAGACTGTTGTTAAGGTCATTTACTTTTGCATTTATGACTATATAAAGATTCAAATAAGTTTATCTCACTGCATATAGTAACTTAGATGAATGGGAAGCTGTATAAACTATTACCATATTTAACATAGTAATCATTAAAACAGACTGCGTAAATACATTCTGGTATGTATGTAAACACCTTTAGTATTAGTAAAGGCTAAAGAACACACGTATATGTCACACCAACATTATGTAAGTAAATGGCACACACTTCCTTCCTCTACAGTTCATCGGCCGCGAACTGACGTGTTGCATATGGTTCAAGATATTTTGAGAACGCTTACTAACACCTATTCAGACGCTGGTGTATTTGTGTCCGTGAAGCTGTAGTGTTGTTAAGGCAGAATGGTCACCTCGCGAGCCGTGCCGACCTAGGGAGGAGGCGACAGCACCCTACGGAGGTTTGCTAATAGCCTGCACGCGGGTGGTCGTTTTGGACAGGGGCTTGAGAATGACAGGTGCTGACGGGCCGCTCTCTGACCCCCTCCTGACATACTCGCTACTCGTTTTTTTGTCTCAAGTGTTTATAAGACGGAAGGTGGAAGCAGCGACGCAGAGGTGTGTTGCGTTACGGTAAACAGTGAATGCCATTTGAGAAACACGATTAGAGAAACGCGAGAGTGAAAATGAAAAAGAATCTGTCATACTTTACACTCTCTTTACGCTTTTTGTACGGTGACTAATGCGTTTCCCCCCTAACGAGCTAATTGTTTTTTTTTTTTTTATGTTTGAAGTGCCTCCTTAACCATCCATCTCTATGTAGAAATAGTGTTGTGGTGTGAATGAAGAACTCGGGTAGATGGAAAGTATGTGTATTGTGTTATGTTCTGTTTTGAGGTTATGTTCTGGAGGTACGAGGGAGGGAGGAGAAAGAACAGGAAGGGATAAAAAAAAATTAAAAAAAAGAGCAAAAAAACACACTCTCTGGCGATGATATTTGATGATGAGAATGAGATGGAAAAAAAATGATAAAAAAAAAAAAATACGAAAAGGGGAATTTTGTATATATACTTTTCTTTTCTACAGTTTAGAATTTTCGTTTCCTCTCACACACACACACACACACACACACACACACCTACACACACACACACACACACACACACACACACACACACACACACACACACACACACACACACACACACACACACACACACACACACACACACACACAGATGCAGCACCACTACGCTTCACTTAGGCTCACCTTACGCCATCCGAGCCCAGTAGTGTCAGGGCGTAACGAACACCGAGAGACGATTTCCTAACCTTCCTCTCTCGACTCCTCACCATAAGTCACGCCGAGCTGGGAGACCGACGCCACTTACCTCCCCACACATCCTCCTCCTCCCCCTCCTCCTCCTCCTCCTCCTCCTCCTCCTCCTCCACTACCACAACAACCTGTAACCTCCCTCGTTCTTCTTATAAACCTGCTTGGCATCAACTTATAAGCTCTCTCTCTCTCTCTCTCTCTATCCCTCTCTCCCTCTCTCTCGCAATGAAGACAATGTATGAGAGAGAGAGAAAGAGTATGAGAGAGAAAATAAAAAAGAGAGAGGCTTAGTGAGTTGGCTCCTGATGACTCTTTCTTTCTCTTTTTCTTTTTTTCTCTCTCTCTCTTGTCTCTTGTCTGTCCCTTTTCCCAATTAGCCAGTGAAGAAATGCCGCGTAGGCGTGTCGGGGTCTCGTCAAGCACATGGGTCTCGCTAATTACAGAAGGATAAAGGTGGGTAGGGTTACAGGGCACAGCAGGGAACCCTATGTCATCCGGCGTCTTCTTCTTTCTTTTTCTTTTTTAGTCACTGGCGAGAAGAAAAAAGGAAGGAAGAAAGGGGAATGAGGATGTAGGAATAGGATGGTGGTGATGGTGGTGGTGGTGGTGGTGGTGGTGGTGGTGGTGGTATCATTAAGGTGAATGAGTGATTAAAGAGAAATTAAATGAAAAGAAACAAGAGAGATTGATGAGCTGGTGGATAATAATAATTAGAAGTAAAATGACGGAAGACTTACGGAAAGGCCATGAAATGTCACGAATTATCTATATATTAAAAAAAAATAAATAAATAAAAAATAAGGAAAGAATAAATAAATTAATGAAGAATAATAATCAAAAGAAAATATATAAAACTAGACTCGTGGAATATGCAGGGAAAGATAAGAGGAAAGATTAAAAAAACCAAAAGAGGGAAGGAAACAGAGAACGAGGAGAAGAAAAAGAAGAAGAAGGAGGAGAAGGAGCAGGAGGAGGAGGAAGAAGGTGGCGTGGAAATAGATGGAAAAAAGGGCTTAGCGAGTGCTTCTTTGCGTTAAAGGATCTTGTGTGTAGGAAAAACCAGATGGAGGAACACGGAAAGGGGAATCCAGTCTAATATTTGAAGTGACGGAGATTAATACCAAAAAGAGAGAGAGAGAGAGAGAGAGAGAGAGAGAGAGAGAGAGAGAGAGAGAGAGAGAGAGAGAGAGAGAGAGAGAGAGAGAGAGAGAGAGAGAGATGTAGGGGGAATAGTGTAAATTTGGTAAGCATCATATTACCTACAATCCGTCTCGCCTCCCATTTCCACGCGGGAGTCTGTGTGAGTGAGTTCCGCGTTGGACTCACATCGACACGCACGTAATTACTCCCTTGTATGAAGCACGGGGGCCGATCATGGCTGGAGCGGCCTTCATTAACCGTAATAGCGTGTATTTCACTCACTAATTACGACAGGTTATGTCTGCCTACCTGAAAGAGAGAGAGAGAGAGAGAGAGAGAGAGAGAGAGAGAGAGAGAGAGAGAGAGAGAGAGAGAGTGTGTGTATCGGATATAGTACTAAGTTTTGTGAAATTCTATGCATACACACACACACACACACACACACACACACACACACACACACACACACACACACACACACACACATTCTATTGACCTGAGAGAAAGTCACAGAACTCCGGTTGTCAGGATGTAACTTAACCGGACGTAGTAAAGTGAAGCAGAAACTCCTTCTATTGACGTGGACTTTTATCATCAAACTTGGGTCACCTAAATTAGTTGATACTTTATTGTTAAAAAACGAGTCGGATCACCATAATTAAAAGGGGACATTAGCAAGTTTTCTTTACTATAAATCTCCTCGTTTGGTAACTTTGATGACGAAGTTGAAGGACTTTTTATTATTTTGGTTCAGTGAAGGATAATTTATTTCCCAGGATGAAGGTTGAGATCCAGGTTGTAGGAAACCATGAACTTACTCCTGCTCCATCTAGCGTCAGGTTAAGACACCGAGCCATTCAACCATTATCTACATCTTCAGGCAAACATTTATCGAACGTGAGTCTGGAGTGGGGACGCAAGGCTCTTGTTTGCTCTGCCCCTGACGTCACCGCAATGTGTGTTCTGCATGTGGCCGCTAGAGTGAAGGTTGAGCTGCGTCCCCAAGATGATGAGGATGTTGTAAATTCACTGTCTTGTAGGGATGTCAGGCTGCTCTTAGTCTGTCTTTTTGTTTTTTTCTACGTTGAGTTGTATTGTTAGAACGTATTCCCGTGTATTCACAGGTTCAAATGTGCTCTTGACTTGCGAGGAAAGACAACAGGGTAAGAGCCCCACTTGTAAATATTTTCCGTGCCAACCATGCAGAAGGTCTTACGACAACACGGTGGAGACAAACACACCACGGTAAAGAACGGACGATTCCCTTCTGGCCGTCTGGGAGGAGGCGGGTGAGGTGAGAGGGTGTGTGGGAGGCAGGTGGGCGGTGTAGAGACCAGGACACGGCAGCTGAGACCATTCCACCACGCACGCTCACGCCCACGCGACAGGTAATGAGAGCCCCATCCCGGCGGTGCTAACGAGGCCTATTGAGTGAGACGCAGAGGGTGCCGAGCCGAGACTCACGCCGCTGGGAGCCTCAAGGGTCGGTCAGCCTCCATTGTTCTTGGCGGGCCGTGGTGAGCCGCGTGTGTCCCCTAAACACGAGGGTTGGTAACTTCATTTGGTCACATTGTTGGGGAGGCGACGCGCCGCGTGCCCTGGGAGGCTCAACCCACGCCTCCACCCTCACTCACTGCTGCTCTATATCTCTTATGATTTCTTTGTGCCTGAAAATAGGCCTAATGTTTGGGAAATGCATGAGAAACCTTAGTAATACGTCTATATGTATATTCGTACACAAGTATACTGCACAAAGAATTAGAATAGGATTCTTTGAAACTCCTTTGTAAGCTTAGATCATGTAGTTACTCGGTATTTCCTTTCAAAATGTTCAGGAAGTAGGAAGTAATATAACCTGAAAGCTGTCTGGGCCTGATATCAGCGGTGATGGTAAGCAGAACCTGCCAACAGTTACTCCCATTTCTCTTTTCTTCTTTCACTTTCATTTTTCACTTTGTTCTTATCAGGTCGAGGCGTCGGAGGGAATCGTCTCACTAAAATTGCGCAAAAATAAACTAAGTGAAGAGAGATGTAGATAGTAGAGACGGTGGCTTCTCTTAATGGTTCCCGTTACTGCCACTCCTCTGACGGAAGCTGTCGCCTTACTCTACTATTTGTCTTCTAACCTCAGTAGCCATCGCGGTTTTGTTCGTCATTGTTCACCTTTTAAGCGAACAGTTGTCGGGAAGATTTCTGACCTCACAGTAACATTCCTTTAGCCTCATCATCTTCCAAAAACACCGTTACTCCATTACTTAAGTGTTCAGTACTAAATCCATACGCAAAATCACACATCATAAGATTTCCCAGACTAAATAATCCAATACAACACATCGCCTCCCACACAGTCACGTATAAGTAATGAAACCAGTGCATTTGAGGCGTATAGATGGAAGTGATAGTTAAGGAAGCACTGGTACGGTCACCCTGGCGGCACCTCTCACCCTCCCTTATCTCCTTATCACCGTCACTCTCACCCCTGGGAAGCCTTCTTGGTCGCTGCTCGTCCTGAGACATTAGACGCCGCTCGTAAATCCTAAATCTGGCGCCACGAAGACTTGTTTTTTCCACTCACTTCGCTGCCCTATACTCTTTTTACTTGTTTTGTTTGTCTTTGGATGACGTTTGTAGTTGCGTTTTTGTTCGCCTGTGATATAGTGTTGCGCTGGTGAGATAGTAAGAGGCTAGGGAACTTGTTTAAGGGTAAAGAAGGACTCGGTCAGAAGCACCTGTCTCTGGGTTAGGTTAGGTTAGGTTAGGTTAGGTTCGGTTCGGTTCGGTTCGGTTCGGTTCGGTTCGGTTAGGTTAGGTTAGGTTAGGTTAGGTTAAGTTAGGTTAAGTTAAGTTAAGTTAAGTTAAGTTAAGTTAAGTTAAGTTAGGTTAGGTTAGGTTAGGTTAGGTTAGGTTAGGTTAGGTTAGGTTAGGTTAGGTTAGGTTAGGTTAGGTTAGGCGTGTTTCTGAGCCCAGGTTAGGTTAGGTTCGGTTCGGTTCGGTTCGGTTAGGTTAGGTTAGGTTAGGTTAGGTTAGGCGTGTTTCTGAGCCCGTTTGTGAGGTCTAGAAAGTCGTAACCTGCAGACACACACACACACACACACACACACACACACACACACACACACACACACACACACACACACACACACACACACACACACACACGTACACTACTATACTTTACCTTCACTGAGCCTCGTTAAAATATACGCCCGAAGTCAAAATTTGAAGGACATTAAATCACGGTTCTCCTCCATCGCTTTCCCGGTGACGACAGAACAAAGGATTCTATTAAGTGTTCATTTGTATAATACTATAAACTATTAATTATCTAGTCGTTAAGAATTTATTAGATGTAGTGTACGAGTATAGTACCTCCACCCCTTCCCCCTTTCTCTCACCCTCCCCTTCCTATTCCTCTTTAACTCTCTCTCTTCCTTTCACATCCACAGTGACCTGTTCTCTCTGTGGTCCCTTCAATATTACCTTCACTAGAGAGAGAGAGAGAGAGAGAGAGAGAGAGAGAGAGAGAGAGAGAGAGAGAGAGAGAGAGAGAGAAAGTAAGTAAGGTTTAACTAAGGTTTATACCGTATACTGTAATTCCTCGTAACAATTAGACAGTCGAGATACACCTAAGTTCGGTTAGACATGTGTTCATAGACAGGTGTTCCTTAAATATTGTTTTTTCACTTAGCAATGCGCAATATTTACCCTGAGTTTCGTACAAATATACCTTCTTTGCCTAACTTTCTTACAACCCAACTTACAAGACATTAAGGTATGATAATAGTAAACAGAGTAGTGAGTACCACGTGTTACCATCTAATAAAGGGGGCGCCGTGCCACCCTCACCGCCACTTTACAACATTCACGTGGAGAATATACTACCATGTGTCTCTTGCATTCCCCTCCCGCACAAATTCCCGTCTACTTTACTACCTTGGGGCTGGAGGCGAGTGGCAGGTATTAGTATTTAGAACTAAACCCAACGCTATGCTGCAAGGAGGAATTTGGTTTGCTGCTGCTGCTCCTATCCCTTGGTGTCGCCTTAGAAACGTGCACAGGGTTAAGGCGTCTGTCTCCTCAGGCGAGACAAATTAACGGTGAAGTTCAGTTTGGGCTCCAAGGAAATGGTGGAATTGTCATATGTGTGTGTGTGTGTGTGTATCGCTTTATTCAGTATTGTATTGTATCGTATCGTTCCCTTCGTGTTTGGATGGTCTAATCTAACCTAACTTAACCTAACTTAGCCTAACCTAACTTCTTCAGTAAGCTATCGAGTTTATAGTTTATCCAAGTTTACTCAAGCGTGTTTGAATTACCATCAAAAGAAGAAGTTAAATTTTAATCTTGATAATTTCTGCGGACACGGTGCATGGGAAGGAAAGGAGAAGTAACTGGAGTAGAAAATGGAAGTGATTACGTCGAAGGTCACCGCCGGGAAGAAAGTTAGATTAGCTTTGCAGTTGAGTTGAGTTGGTGAGCTTTTTCGTGATTTGCAAGGGTGAGGAGTGTGGGCTGGCTGACGAGCAGCGCTTCCCTCGGGTTTGTTGGCTGACTCAAGAAAACTGTCTAAACCACCAGATGCCGACCTGCTGACACACTTCCTTCACGCTCTGAATACTCGCTGATCGATGGACAATACCTTCTTCAATTTTCATTCCCTATTCCTTCATCCTCTTTTATCTATTAATCTCTTCACTCCTTCGTCCTCTGTCTTTCTCTTTCATGCACTCAAATTCTCTACACCTCCTCATACTAATTCAAACACATCTTTTAGTATGAGACAGAGCATAAGTATGTCCACACCTATCTATCCATATGCTGCCTAATCTCCCTTCCTTTTACAGTGTGTCAGATGTGAATGAATGTTTGACCAGCGGGTCTTACCAGGGGCGGGGCGGGGCGGGGTTGTTACTGGGCTACTTGGGTGGTGAGAAGCGATGCGATGGCGAGAGATAAATCACGCGAGAGAGAGGGAAGAGGGAAGAGGGAAGAACAGGAGAGCAAGGTGTCCGTAGAAGGAAGGAAGGTAGTACGGCTGGCTGGTTGGGGCAGGGCGTGGTGGCAGGGTAAGGTAAAGTAGGGTTTGTAAAGAATGAAGTAGAAATGAAGGGTAGATTAAAGTTGAAGGACGCACGCTTGAGGGAGGAAGGGAGGAAGGGGAGGAAGGGAAGGGAAGGCAGGGGAGGGAAGGGCATGCACGATGAAAAGTTTGCAGGATTAATCATCGGCCTCAAAACAGCAGCACTGATTAACTGGGATCATTAGTCATGTAGCGAAAGAGAGATTGAGGGAGAGAAAAAAAAAGGAAGTTATCTATCAGCCGCAGTCCAAGCATCAGAAAGAGAGAGAGAGAGAGAGAGAGAGAGAGAGAGAGAGAGAGAGAGAGAGAGAGAGAGAGAGAGAGAGAGAGAGAGAGAGAGAGAGAGAGAGAGAGAGAAAGAGTGTGTGTGTAAGACAAGTCAACAAGAGTGTGTCGTCGCCCACGTGTAGTCCCTCAGAGGCCATTGGCGGGTCACACAACCTTAGTCGCTGACCTTCACACGAACAGAAATCCTGACTAATGCCTCGGCTCCAACCTCAGTGTTCTAGGAAGGGAGGTGAGCGGTTGACAGTGAATGCTACCTACCTGAAAGGTGAATGCTACCTACCACTGACAGTCACTTTAACAGCTAGTAAATTAACACTCTGCCAAAGGTGACATCACTAACAAATAGGTTGATACATCATAATATTTCTTAAGAGAGGATATAGGATTTCAATCTAACGAAGTATAGGTTATCAAACACCACTTGATGTTTGTGTATAATAGTATAGCGTGTCTAAATGAAGAAAGAGCATCTGTATACTTGGCCCTCCGCGTGTGTGTCAGTGAGTCAGCCTGGGTCAGTGCGTTGAGTCAGTAGTTGTGTGCCTTTGGTGTTAATGACAGAGGCGCCGCCAGTGGTTGCCGGGGTAACCTTCCTTCATCACCTGCAACCTTTATTTCATGTCGCAATTCCGTATGAAAATTTTCTTGTTTCATATTTAGTTTATTATTTTGTTAGTGTGTGTGAGGAGGGTGTGTGTGTGTGTGGGGGTGTGTGGGCGTGTGTGTGTGTGAAGATGTATGATCGAGCAAAATGTTTATGGAAATATTTGATGTGTTTCCATAATCTACATATCAATTTTCCGTTTCTTTGTGTGAAATTAATAAAGCGGATGTGTTTTTAGCTATCAATAGTGTCATTAACATACGCTCTCAATGTACTGATGAAGCGATGGTAGTGGTGGTGTTGATGCGGATGCGGTTGTGGATGCGGATGTGTAGCTATATAATTCCGATGATGTATCTATTTTGCGTTGTGTTCGTGTAGTATGAGTTTCAGCGTATTTGTCTAGCGTCCCTTGCGTCCCTGCGTCCCTGCGAGGCTCACAGGCTGCTGGACAACGGAGGCTTTTGTATCCCGTGAGCTATTGTTCCTCGGTAGCCACACATACGGTCTTAAAGAGGGGATGGAAGGGAGGAATGAGAGGACTGTTGAAAATAGTGGACACATCTTTTTTCAGACACATTCTTCACTCCACCACTCCTTCGCCTAACACACTGCTCCACCCATACACACACACACACACACACACACACACACACACACACACACTAACCATAATTTCTTTCTTCCCTCTTCCTCTTCCCTAATCCGCTTCCTCCTCCTCCTCCCATTCATTCTTTTGTCAATATTTCGTGTTCAATCACTATCCATTCATTCTTAAATATTTGACGTGCCATCTATCACCCATAAGCTCAAGACGGATCTATAAAGCGAGCATCTTCAAGGCAATAAATATTTCTCATCCGTGCCATATTTTTGTTCGGTTGCTCGTGGTTTCCGTCCTTGAAGTGACGGCGAAATGCGATGCAGGTAAGTTACGAGTCTCGGTTCGAATCCCGCGACCGAGAGGAAGCTATAAAACATGATGAAAAGACTGATTACCTGAAACATGTGCACGAGTGAAGGAAAATCTTGTCATGCAGTTTTACCGGAACAAAGGAAAGGTCGTATGGAAAATATAAATAAATGTAAACTGTCCTCGTTCTTGTTTCCGTCCATTTCCTGTCTCGGGTTTGCATGCATGTAAGGCATTATCGGATCCCCTTGTCCTCCTCGCTGCCTGCTAATCGAGTGTCATGTTCGCCAAGTTAAACTGGATGAAACTGTGATGAGATCTGTGTATTGGTGTGTTATTTATAGTGTGTCTTGTGTTTCTTCCTAGAGAGGGTTCAAGGAGGTAGATGCATGGTATAGGTAGGTAGGTTCTCTTGACTTGAGTTAGTTCAAAGTGGTTCGTATAGTTTGTAAGAATCCTGAGTAGTAGTGTGTACGTATAATTGTACAGTCAGTGACATACATACATACAGAATACTATTTGGTATGTAAATGTCCCAGCTTGACTTGAACCTAAAAAAACACATTATAATCAAACCTTATAAAAAAAAACATTTCCAACCCCTCGCCTTGCAAAAACGGACACATTAGCTTCATTATTTCTATTCCCGCTGTGCTTCCCTTACGATCATGGGGCAAGGATGACAGTGTGTGGTAAAAGCTAATAACGCTAATAACGAGACTGCCAAGTAGAGGTTCAGTACAAGTGGAATCCCGGACTAATAGTGTAAGATATTTTTAGACTTTTTAAAGGATGTGAAAATGTGACATGAATTTACCAAGGCAGCTAAAAGTGAGCAATATAATTAGTTTTCTTGTTGTGTGCGTGTGTGTGTGTGTGGGTGGGTGTGTGTGTGTGTGTGTGTAGCAGCTAGTGTATATCAATTATATTCATCGACATAGCAGCTACTATATAATCCACACTACAGTTTTGCCCCTAGCCAGTCAGCCGTGCAGTGGTGTGGCAGTAATAACAAACAAGACACATGCACAGTCCCAAGATCCTGCAGTAATATGTCTTGCCAAGCCTTCCACCTCCACACACTTGCATTACATTACATTACATTACATTACCCCAGACTCCAACGTGATGAAATGCAGCTGTGGTGGTGATGCTGTATACAGTAGAGATAATTATACTCATTCTCTTCTTCTTCTCTTCACTCTTCTCCCTGCGACGCTAGCTTGTGCACGGATTGACGATAAAACATTGGCGATGAAACCGAACCCAAACTGCATCACTTGGCACAGATACGTATATAAAAGTAGTTAAAGTGCTGAATACGACCTTACGTGACTTGAAAGAGAGAGAGAGAGAGAGAGAGAGAGAGAGAGAGAGAGAGAGAGAGAGAGAGAGAGAGAGAGAGAGAGAGAGAGAGAGAGAGAGAGGTGATAAAAGTAAGAAGTCTATTCGTTTTCTAAATCCTACGTTACACTATAAATCTGATAAGTAATTCGTAATGCTTAACTCGTAGACCCACACCTCTGATTCCAAATTTTTCTAAGCTTAAATTACGTTAAGTTATTATATGAGCAACGCATTTACCTACCACACTATACCAGACAGTAACTATACCTTACCCTCTCTCTCCTCTCTGTCTAACAATCAACAAACCAGTTATTATTCCCCCTCTTCCTCCCTCTTCCCTCTAATCCCTCAATTAGACTTTTCCCACCTGCATACTTTCTCTCCTGACAGCTCACATTTCTTTCCTAAACTTAAACTTACATTTTCTTTACAATAATACAATCCAATATGAAATCTTCCCACCCTCCTTTATCCCTCATACATCCCCTCTATCCCTTTCCTCCCCTCGTCTCCCCTGTTCCTCCAGTAATCCGTTCTAAAGTAACAACTCGAGGCTCAAGATCACATGGCGGATCAGTGACGCTTAGTGACGCTCTGTGGCCTTCCTGAGGTCGATCTGGGAGGGGTTGAGGGTTAAGGGGTTGGTAGGGACGGTGAAGGAGTAGAAACGGTACGAAGTGAGATAAAGACAGTGAGGTAGGGGTGAGGTGACGTGGTATAGAGAAGGGTTAGGTTAAGGCGAACAGGACTAGATAGGATTGGTGTGTAGTGTTAGTTTTGTTTCTGTTACTTGAAGAAATTATTAATGTGTTTTTGCATTAGTTGTGTGTGTAGTAGTAGTAGTCGTAGTAGTAGTAGTAGTAGTAGTAGTAGTAGTAGTAGTAGTAGTAGTAGTAGTAGTAGTAGTAGTAACGATAATGATGATAACACTGGAATTCAGAGTCTTAATAATTATAATAATAATAATAATAATAATAATAATAATAATAATAATAATAATAATAATAGCACAGTCGCCGTCAGCCTCAAACCCATGAATAAGCAAAGGTAAGCACATGAACTTTCGTCCCCAAGGGAACTCGGCAGAATAATTAATTCCAATGCCTCGCAAAACCAACCAACCCGGAGAAACGCCTGCACATTAATGGCAAAGAACGCTGCCATGCCTTCTACACTCGCGGTACTCTACGTCGCTGCGGAAGAATTAAAAGAGAAAATTATAAAAACAAGAGCTTGAAAGATGTCGAGGGCTTTTGGGGTTCGGGGGGGAGGGGGGGGTGGGGGGTTAAGCCTCTGGTATAACTACAAAAGACAGCCGACGCTCGACGCTCTACATACCACCACCACCACCACCACCACCACACACCACCACCACCACCACCACCACCACCACCCCCACTACCACCGGCAGGTACACCAAGTTAATGTTTCATGTTTCCAGGTAGTGTGTGTGTGTGTGTGTGTGTGTGTGTGTGTGTGTGTGTGTGTGTGTGTGTGTGTGTGTGTGTGTGTGTGTGTGTGTGTAGTGTGTAGTGTGTGTGTAGTTGTCAGCCTGCATGTGTAATTTTTGTTTCATAATCTCAACTATTGCATGGCTACCTACTTGTATGTTTACATCCCTGTTTACCTACCTACCTTCTTACTTACCTACCTTCCTACCTACTTATCTACCTCTCTACCTACCTACCTACCTGTTTGCCTGCTTGTCTGCTTGCCTGCTTGCCTCCGTACCTGCTTCCGCCTTTGTATCCTCATCGCAGGTTCTCCTTTTCCCTCACCCCCTCACCCCCTCACCCTCTTTAAGACCCCGCTCACCCTTGCCTTTCACCCTCGTAGACGCAAAGCAGTATTCCCCCCCCCACATCAGCCTCACCTTCACCCCGTCGGCAGTGCTCAAAGCGGCTCACGGGGCACTCACGCGCTTTCTCCTACATTAAAAATTGTTGAAAAATGTAGGTTCGTATTTCGTTAGCATTTCGTTAGCATTCAGCAGTCAGAAATATTGGAGAATAAATGTGCAGGTAATTCTGTAAACCTTTTGCCAGTATTATTTTTCATGCAATTAAAAAATAAAATCATCATCGTTCCATTAAGTTGTAGTTTCGGACCGTTGATCGTTAGTGATACGGTTCCGCTAATTTGACGAGCCCAATCAGTATAGGAATTGCACGAAAATAATTACAAAACTGATCATTCAATCGAAAAATGTGAAGGGAAATATAGGAAGATAGTAAATGTTAGTGGAGGGAAGGTTTCTGTGGGGGCGAGTATTTCTGAAAAGCGGGTGTTTCTCTGTGGGTGGTGTCTGTGGGGAGGGGGGAGTGTTACTGTGTAGGAAGTGTTTCTTTAAAAGCGAGTGTTTCTCTGGGCAAAGCAGAGTATATGATTCGTGATTTGTGAGAAGGTCAAACGTGAATGAATGAGTGAAGGCAAGACTCATATATGTCTCTCATTAACCAACACTTAATCCACTGAGTACAATATATAATAATTATCTCCACCTCTTAATTGTGCTGGAGTGTGGCGTGGAATTTGAAACGAGAAATGCAAATACTAATATCCTTCACAAGACAGGCAACCATAAATTCCTTTCCATAAGAGTTATAGTGTAATGTTAATATTTCTACTAAGATGGATAACCTTAGATTCATCCTCATTCCCGTTCCCTATAGTCTCTTTGCACGTGATGAAGAGAAGAACGAAGACTGAGAAGCTTGTCTCAATCCCCCTTCTAGACATGTTGAGAAGGTGAAGAATGTTCTTTACCCTCTCCCCTTCCTCCCTTCCCTTCCCCTCTTCCCCTTATCTAAACAAGGACCTATGGTGAGGTGAGGGGAAAGGAAAGAGTAAAAAAAGGGGAGGTGTAGGTGATATACGTTCTTCTTTACTTCCCCTTTAGATGCTGCATAGATCCAGGGCCCAATGACCTTGTAACAATGTTCTTCTAATTAAGGGAGACATAACTAGACTAGATGAGTTAGTCTCCGCCACACTCATGATGCTGCATTTTGATAGCAGTGTCTCATCTCAATGTTGTGTTTGCTGTTGTTTTTTCTAGCTTATTTCTCATTGGCACTGTTTTATATATTTTTATTTTATTTCAACCTCACTGAATTTTCATCGTAATTGTTTTTTAGCTCCTCCCCCGCTCCCCCTGCTAACTCATTTCCTTCCCTCCGATACTGTTTGTTTATCAAGGCCTCTCTCTCCCTCTCTCTCTGTTCAGCCCTGTAGGTCTAGCCGCTGATGGCAACTCATACTGTTTGAAATCCTCACCACTTCTGTTTACATCAACCCTCTTTTGAAGTACGGCGAGAGTTGATTTCCAAAAGTTGCTAAATTCCAATTATTTAGTCTTCTTTCAGTAGCAATCCTTAACTTTTCGGTAGTCTTTGAGGTTCAACAGCCATCAATAAGGAAGGTTCCTGTTTAGACGTGACTTCATCTATCCCTGTCTATCCCTCTCTCTCTCTACCTGTGTCGTGGGAGGTAAGGGGATGTATGAGCACCTTAGGATGTAGGTATATGGATTAGCGGGTGTGCTTATCTTAAAGTGTGGCATTAAGTCATCCTTCATCTGGCTGCTGCTGTTCTCGTTATCGTACCTACTCCCACCAGCGACTAAATCAAGATGAAGATGACTGAGAATGTTACGTGGAGCTCCTTCGTCATCAGCTGCAGGTTAGGTCTGAGTGTGCAACATGAATCTGTGAACAAAGATGAGTGACCAAGACTAAGACAGAGGCGACGCAGCGGTGACCTTGTGGGGTTTATACTGACGAAGGAACCTTTTATCCACCCGAACAAAGAGGAGTAAGAGAGCGAGCAGCGTTGACTGATGCTGTTTAATGTAGACTGAGTGTCTTGTTGGCCGCTCGAGGAACAAGTGTGTGTGTTAAGTGCAAGGCTTTCTTTTGTCGAGTGGGTAAAAAAATATAATTGATAAAAAGTTTCGGTTCCTAAGACACATTGCCTGGCGGGGTCTTGAGTCTTAAGTACCGACCCGACAGACCCGACAGACCGACTCTCTTGAATTTGTCTTAGGCTTGCGTCTCTCAGTGCACAGAACAATGGTGTTGCATCACTGTGTTTGCATTCACTACTGCCACCAAGGTACTCAAGGCATCTCTTAAGGAAACCTGACACCTGCACTTATGTCGTGAATGGAATGCTTGTATATATTTATTGTAAAGAAGATTTGTGAGTATACGAGGATTGTGTAGTAGTAGTAGAGTGATAATGGTGATGGTGGTAGTAGAGGAGGTTGTGTTGTTGGTGATAGTGGTGATGACGATGTTATGGTGAAATGTGGTGGTGTTGGTAATGGTGGTGATGGTGGTGGAGACAGGAAGATGGAACTGATGGATACAAATGGCGCCAATAATTCTCACGCTGTTGGAGGAAGAAGAACTTGCCTTTTCCAAAATCACATAATGACAAATTGAGTTTCTTGTTATCTATCCATTTGCTTCCTTTCCCCACACTAGCCTTCCCTCTAGTTATCTTCTCTCTCTCTCTCTCTCTCTCTCTCTCTCTCTCTCTCTCTCTCTCTCTCTCTCTCTCTCTCTCTCTCTCTCTCTCTCTCTCTCTTTCCCTTTCATCCCGTCCTGCCATTTATCTCTTTTTATCGCGTTTTTTTTCGGAAATTTAATGGTAATTAGTATATTTCACTTACTTTTTGTGTAGTAAATCTCTATTTCCTTTTTTCTCGACCCACGATTTATTTTCTCTCTCTTTTTTTTTCTCTCTCTCTCTCTCTCTCTCTCTCTCTCTCTCTCTCTCTCTCTCTCTCTCTCTCTCTCTCTCTCTCTCTCTCTCTCTCTCTCTCTCTCTCTCTCTCTCTCCTTACCCTTTCCCTTACCTTCCCACACTCTTTTTTTACCTTACATTACCTCCCCTCTTTCACATGTATCAGTTCTTCCCTCTCCATTCTTTATCAATATCCTTTCTCTTCTTTCCTTACACTATTCCATTTTTTTATTCACCTCTTCCTTCCTTCTCTTATCCTCCTATTCCTCACACATTCCTTCCCTTCCCTTCCATCTCTTCGTTCTCAAAAGTCAAATCACTCATCCATAACAGTAACAAGAGGAAGGAGTGCTGACATACCTTTCGTAGGAGCTCTCAGGTAAACTAATTAGCACATACATTACCTTAAGTGCCCCACGCTGTTCCCTCTCTCAAGACCATCCCTCTCTTCCATCAGTATCGAGACGAGTGGGTGAGTAGGCGAGTGGGCGAGTGGGCTTAGAACGAGAGGAGAGAGAGGGAAGGAAGATTTAAGGAGGAAGGAGTGAGTGAGTGAGAGTTAAGTGGAGAGTGTGTGGAGGTGATTCGTCCTAAGCTCGTCACAACGTCATCTAGAGCTCCTCCACAACGGCGGCAGGAGGTAAAAAGAGGCGCCGGTGACTATTATATACATCAAGGAAGGAGGAGGAGGAGGAGGAGGAGGAGGAGGAGGAGGAGGAGGAGGAGGAGGAGGAGGAGGAGGAGGAGAGGGTTGAGGAGGTGTATGTTTACTCTCCCTCTCTCTCCTCCCTTCTATTAAAATCCATTGGGTTGTAAAAAGAACTGTAGTGGTGGTGATGGTGATGACATGGAGGTGGAGGAGGAGGAGGAGGTGGAGGTGGAGGAGGATGTGGAGGAGGATGTGGTGGTGGTAGTGGTGGAAGAAGATGAAGAAGAAGAAGAAAAAAATAAATAATAGTCAGCCTGAGATTTATAAAATGCATAAAGGTAACGTTTTTGTCAATGCAGTTTATTTAAGCAGCCAAAAATCCACTTACTCTCTCTCTCTCTCTCTCTTTCTTTCCCCTCAGTTCATCCCCTCAGTTTCCAAATTGCCCTTCTCTCTCTCTTTCTGTCCCCTTTCTTTGCATAACGCTTCCCTCACTTTCCCCTTCCACCATTTACTTTCCCCTTTACCAAACTCTATTCTTCCTCCCCTTAACTGCCTCATTCTCAATCCTCACACGTCCACGTTGCCTTTCATCATTCTGCTCACATAGTTTCTTTACATACACTCGCCCTCTGTCCTCATAGTGTGTGTCCTAATCTTCCCATATCCATTGTCTGCCTCTCTTCCTTCCTTTGCTCCCCTTTAAGTTAATTTTGATTCTCTCTCTCTCTTTCTCTCTTTCTCTCTTTCTCTCTCACTCACACAGACACACACACACACACATACCATCCAAAATAAATAAATTGTCAACAACACTTTACATTTTTACAAGCCACTCCCCTTAACCTCACCCCTCATTTCTTCCTTCCCTGCAGTTAGCTGGTTTTCTTTCCTCTACGTTCCCCTCACCGCAATTAAGTCTCTTCTACCCCTTGCCTTACCTCTCCCCTCCGCCACATCGCCGCGACACCCCCGTCATAAAACAAGGTTGGAATGCAAAAACGTACAGCCTCCTCGAGTGCTTCTCTGCTATTAAACTGAGCGGACCGTCAAGTAGGTTAGGTCCTTGGTTAATATTTACTTGGCAGATGGCATTAATTACTTATCTCCCTCACTCCCCATCCCTCTATCTGTCCCTTACCTGGGCCCCCGTCTCCCCTGACTCCCTCCTTCCTCCTCCCTCATCACCAGGTACTCTATCAATTTCTTGTTTTTCTTTCTGGCTATGGCATTCCTTACCTTACCTTTTTATTTTGTCTTTGAGTCTCAGTTTTCATTCACTTAAACTGTCTACCTTCTCCCCCTATACACTCTCTGGTCCCCTCTGTGTTTCTCTATATGTCATACTACTTTTCTTCTTTTCTCCCCTCCTAGACAGCCTCCCAGCCTCCCTCTCCCCTCGTGGTAAAGGGTGAGAGACGTAAATGAGTGGGAGGAAGGTGGTCGTGGATCGTCTGTAAGAGTAGTGGAGGAGATATTTAAGGCACTGACTCACTTAATAGCGGTAATATGTGATCCGTTCGCCCCGAGAAGGAAAGATTCATAATTGGTGTGTGTCTCAGTGCCTCGGTAACTTTGTAGGAAGGTCTTGTATATGATTTAGTATATGTTTTCGAATGTTTTCTCCGCGTTTCTCTTTCAGGTTTCTTAACATATTGCATTCGTGAACATTATTGCTATGTAGTCTCTGGGTGCATCTCCCTTCCCTTCCCTTCCCTTCCCATCCCATCCTTTCCCTTCCCTTCTCTTTCCCCCTTCCTCTATATTTTCTTGTTCCGTGCATATATCAATAGGAGAGTGTCAGCGCCCCTCAATTTATGCGCTTTCGGAATTGACTTTCATGTGATTTTTTTTTACATTGGCACTGAAATTTTTCCTCCGAGTTTTGTGTCGTTTTCCCTGAATCAGTAAAAAGGAATAATAAACCTTTCTGGACAACGTTGGATATACGCAGACATGTTTGTGGTTTTCCTTCATTTTTCAATCTTTATGGGAAAACTTTTTTATAATGGACGTAAGTTTTGATAAATATATATACATGAATTTTTTTTTTTATCACTTAAGTATGTGGCAGAGAAACATTGGGTTGCAAGTTGATGATGAGATTCTGAACACATTTATTTTATTGTCTGGATGTGAATGAAAAGGTTGTTCCGTTGCATACACATATTAAAGAAGAAAGAAAAATATTGAAAGAGGTGCCTTATGTGTGCCTTATTTGTGACGTATATATCTCTGAGTTATGAATCCAGTAGTACAGATGACAACCAGGAGGATTAATGAGAAACAAAACGGAACACTTTGAAATGCATCTAGTCTCCTTTTATTTTCTTCTTATGTCTTTTCCTTGCATCGTACTGAAAATAGTGACCGTGTGCACCGTGTCTACGTAGCACTGTAGCGATAAAGCTGTCACAGAGAAAATAAACAAAATAAGACAAGGAGAAAAATATGTTTGCAGATAAATCAGAAACCAAAGATTTATACCAAACCTTATCAGAAACAAAGCACACTCGAACACACACACACACACACACACACACACACACACACACACACACACACACACACACACACACACACACACACACACACACACACACACACACAAGGGAAGGTAGGAAGGAACATTGGTGCGTGGGAAGACAGGGTACAACAAGACGTGACAGGGTGTGGAAGGGTGTGGAAGGGGTGAGGCTTGATGTGTTGATTGTGGAAAGGATGGAACAAGGTGGAAGGGTTAAAAAGTAGCATGGAAGGGTATGTTAGATGTGATAGGGATGGGGGTTGGTGTTTAAAGTATGGGAGAGTGTAGGTATAGGTGTAGGAAGGTGTATTAGGGTGTGGGAGGAGTGAGGTTTTGAGTGTGTTGGGGGTTGGGGAGTGTATGGAGTGAAGTAGAGGTGGAGAGCTTAGGAAGTAGGATGTTAGGAAGGTGTAGAGGTGGGATGTGTCAGGGAGGGTGTTAGGGGTAGGAAGCTTAGTGTGTAGGGTGTAGGAAGGGTGTGGGAAGGGTGTGGGGAGTCCGGAAAGGGGTGGGCTGGGGGTGGGGTGTGTTGTGCTGGTAGTGGTGGGGAGGGTATGCCACTGATCGAGAAATACAGCAAGTTGTCACACTCTCACACCCATTTCCTGCTGTGAACTCTGTAATAACGCTCGCTGTGAGGAATATTAAATTGAAAAAAAAATTAAAAAGTCTAAATCGCAATTATCATGACAAACAAATCGTTACCACAGTACTTGTTGGACAGTAAATAAACGTTATTAACTACAGGATAGCTAGAATTACCATCATCATAACTTCATTTCATTACAAACCAAGAAAAGGTATAATTTGCATGTATGGTGCCTTCTACATAGGTGGTCTCTCCTCTCCTCTCCCCATGCACTTCTTTCACTTCCTGTTTTTTTTATACGTACTCTTGGAGGGTTATTGAAACCTTCCTTCGTGCTCACTCTTACCCAGCTCACTAAACTTCACCTGAACGACAGCCGAACCCACGAAGTTATGATACATTAACTCGATTATGAGAAAAGCCAAATGGTTGTATTGATTTTATGAGAGTCAAGCTTTTATTATGTAAGTATGAGAGGCTGTGGGAGGGAGGGTGTGGAGCCGAGTGTTGTGATCCAGAGGGTTGGCGGAGGTCAGGAGGGAAGGGTCGGCTCGGGCAAGTAAACAAAGCCAGTGTGTGAACAGGGATTGACGGCTGAATAGAAAATGACGAATGGGAGGCTTGTGTGCGGCGGCCACGACCAGGAAGAGAATGAAGAACTGAAGCACAGGAAGGGGAAGGGAAGCAAGGGGAAGGGAAGGGAAGGGAAGCAAGGGTAGACGGGAAGGGAAGGGAAGGAGGTTAGGGAGTACAGGCGTGAGTAAAGGTAGCCAGTGATGAAAAGTTTCTAAGCAGAGGAAGTTTAGGGTGAGTGAAAGGAACAAAGGGTAACCTATAGAGAGTGTGTGTGTGTGTGTGGGTGTGTGTGTGTGTGTGTGTGTGTGTGTGTGTGTGTGTGTGTGTGTGTGTGTGTGTGTGTGTGTGTGTGTGTGTGTGTGTGTGTGTGTGTGTTGTGTTTTAAAATGCGCGTGTGTATATTTTCGTGCGTGTGTACGTGCGTGTATGCTAACTACAACACTTACTTGTGATCAACAAAGTTACACAACTAACCTAACCCAACCCTCTGTGATGTTAGCGTCGATTATAACACTTTATCGCTGCAATCACGTTCAAGGTGATAATTCTCCTTTCCCCACTAGCCTCCCGCCGCCTTCACCTGTCAACAACACCCTAATTACCTACCAGACCAATTCCAAGATAGCATCAAGTAATTACCCTCATCACACAAACATGACCATTATTCCTGTACTCATATCTTGGCTTCGATGAGGATGAATCTTTATTAAACTCCCACGGGCCAGCAAGGTCTTAACCCCCGGCACTATCACTAAGCAACTCGGTTCTTGAGAGTATGTAAGGAGGAAGAAAAAACATTGCATACTATATACAGTACCTGAGATGAAGGCACTTTTAGCACGAACTGTACACTCACTCCTCCTCCGCCTCTCGGGTTTCCTAATCGTTGTCTGTAAGATCGTATACGGTGTTTCATTTCCATTATGAAACATTACACAAGCAGACAAGACAAGAAAAAACTGTACCCACGAGCATGAAGGAAGATTTTTTTATATTTTTATATATACAAGGATTAATGTGTATAGTATCGTACCTACAGTTGCAATCCCTTTATAAGTACTACCGTTGGAGTGTAATAACTGAGTACATGTTGCTAGTATCTATATTAAGACTACTGAGAGTCATTTAAACATACAAAAAAAGAGTAGAAATAGACAGTATCATATTTACCATCCATCATCCGGTCAGAGCCTTACTTTCACCGCCTTCACAGCGGACTATACTCTCTTCATATCAACGTGATGGATGAACACACCCTCACTCTTCCCCTTCCCCTTCCCCTTCCTCTTCCCCTTCCCCTTCCCCTTCCCCTTCCCCTTTCTGATTCATGTCACTGGTTAATTGATGGATAAACCTTCCCCTCTACGCCCCCCACCTCCGTCCCCCACCACCACCACCTCCCAAAGCCTATGAATGTTGAAGGGAGGATGTAAATGGTCTATATTCGCTCAATGGGATGATGGGATAGGGTGCAACTCCTTTATTAATTGATGCTGAGCTAACTATTGATGAGGTGGAAAGTGGAGAGAGAGTGTCTAGGGAGCTCCACCCTCCCCCCCGTCACATGGTACTAGTATAAAAGGGACAGCTGTCAGTCTTCATATGCTCCAGCTACAAGAGGGCAGCCTGACACTCCTCCTCCTCCTCCTCCTCCTCCTCCTCCTTCCTACTGCTGCTCTTGCTGCCTTAGATGAGGTGAAATGTGTTTCTAGAGTCGTTCATAGGGGATAATTTTCGGTACAGTAAGGAGTATTTGGCGGGCTCTTCTGTCTTTCTATGCCAGCTCCACCCTTCTGCGGTCAGATGGAGATGGGGTAATATGTATTATCTCTCTCTTTCGCTCTCGCTCTCGCTCTCGCTCTCTCTCTCTCTCTCTCTCTCTCTCTCTCTCTCTCTCTCTCTCTCTCTCTCTCTCTCTCTCTCTCTCTCTGTCTCGTCTACATAGCCTGAGGTGACATCCCTTATTCGTAAGTTACCCGTCGTCACGCTCCGTTGGTTAGAAATTCATTCCCGCGTGACAGCTAACGCCTCAGGATCTTGTTACGGAACCGTTCAATGTTTACAGTGAGAAAGGTGCGGAGAGGACATGGGCTCCCTTAACCGAGACGAAACTAAAGAAACGTGACGGCTGAATGTGTTTACTTGTGAACTCCAATAGACCGCAGGGATGCAAATATTGACCTCATAGGAAGGAAGAGACTGTTGAGTAGTTAAAGTGAAGGGCGCAGTGAATTAGGAAACAATAGTACAAGTCTCCCTGATGTCTGGCTTTTATTTTCTACTTGTCGTGTCGAGAGATTTTTGGTCATTCTTTGTACATATATATACGTGGCCATGTGGCTTTAGATTCACCACCACATGATACACATTTAACCTAACTTTTACTACAACTTACGCTGCTTACTTATATAGGACTAACATATTCAGTCTTATATATATATAAAAAAAAAAAGCACCATTATAAAACACACCATCTGCCTTGCCAAAGTAAGGTGCGTGCCTCTTCAGCGCAAGTGAACATGTGCTTTGATGTATAAAAAAATATATATAACTAAGATGAATGGATAGATATACATATGTTCCCCTCACTGCTACTAACTTACTAACTTACTCCCCTTTAAACATGCATGACATATGTGACGTGCATGAGACTGAGCGACTCTTTTTCTCTCTCTCTCCCCAGTTGATTAATAGTTGGTCATGTAGACGAGACAGCGTTACACTAAATATTAAAAGAAATATAATGATGAAATTTAATAGGTACCATGAATAAAATTAAACACACACAGAGCAAACATAACTGCACGGAACATTCGCATCTGGTCTTAGTTTGTTTAAAAAGAAGGATATTACAAATTAATGGCCATAATTTCACGCAGTTTCAGTCTGTTTATGGTAGAAGGAAAAGGAAAGAGAGAGAGAGAGAGAGAGAAAAAGAAAAAAAAAACAGACAGACAGACAGACAGACAGACAGACAGACAGACAGACAGACACAGAGAGAAGAGAGGACAAAGGCTGGAGTTACACAATAATGCAAATCGATGTCAACAGTGTTACTACAATAGTCTCGTAATTTCCCTTTGCATGCGTTATTACATGGTGTTCGCGGGTCCAGGATCGAGGTGGAGGGAGTGTGGGAGTGTGAGGTGCACGAGTATAGTATAGTAGTCTTGCGGCGTTCACAATCAAGACTGGACACTGCCCCGCTCCGCCCCGCCCTGGCCTGCCCCGCCACTCCCTGCCCCGCATTTCCCTCAGCCTTCTTCCTCCACCCTACAGGAACCCGCCTCGCCCTGTTCCCGCCCCGTCCCGCCCGTCTCACATTTGACTTCGAAGCCATAAACTTGAAATGGGGAAGTCAAGGCGTTTGTCAATGCGTTTGTGTTTTTGGCGCCGAACAAAGATGCGATAAATTTTGTGCAAAGACAGAAATATATGTCTGAAACGCAAGAAGATTGTGAATGTGTACCGATTCAACTTTACAGTTTCTCAGGGAAGGGAATCGCTCCTTATTCATTTGATTCTCTGTTTATCGACCTCCTTGCCTTCCCCCTTTTCCATCTGCATCCACCCTCACACAAGTCATTTTCACAGTATTCTCCAGTAAGTAACATCGGGAGGCATTAGAATTTCAAGCTTAATAACGAACATTCCAGCTTCAGCCTCGCACAATTTGAAAGAAAAAGTGACTCGTTCCTAAAAAAATCTTTATTCGAGAACTCTGTGTCTAGACTTACTTGCGTCTCGTTTCGAAATTCCCATGTGCTCGCGGAGTGACAGTGACGATTTGCTCCGGAAATTGACAAATGCAATATTTCAACATGAGCTTCATTTCCTGTAACTACGAATATTGCAGGACCAGAATTTCCGCTGGCTGTTAGATGCTTATGTGAGGGGGGGAGTGGGGGTGGGTGTGTGTGTGTGTGTGTGTGTGTGTGTGTGTGTGTGAGTGTGTGTGTGTCATGTATACGTACGTGCTTACTCTTACGAGGAGTGCACATTTAGGAGGTACATACATACATACATACATACACTAGGCGAGGTGAGGTCAGTACAGCAGCTCAACACTTGCCTAATCACACACGATCCGCTTAACGTTCCTGCGGGCTAGTCATGACCTAAGGGATCGTCCGTGCCCTTCTCTCCTTTCTAACTCCTCCCTGCCCCTCCCTTAACGTACTAAACCTTAATAGCACCCTGCCAGAGCCCGGAAAGGCGGCGCCCATCACTGTAACAGCCGCCCTCTCTCACACCTCCTACTGCCTCCGCCTCCACCTCCTCCCTAACCTAATCGCCACTCTGATGAAGGCTAATGTTCTCGGTAGCAGCTCCTCCGACACTTGTAAAGGAAGCTACTACGGATGTATGGAAACTTTTCACGTTGTTGTTATTATGAGTATTCGTGGTGGAAATAGTAGCAATAGTAGTGGTGGTAGTGGTAGTAGTAGTAGTAGTAGTAGTAGTAGTAGTAGTAGTAGTAGTAGTAGTAGTAGTAGTAGTAGTAGTAGTAGTAAAACATTGAACCATAGTATTATTTTTAAGTAGATGTGTGTGGATGGGTACAAATGTGGATGTGTGAAGTAAAATGTAGCATAATTTAAGTTAGTAGATGGAGATAAATGCAAAAAGTAAAATCATCATAAGCATCATTTCCACCAAGTCTTAAATCTGTCGTGGGGTCAAACTTTCTTCACTTTTTGGCGCCGCTGCGGGACTCCCTTCGTGGCTACAACTATTCCTGGCGCCAAGGTCGACGAGGTAATAATAATTAAACACCACCAACGACTAAGCGGAAACGTCCTCGGTGTTGTCAGAAACAGCATGGCAAAAACCTTTCATTAGAACCACAGCAACAGCAGCACCTTGTCAGAGCAGCACCTTGTCAGAACCACATCAACAACAGCACATTCTCGCCTTGTCAGAACCACAGCACCAGCAGCACGTCCTTGTTAGAACCACATCAACAGCAACAGCACCTTGTCAGAGCTACAGCATCAGCACCTCCTTTTCAGAACCACAGCACCAGCATCGTCTCATCATACATACACACACACACACACCCCTTACGACCCTTTTATTCAGCAACATCACCAAAGTCAGCTCGGCGGGGCTGTTAACGCGCCACTGAGGTCGGTGATAGATATTGGCAAGTTTTCCTTCTCCTCCTCCTCCACCACCATTAATTTTGAGAGCGTGACGAGGGGAGGAGGGAGAGGAAGGGGAAACATCTGTCCCCTTCGCGTGGCTCCTGACTCAGCCTCCCGCGGGATAGATATAAGGAAGGGAGATATTTTTTAAGGACCTACAAAGACAAAGCACCTCATTATGCTCTCTGTGGCAATGGCATTTTGATGGGTAACTTGTGTGTGAGTGTGTGTTCATTAGGTCGTGTCTCTGCAGTGAAAAAAATCGTTGCAAAAAAAAGGTTGAAATATCTGTGTTATGTGGCGAGATGAAACTTATATTATTATTGACGTATTCATTGATTAAACAGAACTAACTAAACGTCGGATGTTCATTGGTTGTTAGTGAAGCTGTTTCGACATTTCTTAACGTTTATTAGTGGAATTTATTGCCTTATAAGTTATTCTTAAACGCGTAGTGTTGTGCCATAAATGTCTCTTATTGAAACAGCAGGGAGTGGGCGGAAGAGATGTTAGACAGGCGCCGCGGCAACCAAACATCACGGCCACAGAGGCGCCGCGAAGAGCCTCTGAATCCTAAACATGGAGGAGTAAAGAGGCCGCCGTTGTCCCTCTCTAGGTGTGACATTAAAATCAATCATCAAACCTCCATTACATGCGACGCCTTATACTAGGGAGTTTTTTTTATCAGTTATCGTTATCTTTGTAATAACTTTAGCTTATCGTAATCAAAAGTAAATTAGAAAGAACTGATGAGTACTACTAAAATCTTAACTTAACTGTGGATTCAGATTTTTCAGTTTATGCTTCACCCAATCAGAAAGCTTTCCACCCTTTGACAACTCTGACTGACGTGCAAAAAGGTAGTGAACGCTGCTTCAATTGGAGTAATTATTCCTTTCTGAACCTGTGTTGCAGCAAATGGCCTTGTTTGTTCGTACAGTTAGGAAAAGGAAGGTTAGATGATGGGAATTTTAATACATCCTAAAAAGAAAATCATCATTGCACTAGATCATGTACCTACAAAAAAAAAGATAATGAATGAAACCTCTACATACTCATTTCTTAGTTTGTATTGACCATTTTTGTATCTTGAATATTTTACAAACATTCACCTGATTCTTGGTATCAGATGAAGCAGTTTTCCTCATTAATCTTTCCTTACTTTAATGAGACTGAAACACTTAATTTGTATTAAATAGAAAACCATATAGTAGTAGGATGTATATTTTCCACCTCGTAATGCGCTTGATGGTCTGAAGTTTAGTGTCCGAAGCTACAGACTCACTACCTTATGTTGGAGGAACAGCTAAACAGATGGCACACAACCCATCTTTTTCTCTTGTTTGTCTTTTCATCCTTCCTCTTAATGACGGTGCACGGCGGCCCCAGGTGTCCCTCCTCACCTGTACACCACCCGCTTACCTGTGTGTTACCTGCCCGTGTCACTAGCGGGCATTAATCTTACCTGACGCCCGGTACACTAGCGGTGGAGGAGCACACGACAAGGGGAATATTGAGTATCTGGGAAGGGAAGTGTGCGTCGGGGTAAAGTAACTTGTCTATGCACACTCTAACAAGGCGTGGTGCATGATACCAAAAACTCTACCTAGTCAACCGGGTAAAGAATTGGTCAAGAATAATGCTTCGTGCCCCATAACATGACATCAGGGAGGGGGAAACAAAGGGTGGGACGTGGTTAAAGAAACACAGGAACGCTACAGTGACGCGAAACAGAAAGAAGATGAAGCACCCGTCAAAGAAGCACAAAGACACAACACAGCCTCTGCCACGTCTGAGAGAGAGAGAGAGAGAGAGAGAGAGAGAGAGAGAGAGAGAGAGAGAGAGAGAGAGAGAGATCGTTAGTCAAGTGAATGTGGCTGGGAACAAGGTAACATGTGCGTGCCAGTGGTGTGTTTCAATCTTGGCTTCAATTCAGCAAAGACGTGAGGAAGGCCGCTGAGGCAAACATAGGGCGACAGTTACTGCATTATTCTCTGATAACTGTTTGCTGCAACGGATATAACAGCAGCAGCAGCAGTAGTAGTGGAACAAGAAGCAGCAACACCACCAGTAATAGTAGTAGTAGTAGAAGGAAAAGTAGTAGTAGTAGTAGTAGTAGTAGTAGTAGTAGTAGTAGTAGTAGTAGTAGTAGTAGTAGTAGTAGTAGTAGTAGTGGTGGTTGTTATAGTTGTAGTAGGTAGTCGGGACATCAATTAACCAGCTCAAGAGTTTATTAGCTGTGGAATTACCTCGTCACATCAATTTCATCGTCAGTTTACTCGAGTGAGATTAAGCGGGACGAGTGACGAGGATTCTGAGGCTATAGAGTGGCGGGGGGATTATGCTCCTCTGGTGGGATTACCTCCGTCGACGCCTGCGCAGGAGGTTGCATCACCACCACCGCCACTACCTCGGCCCTGTCTCCTTGCGGGTGAGGGATAGGGCGGCGGCAGATTAGGGGTGAGAGTGGAAGGAAGGGGCGTTGAGCTGGGTCATTCAGGGAGATGATGGAGTGAATGATCTTGATGGTGTGTGATGAGGGATGTTCTCTGACAGAGTGGACAGCTAGACCCCACCCAGCGTGTGTCCGGGTGGATATTTTTAGCCCACTGCTCCGAACAGTGGATATATTCAGCCCACGGAGGCCTGTTAAAGACATTTTAAAGCCAAATTATTAGTCCTAGAGCGTTAATGCTTAGAGACATCTGTAGAGTTTGACCAGATCTATCGGTTAATGCAATAATCTTTCCAATATTTTCAAAAAAAAATTTTGAAAAAAAAAATATTTAAGGAGATTCAGACCCCGCTGGGTGCTCCCAGGTGAGGATATGTGTGTTCCTGGGCTTCTAAAGATTGAGATCTAACTCCCAGTGGTTTGTAAAGGGTTGTGTACAGCCCAGCAAGGACAGTTGTTTGGATTTTTTTTTAAGCGAAAACTTGAAAACCTGGTGTCCCTCAGGAAGAACATCGGTAGCTGTGTGTTCTCTCCAGTGAACATGTACTGGCAGTGTTTTATTCAAGGTTGACAGGATACTCTTCGGCCTCTGAGTTACCGTGCGGTGTCCGTTTGGGTGCAGCGGCGTCGCGAAGAGGCGAGAGATTAGCCTTGATATGCAAATTTCACAGCGCCGTTTATCATAGCGGCTGAGCATACGGATTCCCGTGTTCACTAGACCACTGTGTGCACCAATAAGTGTGTGCATTCAGCTAGTGTGTACACCAGCTGCTGTGTGTACCAGTGGCTGTGTTAACTAGTACACACGAGTTACATTGTTTCCAAGCTGCCACATGCATTTGTTTTATGGCTTATTTTCACGCAAGGGAGCATGTGTTATATCAGCCATGTGTGCAAGTATACTAATAACCAGTAACTGTGCCGGTCACTGCCTGTATGACCGGTCTGTGAAATGGTTAGTGGGCGTGGCAGAGGCAATGAACGAGGCGGATAATCTGCGTAACGTGTAATAAACTGACAAATATTGTTCCATTTAGGCCTGTCATGGTGGTTTTAGGGAGTTGTAAATGATGTTCAAACGCCACACTCTTATCTGATGATGTTCACGTGGCTGGGCCTTGGAGATAACAGACTCCTCGCAACACTAGGCTCTCAGAACACTTCATCCCACTCTCTCAATATATTTCCCAGCAAAGTCTGCTTGAAATTCTTAACACCCGATGCCCTTCAAGACCTGGTGGGATCATTGTTATTTACTGAACTCTCACGCGCATCAATGAACGTCATAAAACTTAATTAAATGAACAGGGAAGGGAGACTTGAAGGGACGCTATTGCCATTAAGGGCGAGAGGGCAGAGTAATCCCAGGGACTTTGTGTTGAATTTAGACTTTCAAATGAAGGTAGAGATGGACATTAGAGGGATGAATTATGCAGCTATCGTCACGCCGCGTTGCCATTCAGAGACACCCGGCTGCAAGGGAGTGTTCGGGGACCCCAATAAGAGCCAGGACGACGAGGCAAAGGGATCGAGAGTACGAGTTTTTTTCCCCCTCAGATTATTCCCTTCCCCTTCCCTCCTCCCCTCCCTCACCCCAACGTCTTATAGACCTAAGCTCCAATATTCGAATTCCAATCTATGTGTGTGTGAGGGGGAGGGGGGAGGAGGGTGTCTGTGTGTGTGTGTGTGTGTGTGTGTGTGTGTGTGTGTGTGTGTGTGTGTGTGTGTGTGTGTGTGTATGTGTGTGTGTGTGTGTGTGTGTGTGTGTGTGTGTGTGTGTGTGTGTGTGTGTGTGTGTGTGTGTGTGTGTGTGTGTTTTCATTGGCCTCACCCTAACACGTCATACCACATATTAAGTTTCCTAATACCACGCACTATCGCTGCCCCTTACCGCCCCCCCCCCTGTCACCTGTGCCTATTAATTAATCTCACCTGCATTTTCATCGCCACCTACATGCTGTCGCTCCTACTTTTCACAGTGACCGATAAGATATGATAAATGATCCCATACATTTTCAACCCGAAATGATTATCTTTATTGCGTAGAATTTTTATCTGTCATAGAAGTAAAAAAAACATAAAATAAATCATAATAAAACATAGTATAGTAATAATAACTATCAATATGCAGACAATTCATATAAAAAAAGCATTCATTTAGCTTTCAGTCACACTCCGTAATCTTCAATGTTCAAGTATAAATATATAATGCATAATAAGTGTTCAATAAATGATAATTCAGCTACAGAAGCTCGAGAGGAAAATATTCATGACCAGATGTGAGGCGTTATGCATTAAATATTCACGCAAATACAAAGAGAATTCCTGATTTAATTCTATAATGTTATGTATGATAAATAATATGCAAAGAGGCGAGCTATGAACTCCATGAAAATCCAGAGGGAACGTTGGAGGAGGAGGAGGAGGAGGAGGAGGAGGAAGAAGAAAGAGCATATTAGGCAGAGGAGGAGAAAATGAAAGAGAGGAGGAAGAGTTAAAGAAAATTAATAAAAAAGAAGGAAAAGGAGTACAGGGAGAAAGAATATGAAAGAGAAGAGGAAGAGAAGGAGGATGAGATGGAAACAGAGATAGAGAGAGAGAGAGAGGTAGAGGAGAAGAAAGGAGGAGACTTAACAAAAAGAAGAAAAAAAAGAAAAAAAAAGAAAAAAACACATACACTTACCGAATGAATTGCGAAAATGTCTTAAATTTGCATGAAAAAGGGTAATTGAGGGAGTGATGTCACCCTTGAGAGAGAGAGAGAGAGAGAGAGAGAGAGAGAGAGAGAGAGAGAGAGGAGAGAGAGAGAGAGAGTTGAAGAGGGGAAGATTCAACAGCGTGAAGGGATAAAGAGCTAAGGAGATAAAGGGGATGAAGGGAAGGTGAAGGGACGGTATATAGTAAGAAGGGGCAACAGGGTGAGGGTGAGGAGGGGACAGGGTGGTTAGGGTGAGAGGGCAACCGATGGACAGGAACAGCGGTGAGGGTGAAGGGGTGAGAGGGTGAGAGGGGGCGGCGAGGCGTGCACAGGACACGGAGAAAATGTTGGTGGTGATGCAGGGGAAAACGTTGAATGTCACGTCCGCTCACGAGGCATTGATCGTCTTTGGGGAGCTGGAAGATTCCTGTCTCTCTTTTTCTTTCTCTTTTTCTTTTTTTTTCTCTCTCTCTTTCTCTTTTTTTTTTTCTCTCTCTCTCTCTCTCAAGGTAGTAATTGTAGTAGTAGTAGTAGTATTTTTTGTTGTTCTTGTTCTTGCTGTAGTAAAACGAAAAGAAAAAAGTGAACATATAAATAAAATTCCTATTCAGTTTTATCTATTATATCTTCGTATTTCCTTTTATATCTCTCTTATTTTTTCTATTCCTCTCCTTCTTTATACAATGGTCACTTCCTTTTATAAATATACATGTGTCTGTTTTTCTTCGTTCCTTGACCTTCCTTCCTTCCTTCCTTCCTTCCTTCTTCCTTCCTTCCTTCCTTCCTTCCTTCCCTCCTTCCTTCCTCCCTTCCTTCTCTTCCTGCATTCCTACCACACCGGCCGCCCCTCCACCCCATCTCCACCTCACTCTGGTCATTCTTGTCGGCTCGTGTAATGCCAAGATTGACGTGATTCGCCTGACCCTCGACCTTGGGGGACACGACCTTCCTTCCTTTCTTCTCTTCTCTCCTCTCCTCCCCTTCCTTCCCTCTCTCCTTTCCTCTCCTCCCCTGCGTCACCTCTCCTGTCTCTCACCTCTCACCTCTCTTCTCTCTCTCGTCCTCTCCCTCTCTTCCTCTCCACTCCTCCCTCACCTTCTCCTCCTCGCTGATGGGTTTTCCTTGAAGCTGATGCACCACCACCACCACCACCACCACCACCACCACCACCACCACCACCACCACCACCACCACCACCACCACCACTACTACCACCACCACCACCACCACCACTAACACTATCACCTGTTCTGTGCGCCCTCAGCGGTATGACTGACCTTTGCAGCGCACACACACGCACGCACATACACGCACACACACGCACACACTGAGGAGGAAGGAAGGAAAGGCAGTGAAGAACAAAAATAGTGAGTGCTCTATAAATATATATAACCTTTGTGAGATCTTACTTTATCGACTTTATAGTATAACACACTTGACCATTACCACCACCACCATCACCACCACTACCAAAACAACAACAACAACAATTACAACTACACTAAATCTTCACGTCTCCCAATTCAGTCCCTTGAACCCCAAAACCGAATCGTCGAAGTAATGAACCATTGTATTCACTGTTGCCTCGGGTTCATGTAGTACACACTAAATCCCTGAATTCCAACAGGACGGTGTGTATATATCTCAGACAGGTGGTGTGTGTTTGTTTATCTTATACCTGTATCTACCTACCAATGAACTCTTAGTTAGTTTATGATTTTAGTTTAATATGCAGTGGTGTGTAGTGCTAACTTAACCTAACCTTTTGTTATCGTAATCTACAACCTACAATCTTTTTAGTGCCTCATACCTCCTTAACGGGTGAAGTGATGAACGCTCCTTGTTAAGAATCATGAGAAAATCTGAGGGGACGAATTAAATGAGTTAGCCAGGATTCCATAGCCAACCCTGTGTTTTGAAGATAATTGAGGAGGCAATCTATCAGCACGAAAACATCCCGAGGGTCAGGGACAGGGAGAACATCAAAAAACATTGTGAAGAATTCTCATCACAAGCATAATTACGTATGAAGGTTGGAGTGAAGGAAAAAGAACACAATTGTCCAATGATGATTTTGAAGCTAAGATTGCAGCTGAAAGATTGCAAGTTAAGATAAGTAGAAAAGTTTACACAAAGTTGGTAATACTAAGTGAAAGATATACAGCATAGGTTTATTTGGTGATACGGTGACAATTAAATTATAACTACAGAATGTATAGGAGAAAATTACGAAGATTCAAAGTCGTAGGTGTGTGGGAAACTTTAGATCGAAACAGACGATAAAGTAGTAAAAAACAGGATAACTAAGTCTTCTTGTAAAGTCAATTTATAAAATGTTTAACACTGTCTTGCTTTGCTCTAACCTAACCTAACCTAACCTTATTTAAACCGGTGCCAGAACGCGCCTCTTACCCATTGCCAGCTGTTCCATTTTCACCAGGATGACATTGCACAAGACACACACCACACACACACACACACACCACACACACACACACCACACACACACACACACAGACCTCGAGGTGATACAAAGACGCCGACCAACACTCAAATGAATATAAATTATGTACCAGCTAATTTGATCTTTTTTTCTTTCTTTTATATCTTTTTATCACCTTAATTTGGCATGATGAGAGTCATTTTTCATTACACTGTTGTAATATATGTACCCTTTCTCTTTCTTTATTTACTGTTTGTCTTTGTTAATTTCTTTATTTGTGTTTCTTTTTCTCTCTCAAACAGACCAACAAAGAAGGTGTCATGCGCATGAATGTGTGGGTGAAAAAGAGAGAGAGAGAGAGAGAGAGAGAGAGAGAGAGAGAGAGAGAGAGAGAGAGAGAGAGAGAGAGAGAGAGAGAGAGAGAGAGAGAGAGAGAGCAAATGAGTAAGAGAAAAAGAAAGAGAAAGAGAGATAGAGATAGAGAGAGAGGAAAAGGCAAGTAACTTTTTAAAATTCAATAAGTGTAACAGCTTTGAAGTTTCGTTTCATAAAAAAAAAACATATATTTATGTAAATCAACACTATGGGAGCTTACATGCATTTAGACAAGTATAGATCTATGGGAAGTAAGTAAGTAAGTATAGATGGATGGTTGGTCTGAGGGTGAGACAGAAAGACGGATGAGTTTGGCAAAGACCTCAGGATGGATGCCGCCAGTCCAGCAAATTCTTTCAGTGTAGAAGCAAGAATGGTCTCGCTTCGTCCCTCTTACTGGTCTTGTCACGGCGCCAGGGGAGAGGGAATACGAAGGACAAAGTTAAGGAAAATAGGAAAGGAGAAGCACATGTGTTAGCAGTGAAGAAAAGGAAGGTTTCATTTTTCGCATCTATTTCATTATCAGACTTCACCTTACTAAATAATAATGGACGGACGATAAAAAGAGGATTGAACACTGTATAAGGTTTATTTAAGTCGTTATAGACATTCATATTGTATAAGAACATGTGTGTTGCACTATCTATATTACGTTTCCTGCAAAAAACTTCTTTCCTTCTTTTGAAATCAGACATTATTTTCTGACTTTGGAAATTACTTTCTTCATAAAAACTTTGGCCATTGCATTTGTTCTGTGAGTCTGGATAGCAAATTTTTTACTTGTATTAACAGGCGTCGAGTGAGCTATACGTCGGTTTTTCCTCGTTTAAATACCAATTAACTATGCAAATAACAAAACAAGTGATGTATTTATTATTTACATTCCCAGGAGGATGCTCTCAAGGCCCCTCTGACCGTGTACAAAGCGAGGAATTCACGGCTTATTTGCGTATTGATGAGAACCGGGGCGGGGATCTTTTTCCTTCTCTCTGCCCAGAAGCGATACGGTCACGGCGCAAAGTGGCCCGCTTGTCTCTGCCTTGAAGCCCGACGTCACTGGGAGATTCACAGACAAAGAACCCGACACGTCCTTTCGCTTTCAATAGACAGACTGTTTAACGGGAGATTCGCCTGGATGGAAGAATGTGAGGCTGGGAATGGCGTGGAGATATCGTGGGGATAGAAATACTTCATCCCGAGAGTACTATGGTGTCGATGGCGTCGGCGGAAGAGGAAACCGAGTGTTGAAATGCAAATGTGTGTGTTCGGGGTCGTGTTGCAGGTTGGTGAAAGGTAACTTAATCCTTCTCTTCCTCCTCTTCCTCCTCCTCCTGCGACTCCTTCTCCTCTATCCCAACCACAAAGGGAGAAATCGCTAATCCTGTGTTTTTTGTTGTTTTTTTTTCACCCAGTTGTGGCGCCTCTTCTTCCAGTTCAAGTATGTATGTACGAGTATGTTTGTATATATGTATGGACTGTTTTCTCATTTTTTTAGTTCCTGTTGTGTGGTTTTACTTTTCCTTTTGCTGTATATTTAGTTCTTGTCACGTTTCTGATTTTTTTTTCTTTCTTTTCTCTGTAACTCCTTTTTTTATCATGCCCTCTACTTCCTCCCCATTTTCGTCCTCGTATTCCTTTTCCTCTTCCTCTTCCTCTTCCTTTTCCTCCTCCGTAGCATCGTTTTTTGTCAATATCCTTCCTCTTACTTCCTTTCTCTCGTCCTCTTTTTCCGCTCAGCATATGCAGATCTCTTCAGCGTCATAAGAATTAGTCTTTATCAATCACTTTTTTTATGCTAATCTATAGAAAAAAGCCACTGAGTTCACTTGATGTCTGAAATACTCCATAAAATCTTCCTCTTTTATATCTCATATTAGCAACCGAGGATGAAGAAAGAGAATCCGAACCTTTTACCATTGATTCGACGCATCGCAGGATCTCTTAAGTCCACTCTCACTGCGGGTCTGATTTCCTACGTCCTTGAACTCCACATATAGCCACTAAAACGCGAATCCTCTTGAAAGAAAAGAGATACGAGGAGGAGGAGGAGGAGGAGAACGAGGAGAACGAGTCATCCATATAGGGTTAAGGAAGCCGAGAAAGGATCTAAAGAGGATGAGGTCCGTAATCCTAGAACAGGAGTGCCCAGGCGGCGGTCTGGTAGCATCTGGTGGCCACAAGAAGAGTACTGAATACCTTGTGATTGATCTCGATGTGACAAAGATGCTATATGGAAGGAAGGCGAGAGGAAGGGTGAATCTTGATGGCTAGGAGATAGTGAGTGGAAGGGAACGGTGCATAGGAGTTAGTGATCATTATTATAGTGGTGATGGTGATGGTGGGGGAGTGTATGAGTGTATGGGTGATAGGCGTTGTTAAAGATGACTGGAGCTAAGGATGCTGGAAGTGATTTGGCTTTTCCGAGGTATTTCGTGCATGTAGTTTCAAATGTTTTGTATTCATTAACGATCGATAAGGGTATTTCACATTACAGAAACCTTAATCTGTCTTATTGTTATCCCCTAACCATGATAAAAAAAAACACAACTCAAACCAAAATAAAGAATAAGGTAATAGATAATATGAGTTATATAGAAAAATTAAATCCTGGTCGACTTGGGTTTAGTTTAAAATGTAATTGTGGCAGAATTCACGACGGACAGAACTACTACTGAACTATCCAATCTGAACCAATTAGTGAAGTGTAGCGAACGGGAAGCAAACAGAGACAGTGATCTAATGAGCGTTGTTTAGACAAGAGTTACACGGGGTGGGTGACGCTGCCCACCACCCTGTAAGCCCACCGCCGTTAGCCCACCGCCCTGTAAGCCCACCACCGTTTGAGCCTCGGTGGGACGGACGCTCTGAGGGTCCCGACGCGCCCACCGCTAATGGCTGGCTGTCAAGACGTGAAGATAGGGGCGCCTGGGCCTCTGTGTGTGTGTGTGTGTGTGTGTGTGTGTGTGTGTGTGTGTGTGTGTGTGTGTGTGTGTGTGTGTGTGTGTGTGTGTGTGTGGTGAGGAACGCACAGCTGACCATAAGGTGACACTAGTGGTCCTGGTATTCGGTCTCGGTCTCGGGTTGTGGTTGTGGTGGTAGCCTGCGGGTTGGGGGGGGGGAGAGAGAGGCGGGGATCATGACTTAAAGAGAGTTTATAATAATTTATTGGTTATTGTAAAAACGGTTGCGTTCTAACCCTCTATTCGCCTCCTTTTCGTCGATAAAGAGGCGGTAAATCTTGTTCAAAACAGCGTGAGGTCCGTCAGGTATCCTTATTCTCCTCCTCCTCCTCCTCCTCCTCCTCCTCCTCCTCCTCTTCTTCTTCTTCTCCCTTCTCCTCTAAACTTCTGTCTATATGGGTGGCGCAAAAGTTTTCTAGATCATAAAATAGCTGTCGAGTCCTAATAATTTTTTTCCAGAGTCTTGGAAGGAGAGAAGTTAAAACGAAGAAGGTAAGAAAGGCGAGGGTATAAGGAAGGGTATAAGGGTGTGCTTTTATAAGTTAATTCGTGTTATTAGAGTGAAGTAAATAGCAAGGTGGTGAAAAGACCTCCTCCTCCTCCACCACCACCACCACCACCACCATCATCACCACCACCATTATAAAAGCAAACAGCATCACAAATATCAACACCATTATCAACATTGCTATACCATTATCTAATCATCTCCTCCTTCCACTACTATTACACATGCTTTCACCACCACTAATATTACTACCGTTTATGATTACCACCACCACCACCACCACCATTATCACCACCACCACCACCACCACTACCAACAACAACAACAACAACAACAACACCTTTCATTTCCTTTACCACCATTAGCAACACTGGTCTATCAACTTTCACGACCACTGCACATAATTACACCTAAGCACACACACACACACACACATACACACACACACACACACACACACACACACACACACACACACACACACACTCCTCGACTAGCTTTGGGGGCAATTTTTTTTTTTTAGTGTGTGTGTGTGTGTGTGTGTGTGTGTGTGTGTGTGTGTGTGTGTGTGTGTGTGTGCGTGTGCGTGTGTGTGTGTGTGTGACATTGCTTGTAATCACGGAAGGGTCTTTCGTGCACGGCCATAACAATATTGTAGTAAAGTATTATTTTCCTGCACACATTTTTATTTTTATTATCTTTCCCGTTAATCTCTTTTCATGGAAGCGCAATGTAATCACGTCATCTAACTAAACAATATGCAGTTACTGAATACCTTTCCTTTTGTTATTACTCCCGGCAATTAGAGGAACAGGTGTGGTCGGCTTTTCCTGGCAACAAAATACAGTGACTGGGAGTAGTAGGAGGAGGAGGAGGAGGAGGAGACAGCGAATAAGCAGTGCGTTGTACCCGTGTACCAGGTGCCCTCAGCGGCGTATATATAGATGCTCACCTACTTGAGCGTCAGTATTATGCGTGTAACATGTGTCTTAGCTAATACTCACCACCACTTGCCAAGGTCTTTAAGAACAGCGATGACGAGAACAAAGCACTTGATTTTAATGTTTTAGTGACCTTGAATCTATGACCTACAGTGGGCGTGTTCATCAAGCATGCAGTGTTTGTTTGTACCACACTCACAGTTGAATTCTTTAAATAATAGTGAGATACCAAAGCTTTGAAGGAATGTAATACTATGTGATTGTGTCAGAGAAAACCCTCCTGTTTTATTGTGTGGTGGAGGTGATTCATTCAGTGAGTGTGCGTTGGTGTGTGGGTATTGGCGTCACCTTTATTGGCAAGGGAATGTGAAGAACCCAAGGTACGCGTTGTTCCCTTTTTACTGAGAGGTGGGCGGGGAGATACCTTGCTCTGTTCTATATTAATCTCCTACATGTAGTTTACTAGCCGTAGTACATATTTTCAGCAAGTACCCTTGTTATAGGCCAACAGGTTTTTTTTAGTATCCGTTCTTCCTTTGTAATCCAATAAAATGTAGCACACAGCCACACAATGGGACACACCCTCAGCCTCGCACCAAAATTGACACTGTATCCTTTGGTCACGGTATGAAATAATACAATACCAACATAAGTCAGATGCTCAGAGTAATATTATGTCACAAACTCTAATATCAAATATGCATTTATAAATCATTGTGATAATGAAATCCTAGAAAGTGCCATAATATGTGACACTAAACAATGTAGGATTACTATTAATTAATGTGTTCTTGAACCAATATACTTCCAGCTTTACCTTACAACCCCTTTACCTCGGCAGCAGCTAAGCCTCACTTCCTGCTAAGACGTACCTCACCTCGGCTATGCAAGGCAGTTCCCATCCAATTCCCCAACACTGCAATAGCCGCGTCCTCACCCGTCACTGTAACTCACTGTAATGGCATCAGTGTTCCTCGTGCAATTGAGAGTTCAGTTCCATAAACGTCTTCGCGGAGGAAATTAATCAAGCGAAATATACGTAAGAATTTAATGTTTACGTTTTGATGTTTTCCAGTTGAAATATTGATTACATTATAAAGTGAGTGTTGGAAGAATGTTATTAGAAGGGGGTTTTAGTCGATGATTAGTGGATGATCTTTTCAATGCGATTACCGCTGGGATGTGTTACGTGCCTTGACCTTTCAATGCGTGTACTGCTTTTTGCTTTTATTACTTTGGCTGGGAATGACACCCAAGCGACCCATTACTGCCGCCGTGTGTGTGTGTGTGTGTGTGTGTGTGTGTGTGTGTGTGTGTGTGTGTGTGTGTGTGTGTGTGTGTGTGTGTCCCTGCTGCTATGAGTTTCCTGTTCACTACAAATTATTGATTCAATCGTATTTCCTCGGAAGGTTTCCTCATCCACACAATATCTACGAAGTGGTACATACATCTTGATATCCTTTAAGAGTTACAACCAGATATTATTTTATGAAAGTTTTATAAATTCCTTCTTCCTCCAGCAACAAAACATTTCCTCCTTTCTCCCCAACACACATCCCTATAACCCCATCCATCACCACCGCTGCTGCTGCTTAATGGGTACTTACTGTCCCTCACGCAGCTCACTGACGACCTCCTTCACCACCATCACCGTCACCACCAGGAGCAGGACCTTCAGTCTTGCCGCCATTCTCCTAATGACGTCTCGTTCTTTTTTCTCAGCCTCTCCGCTTTTTGTTCCCTCGTTGGTGCTCTCTCTCCTCTCCTCTCCGCTCCCTAATGTAGTCCTCTTGGCTCACCACTAGTAGCTGGCGGTGACGGGAAGACGCACCTTTTCCACCCACCTGAAGTTAATCTCGCTACTCCACCTGTTGTGACCCTCAGCCGGTGGTGGATTGATTAGTGTTGGTTGAGGCGGGATAACTTTATAGAGTCAGAGTCTAAACAACACTTTGATGAATGCTTTGCTTCCCTCTTCAAGGACCAGCTTTTCTATCGAGGTTTTATAAATAATGTTAATGACTGACAACTGTTTCCGGACTTCATTAACACTTGACAGGATTCAGAACGTCATAACTTATCAAAGGAAAGTTATACACCTTCACGTATTTATAAAACATCACATTTTTTCCTTCACACGGATTAGTTTAACTCTCAGTGATGTCAGTATAATCCTTGAGTCTAGTAAAAAGCACAACGATAACCCAAAGAACACGTTAGCAACTGCTGGATATTAACTGGGACGTGTTGTGGCGCGGAACGACAGTCCACGTGGCGGGAGAGATGGAGGCCAGAGCGACACATCCTTCCTCTCCGACGCCCGAAGTCTGACTAGAGACCGAGCTGCGAATCCCGACTGCCCAGACCTTTGTTGTGACGACACTGGCACTCGTTTCAGTACCTCTCCTCCTCACCTTCCTTCCCATCTCTCTCTCTCTCTCTCTCTCTCTCTCTCTCTCTCTCTCTCTCTCTCTCTCTCTCTCTCTCTCTCACACACACATAGAGGGAAGCTATTTGAGTTAGAACACCACTTAAAGCCAAAAACTTAAATTAAAGTGTAGTAAATCATAACTGAGAACAGATAGTGTTGATGATTATAAATATTGGTGAAGATGATGATGGTGGTTGTAGTAGGAAGAGATTATGTGAGAGAAGGTGGTTATGAAAAGGAAAGATTCTGTATAGGAAGACTAGGGGAGAGAGAAAAAAAGAGAGAGAGAGAGGAGGAGGAGGAGGAGGAGAGAGAAGGCAACGTACCTGGGGGAGTTTCACCTACCAATATCAGCACCAGAATTAATGTGTTAGACGCCCACGCTATCCTGACCCCCGCCAGCCGAGAGGGCGGTAAGCCACACATCACCTCTACCCTCACCTGCCTTAAGCACGCCGCCAAGCCGCCGCCAAACCTGCCGCCACCTACCTGAGGCGAACCAGACGGCGGGAGGCTGAACCGACATTGTTTTCTAAGGTCGTAGTAACCAGACACCCTCACACATCCTTGGCCCCAGCTGGAAAAGATTCGTATCGTCTTCTGACAGTTCAATCCTCGCACTTTTCTGAGCTTCTTAATCAATTCCATACAGCATACTAACCCTGGTTGGTGTATGGGCGGTGAATGGTTCTCTAAAACAAGTAAGGCACGTCTTGAGGGAGGTAGATGCGTGGTTTTGTTTGGTGGCGCTGCATCAAAGGTGCTTGTGGCTGTGGCTGTGGCTGTGGCTGTGGATCCCTGAAAGCTAAGGCAAAACAGCTACGGAGAAGGCGAGAACAGAATGGTGTGGCCTCAGCCTGTAATTATAGCGGTGAGGATGGTGTTGCTAGGAAGTTTATGGACGACTGATTGTAGCAGCTTTCGTAGGTGTTCATGTTAGTGTTGTTCTTGTCCCTGTTTTTGTTGTTGTTGTTGTTGTTGTGGTTTTTGATGATGTAACTACAACAATGATGGTAGTATGTTTTGTAATACAAGACACCTTTTCCGCACATGCATTCACACTTGAGAAGGGATAAGAAAGATAGTAACAAAGTAAAGAACAAGAGAACCCTTCTGCCTCTTTGTGGAAATACACGAGTGGAGAGAAGCCTCCGGAGACTAAGGCTTTCCTCTGTTTTGATGTTTTTCACTATGCAAAATCTTATTGGATCGGTAATGAAATTCGTGAGAAGGCTAATTATAATAGTAATAAGTATCATCATCAGCAGCAGCAGCAGCAGCAGCCGTTGTAGCCTCTTTCTCCCCATCGTGGCTCCTTATCTCTCACCGAGTATGTTAAAATCATCTCCATGTCGACCATTACGCCTTATCTTCCCCCGTGGCCTCACAAGGTAGCATGGCTCCATCACCACAACAAAAATCACACACCACCACTATAAAAGGAACATCAGTCCATGTCGATAACAGACTAAAATGCCTCAAGCACGAACGGTCTAGACAAAAACATATAAAAAAAACACCTTTTCACCAGACGGGACTCAGAGCAGAACGTGACCTTGAACTTTAACCCTCTGCACTAAACAACGGAAGAGTGATACTTAGAAATTAATTATCAGTACTACACTAGGAAAATTAATAGTTTGCTTTACGTACGTAGGTGACCACGAAGGGATGTCATGAGGGATGCTGGTGTGAGGAGGAGCAGCGGAGAGAGCGGGGAGGCAAGTGTGGTGGAATGGCGAGGGTGATGCTGGGATGGGATGGGATGTACAGTACTTACACTACACACGAGAATAAGGGGAAGGCGATTATAACCTAGTGAGGGGGAGCTGTAGATAGGGAGTTACATAGGCAAATGTGGCGTGGTGTGAGGCGCTGAAGTGTGTGTAACATTGTCAAATTAGTGATAGCTATTTGTTATTCGAATAAACTGGAAATTTTGTGAAGCAGAAACATTTGTTATTTGATGTGACTTGCTTTAACCCATTCAGTGCTTGCGGCACACCATATGTGCCAGCAGCGTCTCCTTCTCCTGTGTTTGCGGCACGACGTCTGTGACAAGATCTTTATATCATTCCCATGCATATACATATGATGTATAGGCCAGTGTAACAACTTTTATCATTATTTACAAATTTCTATTGTCTTATGTATCAGAATTACCGTTCTTATGAGTATTTATGTGATATTCAATAGATAATTTTACGGTACGATAACTACGGTTTGGCAACACCGCCGGCAGCAATATATAACCGTCGCTCCGTCGGCCGTCAGCGACAGGATCTTCTAGCTAGCATTAGATATTGGATATTGAAAATATTGGAAATATTGGATATATCATTGCAGCATCTGATACACCTAATTAAACTGTACAACTGTCATTATGAATATTTGTTTTATCACTAATAATTACGCAGTAAAATTAAACTTAATATTTATATAAAAACATGACTTTCCTCCTCATTTTCCCGAAAGCTATTAGTGATATTGGAAATATCATTGCAGCATCTGATAGACCTAATTAAACTGTACAACTGTCATTATGAATATTTGTTCTATGACTAATAATTACGCAGTAAAATGAAACTTAATATAAATATATTAACATGAATTTCCTCCTCATTTTCCCGAAAGCTATTACAGATATTGGAAATATCATTGCAGCATCTGATACACCTAATTAAACTGTAAAACTGATATTATGAATATTTGTTCTATGACTAATAATTACGCAGTAAAATTAAACTTACTATTTATTTAAAAACATGACTTTCCTCCTCATTTCCTCGAAAGCTATTAGAGATATTGGAAATATCATTGCAGTATCTGATACAACTAATTAAACTGTACAACTGATATTATGAATATTTGTTCTATGGCTAATAATTACGCAGTAAAATGAAACTTAATATTTATATAAAAACATGACTTTCCTCCTCATTTTCTCGAAAGCTATTAGAGATATTGTAAATATCATTGCAGCATCTGATACACCTAATTAAACTGTACAACACTCATTATGAATATTTGTTCTATGACTAATAATTACGCAGTAAAATGAAACTTAATATTTATATAAAAACATGATTTTCCTCCTCATTTTCTCGAAAGCTATTAGAGATATTGGAAATATCACTGCCGCATCTGATAGACCTAATTAAACTGTAGAACTGACATTATGAATATTTGTTCTATGACTAATAATTACGCAGTAAAATGACACTATATATTTATATAAAAACATGACATTCCTCCTCATTTTCTCGAAAGCTATTAGAGATATTGGAAATATCATTGCAGCATCTGATAGACCTGATTAAAATCTACTACTGTCATTATGAATATTTTCACTTGTACTAATAAATAATGAATTTTACTTTTTCTTCCTCGTTTTCTCGAAAGCTATTAGAGATATTGGAAATATCATTGCATCATCTGATACACCTAATTCAACTGTACAACTGATATTATGAGTATTTGTTCTATGACTAATAATAACGCAGTAAAATAAAACCGTATTTTTATATAAAAACATGATTTTCCTCGTAATTTTCTCGAAAGCTATTAGAGATATTGGAAATATAATTGCAGCATCTGATAGACCTAATTAAACTGTACAACTGATATTATGAATATTTGTTCTATGACTAATAATTACGCAGTAAAATTAAACTTTATATTTATATAAAAACATGACTTTCCTCCTAATTTTCTCGAAAGCTATTAGAGATATTGGAAATATCATTACAGCATCTGATACACCTAATTAAACTGTACAACTGTCATTATGAATATTTGTTCTATGACTAACAATTACGCAGTAAAATTAAACTTAATATTTATTTAAAAACATGAATTTCCTCCTCATTTTCTTGAAAGCTATTAGAGATATTGGAAATATCATTGCAGCATCTGATACAACTAATTAAACTGTACAACTGTCATTATGAATATTTGTTCTATGACTAATAATTACGCAGTAAAACGAAACTTAATATTTATATAAAAACATGAATTTCCTCCTCATTTTCTCGAAAGCTATTAGAGATATTGGAAATATCACTGCAGCATCTGATAGACCTAATTAAATTGTAAAACTGAAATTATGAATATTTGTTCTATGACTAATAATTACGCAGTAAAATTAAACTTTATATATATATAAAAACATGACTTTCCTCCTAATTTTCTCGAAAGCTATTATAGATATTGGAAATATCATTACAGCATCTGATACACCTAATTAAACTGTACAACTGTCTTTATGAATATTTGTTCTATGACTAATAATTACTCAGTAAAATGAAACTTAATATTTCTATATAAACATAACTTTTCTCCTCATTTTCTCGAAAGCTATTAGAGATATTGGAAATATCATTGGAGCATCTGATACACCTAATTAAACTGTACAACTGATATTATGAATATTTGTTCTATGGCTAATAATTACGCAGTAAAATGAAATTTAATATTTATATAAAAACATGACATTCCTCCTCATTTTCTCGAAAGCTATTAGAGATATTGGAAATATCATTGCAGCATCTGATACAACTAATTAAACTGTACAACTCTCATTATGAATATTTGTTCTATGACTAATAATTACGCAGTAAAATGAAACTTAATATTAATATAAAAACATGATTTTCCTCCTCATTTTCTCGAAAGCTATTAGAGATATAGGAAATATCACTGCAGCATCTGATAGACCTAATTAAACTGTAAAACTGACATTATGAATATTTGTTCTATGACTAATAATTATGCAGTAATATGAAACTATATATTTATATAAAAACATGACATTCCTCCTCATTTTCTCGAAAGCTATTAGAGATATTGGAAATATCATTACAGCATCTGATAGACCTGATTAAAATCTACTACTGTCATTATGAATATTTTCACTAGTACTAATAAATAATGAATTTTACTTTTTTTTAAATTACTTTCTTCCTCGTTTTCTCGAAAGCTATTAGAGATATTGGAAATATCATTGCATCATCTGATTAACCTAATTCAACTGTACAACTGATATTATGAATATTTGTTCTATGACTAATAATTACGCAGTAAAATAAAACCGTATTTTTATATAAAAACTTGATTTTCCTCGTCATTTTCTCGAAAGCTATTAGAGATATTGGAAATATAATTGCAGCATCTGATAGACCTAATTAAATTGTACAACTGATATTATGAATATTTGTTTTATGACTAATAATTACGCAGTAAAATTAAACTTAATATTTATTTAAAAACATGACTTTCTTCCTCATTTTATCGAAAACTATTAGAGATAATGGAAATATCATTGCAACAGCTGATACACCTAATCAAACTCTACAACTGATGTTATGAATATTTTTTCTATGACTAATAATTACGCAGTAAAATGAAACTTAATATTTATATAAAAACATGATTTTCCTCCTCATATTCTCGAAAGCTATTAGAGATATTGGAAATATCACTGCAGCATCTGATACAATGAATTAAACTGTACAACTGTCATTATGAATATTTGTTCTATGACTAATAATTACGCAGTAAAACGAAACTTAATATTTATATAAAAACATGATTTTCCTCCTCATTTTCTCGAAAGCTATTAGAGATATTGGAAATATCACTGCAGCATCTGATAAACCTAATTAAACTGTACAACTGACATTATGAATATTTGTTCTATGACTAATAATTACTCAGTAAAATGAAACTTAATATTTCTATATAAACATAACTTTTCTCCTCATTTCCTCGAAAGCTATTAGAGATATTGGAAATATCATTGCAGCATTTCATACACCTAATTAAATTGTACAACTGATATTATGAATATTTGTTCTATGACTAATAATTACGCAGTAAAATTAAACTTAATATTTATATAAAAACATGATTTTCCTCCTCATTTTCTCGAAAGCTATTAGAGATATTGGAAATATCATTGCAGCATCTGATACAACTAATAAAAATGTACAACTCTCATTATGAATATTTGTTCTATGACTAATAATTACGCAGTAAAATGAAACTTAATATTTATATAAAAAGATGATTTTCCTCCTCATTTTCTCGAAAGCTATTAGAGATATTGGAAATATCACTGTAGCATCTGATAGACCTAATTAAACTGTAAAACTGAAATTATGAATATCAATTCTATGACTAATAATTACGCAGTAAAATTAAACTTTATATTTATATAAAAACATGACTTTCCTCCTAATTTTCTCGAAAGCTATTAGAGATATTGGAAATATCATTACAGCATCTGATACACCTAATTAAACTATACAACTGTCTTTATGAATATTTGTTCTATGACTAATAATTACTCAGTAAAATGAAACTTAATATTTCTATATAAACATAACTTTTCTCCTCATTTTCTCGAAAGCTATTAGAGATATTGGAAATATCATTGCAGCATCTGATACACCTAATTAAACTGTACAACTGATATTATGAATATTTGTTCTATGGCTAATAATTACCCAGTAAAATGAAACTTAATATTTATATAAAAACATGACTTTCCTCCTCATTTTCTCGAAAGCTATTAGAGATATTGAAAATATCATTGCAGCATCTGATAAAACTAATTAAACTGTACAACTCTCATTATGAATATTTGTTCTATGACTAATAATTACGCAGTAAAATGAAACTTAATATTAATATAAAAACATGATTTTCCTCCTCATTTTCTCGAAAGCTATTAGAGATATTGGAAATATCACTGCAGCATCTGATAGACCTAATTAAACTGTAAAACTGACATTATGAATATTTGTTCTATGACTAATAATTACGCAGTAAAATGAAACTATATATTTATATAAAAACATGACATTCCTCCTCATTTTCTCGAAAGCTATTAGAGATATTGGAAATATCATTACAGCATCTGATAGACCTGATTAAAATCTACTACTGTCATTATGAATATTTTCACTAGTACTAATAAATAATGAATTTTACTTTTTTTTAAATTACTTTCTTCCTCGTTTTCTCGAAAGCTATTAGAGATATTGGAAATATCATTGCATCATCTGATTAACCTAATTCAACTGTACAACTGATATTATGAATATTTGTTCTATGACTAATAATTACGCAGTAAAATAAAACCGTATTTTTATATAAAAACTTGATTTTCCTCGTCATTTTCTCGAAAGCTATTAGAGATATTGGAAATATAATTGCAGCATCTGATAGACCTAATTAAATTGTACAACTGATAATATGAATATTTGTTCTATGACTAATAATTACGCAGTAAAATTAAACTTAATATTTATTTAAAAACATGACTTTCTTCCTCATTTTATTGAAAGCTATTAGAGATAATGGAAATATCATTGCAACAGCTGATACACCTAATCAAACTCTACAACTGATGTTATGAATATTTTTTCTATGACTAATAATTACGCAGTAAAATGAAACTTAATATTTATATAAAAACATGATTTTCCTCCTCATTTTCTCGAAAGCTATTAGAGATATTGGAAAAATCACTGCAGCATCTGATACAACTAATTAAACTGTACAACTGTCATTATGAATATTTGTTCTATGACTAATAATTACGCAGTAAAACGAAACTTAATATTTATATAAAAACATGATTTTCCTCCTCATTTTCTCGAAAGCTATTAGAGATATTGGAAATATCACTGCAGCATCTGATAAACCTAATTAAACTGTAAACCTGACATTATCAATATTTGTTCTATGACTAATAATTACTCAGTAAAATGAAACTTAATATTTCTATATAAACATAACTTTTCTCCTCATTTTCTCGAAAGCTATTAGAGATATTGGAAATATCATTGCAGCATTTGATACACCTAATTAAATTGTACAACTGATATTATGAATATTTGTTCTATGGCTAATAATTACGCAGTAAAATGAAACTTAATATTTATATAAAAACATGACTTTCCTCCTCATTTTCTCGAAAGCTATTAGAGATATTGGAAATATCATTACAGCATCTGATACAACTAATTAAACTGTACAACTCTCATTATGAATATTTGTTCTATGACTAATAATTACGCAGTAAAATGAAACTTAATATTTATATAAAAACATGATTTTCCTCCTCATTTTCTCGAAAGCTATTAGAGATATTGGAAATATCACTGCAACATGTGATAAACCTAATTAAACTGTAAAACTGACATTATGAATATTTGTTCTATGACTAATAATTACGCAGTAAAATGAAACTATATATTTATATAAAAACATGACATTCCTCCTCATTTTCTCGAAAGTTATTAGAGATATTGGAAATATCATTACAGCATCTGATAGACCTGATTAAAATCTACTACTGTCATTATGAATATTTTCACTAGTACTAATAAATAATGAATTCTACTTTTTTTTTAATTTCTTTCTTCCTCGTTTTCTCGAAAGCTATTAGAGATATTGGAAATATCATTGCATCATCTGATAAACCTAATTCAACTGTACAACTGATATTATGAATATTTGTTCTATGACTAATAATTACGCAGTAAAATAAAACCGTATTTTTATATAAAAACATGATTTTCCTCGTCATTTTCTCGAAAGCTATTAGAGATATTGGAAATATAATTGAAGCATCTGATAGACCTAATTAAATTGTACAACTGATATTATGAATATTTGTTCTATGACTAATAATTACGCAGTAAAATTAAACTTAATATTTATTTAAAAACATGAATTTCTTCCTCATTTTCTCGAAAGCTATTAGAGATATTGGAAATATCATTGCAACAGCTGATACACCTAATTAAACTCTACAACTGATGTTATGAATATTTTTTCTATGACTAATAATTACGCAGTAAAATGAAACTTAATATTTATATAAAAACATGATTTCCCTCCTCATTTTCTCGAAAGCTATTAGAGATATTGGAAATATCACTGTAGCATCTGATAGACCTAATTAAACTGTAAAACTGAAATTATGGATATCAATTCTATGACTAATAATTACGCAGTAAAATTAAACTTTATATTTATATAAAAACATGACTTTCCTCCTAATTTTCTCGAAAGCTATTAGAGATATTGGAAATATCATTACAGCATCTGATACACCTAATTAAACTGTACAACTGTCATTATGAATATTTGTTCTATGACTAATAATTACTCAGTAAAATGAAACTTAATATTTCTATATAAACATAACTTTTCCCCTCATTTTTTCGAAAGCTATTAGAGATATTGGAAATATTATTGCAGCATCTGATACACCTAATTAAACTGTACAACTGATATTATGAATATTTGTTCTATGGCTAATAATTACGCAGTAAAATGAAACTTAATATTTATATAAAAACATGATTTTCCTTCTCATTTTCTCGAAAGCTATTAGAGATATTGGAAATATCACTGCAGCATCTGATACAACTAATTAAACTGTACAACTGTCATTATGAATATTTGTTCTATGACTAATGATTACGCAGTAAAACGAAACTTAATATTTATATAAAAACATGATTTTCCTCCTCATTTTCTCGAAAGCTATTAGAGATATTGGAAATATCATTGCATCATCTGATAAACCTAATTAAACTGTAAAACTGACATTATCAATATTTGTTCTATGACTAATAATTACTCAGTAAAATGAAACTTAATATTTCTATATAAACATAACTTTTCTCCTCATTTTCTCGAAAGCTATTAGAGATATTGAAAATATCATTGCAGCATTTTATACACCTAATTAAATTGTACAACTGATATTATGAATATTTGTTCTATGGCTAATAATTACGCAGTAAAATTAAACTTAATATTTATATAAAAACATGACTTTCCTCCTCATTTTCTCGAAAGCTATTAGAGATATTGGAAATATCATTACAGCATCTGATACAACTAATTAAACTCTACAACTCTCATTATGAATATTTGTTCTATGACTAATAATTACGCAGTAAAATTAAACTTAATATTTATTTAAAAACATGACTTTCTTCCTCATTTTCTCGAAAGCTATTAGAGATATTGGAAATATCATTGCAACAGCTGATACACCTAATTAAACTCTACAACTAATGTTATGAATATTTTTTCTATGACTAATAATTACGCAGTAAAATGAAACTTAATATTTATATAAAAACATGATTTCCCTCCTCATTTTCTCGAAAGCTATTAGAGATATTGGAAATATCACTGTAGCATCTGATAGACCTAATTAAACTGTAAAACTGAAATTATGACTATCAATTCTATGACTAATAATTACGCAGTAAAATTAAACTTTATATATATATAAAAACATGACTTTCCTCCTAATTTTCTCGAAAGCTATTAGAGATATTGGAAATATCATTACAGCATCTGATACACCTAATTAAACTGTACAACTGTCATTATGAATATTTGTTCTATGACTAATAATTACTCAGTAAAATGAAACTTAATATTTCTATATAAACATAACTTTTCCCCTCATTTTCTCGAAAGCTATTAGAGATATTGGAAATATCATTGCAGCATCTGATACACCTAATTAAATTGTACAACTGATATTATGAATATTTGTTCTATGGCTAATAATTACGCAGTAAAATGAAACTTAATATTTATATAAAAACATGACTTTCCTCCTCATTTTCTCGAAAGCTATTAGAGATATTGGAAATATCATTGCAGCATCTGATACAACTAATTAAACTGTACAACTCTCATTATGAATATTTGTTCTATGACTAATAATTACGCAGTAAAATGAAACTTAATATTTATATAAAAACATGATTTTCCTCCTCATTTTCTCGAAAGCTATTAGAGATATTGGAAATATCACTGCAGCATCTGATAGACGTAATTAAACTGTAAAACTGACATTATGAATATTTGTTCTATGACTAATAATTACGCAGTAAAATGAAACTATATATTTATATAAAAACATGACATTCCTCCTCATTTTCTCGAAAGCTATTAGAGATATTGGAAATATCATTACAGCATCTGATAGACCTGATTAAAATTTACTACTGTCATTATAAATATTTTCACTAGTACTAATAAATAATGAATTTTACTTTTTTTTAAATTACTTTCTTCCTCGTTTTCTCGAAAGCTATTAGAGATATTGGAAATATCATTGCATCATCTGATACACCTAATTCAACTGTACAACTGATATTATGAATATTTGTTTTATGACTAATAATTACGCAGTAAAATAAAACTGTATTTTTATATATAAACATGATTTTCCTCGTCATTTTCTCGAAAGCTATTAGAGATATTGGAAATATAATTGTAGCATCTGATAGACCTAATTAAATTGTACAACTGATATTATGAATATTTGTTCTATGACTAATAATTACGCAGTAAAACTAAACTTAATATTTATTTAAAAACATGACTTTTTTCCTCATTTTCTTGGAAGCTATTAGAGATATTGGAAATATAATTTCAACAGCTGATACACCTAATTAAACTCTACAACTGATGTTATGAATATTTTTTCTATGACTAATAATTACGCAGTAAAATGAAACTTAATATTTATATAAAAACATGATTTTCCTCCTCATTTTCTCGAAAGCTATTAGAGATATTGGAAATATCACTGCAGCATCTGATAAACCTAATTAAACTGTAAAACTGACATTATGAATATTTGTTCTATGACTAATAATTATGCAGTAAAATGAAACTATATATTTATATAAAAACATGACATTCCTCCTCATTTTCTCGAAAGCTATTAGAGATATTGGAAATATCATTACAGCATCTGATAGACCTGATTAAAATCTACTACTGTCATTATGAATATTTTCACTAGTACTAATAAATAATGAATTCTACTTTTTTTGAAATTACTTTCTTCCTTGTTTTCTCGAAAGCTATTAGAGATATTGGAAATATCATTGCATCATCTGATAAACCTAATTCAACTGTACAACTGATATTATGAATATTTGTTCTATGACTAATAATTACGCAGTAAAATAAAACCGTATTTTTATATAAAAACATGATTTTCCTCGTCATTTTCTCGAAAGCTATTAGAGATATTGGAAATATAATTGCAGCATCTCATAGACCTAATTAAATTGTACAACTGATATTATGAATATTTGTTCTATGACTAATAGTTACGAAGTAAAATTAAACTTAATATTTATTTAAAAACATGACTTTCTTCCTCATTTTCTCGAAAGCTATTAGAGATATTGGAAATATCATTGCAACAGCTGATACACCTAATTAAACTCTACAACTGATGTTATGAATATTTTTTCTATGACTAATAATTACGCAGTAAAATGAAACTTAATATTTATATAAAAACATGATTTTCCTCCTCATTTTCTCGAAAGCTATTAGAGATATTGGAAATATCACTGCAGCATCTGATAAACCTAATTAAACTATAAAACTGACATTATGAATATTTGTTCTATGACTAATAATTACGCAGTAAAATGAAACTATATATTTATATAAAAACCTGACATTCCTCTTCATTTTCTCGAAAGCTATTAGAGATATTGGAAATATCATTGCAGCATCTGATAGACCTGATTAAAATCTACTACTCTCATTATGAATATTTTCACTTGTACTAATAAATACTGAATTTTACTTTTTTAAAAATTACTTTCTTCCTCGTTTTCTCAAAAGCTATTAGAGATATTGGAAATATCATTGCATCATCTGATACACCTAATTCAACTGTACAACTGATATAATGAATATTTGTTCTATGACTAATAATTACGCAGTAAATTAAAACCGTATTTTTATATAAAAACATGATTTTCCTCGTCATTTTCTCGAAAGCTATTAGAGATATTGGAAATATAATTGCAGCATCTGATAGACCTAATTAAACTGTACAACTGATATTATGAATATTTGTTCTATGACTAATAATTACGCAGTAAAATGAAACTTAATATTTATATAAAAACATGAATTTGCTCCTCATTTTCTCGAAAACTATTAGAGATATTGAAAATATCACTGCAGCATCTGATAGACCTAATTAAACTCTAAAACTGAAATTATGAATATTTGTTCTATGACTAATAATTACTAAGTAAAATGAAACTTAATATTTCTATATAAACATAACTTTTCTCCTCATTTTCTCAAAAGCTATTAGAGATATTTGAAATATCATTGCAGCATCTGATACACCTAATTAAACTGTACAACTGATATTATGAATATTTGTTCTATGGCTAATAATTACGCAGTAAAATGAAACTATATATTTATATAAAAACATGATATTCCTCCTCATTTTCTCGAAAGCTATTAGAGATATTGGAAATATCATTGCAGCATCTGACACAACTAATTAAACTGTACAACTCTCATTAAGAATATTTGTTCTATGACTAATAATTACGCAGTAAAATGAAACTTAATATTTATATAAAAACATGATTTTCCTCCTCATTTTCTCGAAAGCTATTAGAGATATTGGAAATATCACTGCAGCATCTGATAGACCTAATTAAACTGTAAAACTGACATTATAAGTATTTGTTCTATGACTAATAATTACGCAGTAAAATGAAACTATATATATATATATATATAAAAACATGATATTCCTCCTCATTTTCTCGAAAGCTATTAGAGATATTGGAAATATCATTACAGCATCTGATAGACCTGAGTAAAATCTACTACTGTCATTATGAATATTTTCACTAGTACTAATAAATAATGAATTTTACTTTTTTTTAAATTACTTTCTTCCTCGTTTTCTCGAAAGCTATTAGAGATATTGGAAATATCATTGCATCATCTGATACACCTAATTCAACTGTACAACTGATATTATGAATATTTGTTCTATGACTAATAATTACGCAGTAAAATAAAACCGTATTTTTATATAAAAACATGATTTTCCTCGTCATTTTCTCGAAAGCTATTAGAGATATTGGAAATATGATTGCAGCATCAGATAGACCTAATTAAATTGTACAACTTATATTATAAATATTTGTTCTATGGCTAATAATGACGCAGTAAAATGAAACTTAATATTTATATAAAAACATGAATTTCCTCCTCATTTTCTCGAAAGCTATTAGAGATATTGGAAATATCATTGCAGCATCTGATACAACTAATTAAACTGTACAACTGTGATTATGAATATTTTTTCTATGACTAATAATTACGCAGTAAAATGAAACTTAATATTTATATAAAAACATGACTTTCCTCCTCATTTTCTCGAAAGCTATTAGAGATATTGGAAATATCATTGCAGCATCTGATACAACTAATTAAACTGTACAACTCTCATTATGAATATTTGTTTTATGACTAATAATTACGCAGTAAAATGAAACTTAATATTTATATAAAAACATGACTTTCCTCCTCATTTTCCCGAAAGCTATTAGAAATATTGGAAATATCATTGCAGCATCTGATACACCTAATTAAACTGTACAACTGTCATTATGAATATTTGTTCTATGACTAATAATTACGCAGTAAAATGAAACTTAATATTCATATAAAAACATGATTATATATATATATATATATATATATATATATAAATATATATATATATATATATATATATATATATATATGTATATATATATATATATATATATATATATATATATATATATATGTATATATATATATATATATATATAAATATATATATATATATATATAAATATATATATATATATTTATATATATATATATATATATATATATATATATATGTATATATATATATATATATATATATATATATATATATATGTATATAAATATATATATATATATATATATATATATATATATATATATATATACATGTGTATATATATATATATATATATATATATATATATATATATATATATACACACAAACGTCCTTTTGCTTTCTGTTTATATACACTCAAACACACACACACATTTTCCGCTAGCGTAGTGGTTAGCGCACTCAGCTCACAACTGAGGGGGCCAGGGTTCGATCCCCTGGGCGGACGGAGATTATTTGGGTGTGTCTCCTTTCACGTGTAGCCCCTGTTCACCTAGCAGTGAGTAGGTACGGGATGTAAATCGAGGAGTTGTGACCTTGTTGTCCCGGTGTGTTGTGTGTGAGTGGTCGCGGTCTAACCCAAAGATTGGTCAGTATGAGCTCTGAGCTCTTTCCATACGGGGACGGCCGGCTGTCTCGAGAGACCAGCAGCAGACTGTACAGTTAATTACACACACACACACACACACACACACACACACTCGTTTGGTGAACGCACGCGCGCGCGTGTGTGTGTGTGTGTGTGTGTGTGTGTGTGTGTGTGTGTGTGTGTGTGTGTGTGTGTGTGTGTGTGTGTGTGTGTAAACAAAACAACAAGCTGCTATGGGGTCGGTGAGGTGTGTGGTGTATCATACGTCTGGCAACGCGCTTCCCTTGTATCATGGCTTTGAAATCGTTTTGTATTCAACTTCAATGCTTTATAACTTATGTAACTTAAGACTAAACGATGTGTTGATGCTACTGTTCAAATCAGATAAACCAGGAGAAATTTACTATACTAAGCAGGTGGTCTGGTGTTCACGTGTAGTACAATATGAAGCCGAACACCTCCACCAAGATCATGTGTAAGACAAGGACAACACCTACGACCACGTGCATGTTGGACACTCTACGCAATGGGACGCCGGGGATCGTTTTCTGTGTTGGTAACTGTGGCCGGAACGAATCTTTGCTAGTTCCCCGGAATTGCGACGGACCCCTAACCATCCCTATTTTTGACACCCTCTGTACCCCTCTTTGCTGTTTTGGTGCATTTGTTAAGCCTTCTTTTGGCTGTGTCAATGACGCGTTTCCCGCAAATTTTGCTTTTATTGCCGTCATTCCCAATGGTGTATGAATATCTTTTAGTTTGATCCCAGTTGGGCAGATTTTTCTCTGAGGTTTGCCATTCGTTTTATTCCACTTTTGTAGATATGGTTGCATCTCGGAAAGTTTTGTCTTCCTTTTCACAATCACTGTCTGCCTCTTGCTAATATTGTGCTTCGTTTCGTCTCTTTTTTGCTGCCTGTCAGCCTGTTCGTCCCCTTTCAAGTTTTGTGTTTTGGTCATCTTGGTCTGATCCTCGGCCATGTCCTCATTCTCGATCGATGGGCTGCCAAGGGGATACCACCACCACTCAGCCGCCAGCCGACCCTCTGCTTGGTCTCCGAAGAGGCTGTGGACGCAGGGCAACGCACACTCACACCTTCCCTCCTCTTGCCTCTCACTGTTTTGTCGCCGCTTCATTTTTTGACAGTTGTTAACCAAATTGTAGCAATTCTATTAAAAAAACAAAGTCTATATGTCACATGGAGTATTTTTGCCTGATTACCTTAAAAAAAAATTACGATAATGAAGTATTAAGAATTTCATGAACGTAAAATTAATCTACCGCTCGCAGTCACCTGCTCTCCTTGGTTGACGTGGAGGGATTATACCTTTGAGTCTCCTATCAAACGCTTTCAACAAAATAAACATGTTGACAGTAATGGTGGTGGTCAGATACTCTCTTGTAGCCTTTGAATGATACAAGACACTACTTGACTGATGTAGGAGAGGAAAGTGGTATTTTATGTAGAAGTAAGATAATGTGCAGGGAATGTATGGGAACAAAAGGCAGACTTATTACCGGAAAAAAGTATTGTAGAGGCAAGTTAGGGTGTAAGGGCTGGGAGGAGAAGGACGATCTAAGTACAGGCGAAAGGGAGTGTAGAAGAAGGGGGATAAGGAAGAAGAGGAGGACTAGGAGGAGGAGACAAGAGGGAAGAAGGAGGTGGGACGGTCACTATGTAAACAAGAGAAGTCAGGAACATTAGAAAACCCTCGTGTGTGTTTGCTCGATCACTCCCCGGAAGACAAACACCTACTGAATGTGTGTGTGTGTGTGTGTGTGTGTGTGTGTGTGTGTGTGTGTGTGTGTGTGTGTGTGTGTGTGTGTGTGTGTGTGTGTGTGTGTGTGTGTGTGTGTGTATAGCAGGTGTTTGATGAGGTACCCGTAACATATATTTTTGTTGAGGTATGTTAAAAATGGGAACGCTACATAGAAGAAGAAGAAGAAGAAGAAGAAGAAAAATAAATAAATCCAATGTTTACACTGACACGCGTGAGTGCAGTAACCTCACAATTATATATATTTTTTTACAACAACAAACAAACACCAATATATATGTTTAAAAATATTACTGTGTGGTTTTTTTTAACAGTATACTTCGTTCAATTATCAAAATAGTACTTAAGTATTCGTAAGGTAACGTTGCCTTAAGTTAAGTTAAGATAAGTTAATTCGTATGTTTGGCTGATTCTTGTGTAAATAATGAGACTGTGGTGAAGGAGGAGGAGGAGGAGGAGGTGGAGAAAGAGGAAGAGGAGGAGATAGTGGCTGGGGTGGGTGGAAGATGAGAGGAGTAAGATTAAAAAAAAAAAAGGAAGGGAGGGATGGGAGAAGATTTTTAACATCTATTGTGTGCTGTGGACGACTATAACACTTGACTAGTCCCTCCTCCTCCTCCTCCTCCTCCTCCTCCTCCTCCTCCTCCTCCTCCTCTTCCTCCTTCTCCTCCTCGCCAGGCGCCATCAGTAATCACAAACACACTAGTTAGTTAAGCCTTCATAACCTCCCCCGTGGTACTAGTTAAGTGTCCTCGTTGTTTTCCCACGCCTCTCTAGTGCAAGGCTGTTATGATTATTGTTATGCATGCGTGGTGCCAATTGTGTGTTGCTTTGCTTGTCTGGTTTGACCTTTACCAAACATTACTTGGCCCCTATCTCTCTCTCTTTCTCTCTCTCTCTTTTTTTCTCTCTCTCGTGTGTGTGTGTGTGTGTGTGTGTGTGTGCGTGTGCGTGTGTGTGTGTGTCATAAAGCATTGACTGGTCTCCTGAGCCAAGAATCGTGAATTCGCTTGCGTGGGAATGGACCAAATCTTTCTACATGTCCAGGAAAAGTAATAAGGAATACGTGCGATCATATCATACAAGCACTCTCAGGTTAGGTTCAGCACAGTATCTGCGTGCACTGACTCACTATACACCCTTGACTACCATATTGTACCTCATTAATGACTGGCTCACCCTCCAATCAGTACTCTACAAGCATCTCAACACAATACAGTCATTACCTTAATTGCATCGTCCACCAACCCTTGTGTGTAATCACCTCCTTATACAATGGTTAGGGTGGGTGGGTTAGGCAGGAAAGTTGAGGTAAGACACTTCTCCTTTCTTGTTTTACCTTTTCATCTGTGATTCCACTCATTTTGTTGAGGCTGAACCCCACTCTCTACTCAGCTTAGTACACAGTTTTACAAGGGTGATTATAATGAGGAGGATGTGGATGTGGAGGAAATTAACACCTGACACAAAGTAGCCACACGACTATATGACGACAATAAGTAAATAGAATCATAGACTTTCACACCAAAATGATGCACTTTATAAAATCTATCCTTCAGTGGTATTACTATTATAAGTACCAGGTTTTCTTTTTCCCGCTACCCAGACCCCCAGACTCCCAGACCCCAAGACCTCAGACCCTCAGACCCCTTCCGTCCTACACAAACAGTTACGTCAGTAGGGGAATATCACGTCACCTTTATATTCATGTCAATATTTTCTCAAGATTGGAGAGTTAAATGTTACACAGATACACAGACCACCTGCTGTTTGGTCCCATCTTTGGACGGGAAAGAAAGAAAGAGAGAGAGAGAGAGAGAGAGAGAGAGAGAGAGAGAGAGAGAGAGAGAGAGAGAGAGAGAGAGAGAGAGAGACAGATTGATAAATAGATAGATAGATAAATAGATACATACATATAAGTACATTGAAAGAGATTGATTAATAGAGAAAGGAACAAGTAGAAAAACAAGCAAATGATAAACAAAAATATCACACTTTTCTGCCTGTATCTTCTTTAGTGTGTGTGTGTGTGTCTGTGTCTGTGTCTGTGTCTGTCTGTGTGTGTGGGGGGGGGGAACCACTCCATAGAAGGAACATTGGAATCTCTTGTATCCTTTTATTAATTCAGGTTACTCTATACATTCTTCATCCTTCCCATCCTCTTTCCTCTCCTACAGCCGTCACCCCTTTTTCTCCCTCCTTTCTTCCATCTCTCCTCCTCTCATCCCTCCCCTCCCCCCCACTTCCCTACAGCCTCCTTTTCTCTTTGGAGGTGATGAAGTGTATAATTGGTGCAAATCAGACTAACACTCGGTTAACCTTTATCTTCTTCGCCCTGTGCCGCCTTGACGCAGTGAGAGCGCGAGGAAGAGATGCATAATGGTCGTCATTCTTCGTGGCGTCTCATCATCATTCAGCGTCACGCCCTCCTCAGTCCCCCAGACAAAGGAGCCGAAACGCTAATGTTCGTCTGTTGTCCGCCCGCCTGCTCGTCGTCTCACAGTCTTGGTCTCCCCGATGCATTTATACATTATTAAAGTCCAGCATTGGTTCATCATTTCCTCTCCCTCTTGTGTCTGTTCCTCTCTCCCATCGTTCCTTCCCGCCGCGAGTGTGTGTGTTTGCGGGCTTACATAATTGTTCTTTGCTATTATGGTAATTGTATTTTCATAAGATGTAGTCAAGGTGGTGATGGTCTGTCTTCTGATACTACTTCATCGTGTAGCTACTTATATAAATGCATGCATATTTCTAGTGCACACAATTTCCCTAAGTCAAGAACTCTTTTTTTTTTTTTAGAAAGATATGTTCTAAATGTTATGCCTCTGATGAAGGAGGGCAGAGGGAGGGGAGTCGGTGTGTTCTGTAGGATAAAACTATATTCTCAGGAGGAGCTATACCTCCTTGGGGTGCGGGATGCGTCTAGGGGTCAACCAGCCAGGTTGTGTGTGTAGAATTGATGACCTTGTCCACCTGTGCTCCACGCGAGACTGATCGCTGAGTCACCTTCGTGGTCAGGTGACTCCTGTGTTCAGACCTCGACGCTGCGAGGATCCTTCTGTGGCCCCACCTAGAACGGACTGTGTTAGGTTGTTGTTGTTATTGTTACTGGTAGTGGTGGTGGTGGTGGTGGTGGTGGTGGTGGTGGTGGTGGTGGTGGTGGTGCTGTTATTGTTATTATTATTATTGATATAATAGTAGTAGTAGTCATAGTAGTAATAGTGTTTGTTAATGTTCCTGTTATTATAAACAAAAAAAGCCTCGTACTTAAATGAGTGAAAGGTGAGAGAGGGTAAGGTGACTCGCAGTACGGGAAGTGAAGGAGGCGCCTCCCTAAGGATACTTGAAGTGATGTCCTTCTCTTTTGAGGTGCTGGTCAGTCAGGCAAATAGGAAAGTCAGGTAAAGTTAAGCCTTAAGTTTCCAGGAGCTGCCTTGTGTAGGTCAACTAGCCTTTTGCAGCCTCCTTATTTTCTTATTTTCTTATGTTCTTATGTTGAGTATAAACCTAAACCGTGTGGGACAGTAACCATCAAGGGTGACTCTTATAAAATGTCACTGTACTTAAGGTTACGACCGAGCATCCCACAATAGAAACACGCCTAACACACTTTGATGTTGTTAACTAAGACAGACAGACATACATCACAAAAATCACAGTATAGATGGAAGTAAATTATGGTAACGTTACAACTGATACGTATAAGAAAAGTTAGGTTAGAAGTGTTGCCTCTTAGTTTGTATCCTTAGGTAGCGTTGCATAAGACATGGTATAAACTTGGATCAAACTGGACAAAGGCAATCCCTAGCATGCCTTTCTAATCAATCCCCTGCGGCAGTTTAAAGGTTCAAGCACTATTTTACCTGACTTCACCTGACCCGCGTGCACCCATGTCAATATATCTATAGCGTACTCCTGCCTCGGCTTTTGTGCGTAACCTATAGATAGATAAATAGATAGATATTTTATTGACAATGGCTTACATTTCAAGCATATTTTAATCGAGGATATTAAGCTTAAAGAGAGAGAGAGAGAGAGAGAGAGAGAGAGAGAGAGAGAGAGAGAGAGAGAGAGAGAGAGAGAGAGAGAGAGAGAGAGAGAGAGAGAGAGAGAGAGAGAGAGAGAGAGAGAGAGAGAAATAGACGAAGATATACATACAGACAGGAACAAACAGGTAGATAGACAAACAAAGACAAAAAAAAACAGACAGCAGAAGAAAAAAAAAAATAGTAGTAATAAGATGTGTTTCAACCTTTGCGTCGTCACCATTACACTTAACAAGGCTGTTATCTAAGGTTGTTATATACCAGTTTATTTCAATTGGCTTAACATCTGCCGGGGGAACTAACAGTAAGGAACCTCAAACCTGAACACTGTATAACGTTGTCAGTCTCTGTGTGTGTGTGTGTGTGTGTGTGACCCAAATATTTTAAAGGTATACTAGATCATATGTTTTTGTTGGTTTTTTTTCCCAGTGACCCTCGGAGTTGAATATTCATGTTTGATTGACTCTCCTTCCCCCACAAGTTAAGGCAAAATGTAAAATGTATACCAAAGATCATATTTTATATATCTCTTTTTTTTCTCTTTTTTTTTTAAAACAGTCCCGTCGCATAAACATTATATATTACCATGAATTCTGGAAAATATAAACAGTAATAAGAAATTTATATACACTGATGGGTAGGCCTGAAAAAAAAAATACATGTTATATTCACACATAGTACTGCGTTGACTTTGACTTGTATTTCAATTAGTATACCCTGCAAGGAAGGTCCTGAGCCTCTAGATGCAGCTATTAGGCGTGGTGTGGCGGCCCTGCAGGGTGCCACCAACCAGACTCACCCAAGTAATGAAGGTGGAGTCCTCCTCTAAGACTCCTCTAAGACTCGTAAAGCCCTGGACCTCATTTGTACTATCCCTTCCCTCCCCTTCCCTCCCCTTCCCTCCCCGTCCCTCCCCTTCCCTCCCCTTCCCTCTCGTACGCCGTGAAGAGGTGAATGGTGCAGGTGATAACGCTGTAAGTAGGTCTTGATATGGTCCTTCCTTTATCCATCCGTTACGAGCCCTTCTACCTCTTCTATATTCTATCTTTTTTTTATAGTTTGTATCAATAAGTAGAATTCTGTCGATCTAATTGCATTCTAAATTATGTCCATTTACATCTAGAAAATGTTATTACCTTATTCACGTGCTCTATGCGTGTCCAGTGTCAATATTTATCATTCATCTTGGAGGTTCTTAGTTCCTCTTACTCTGTTACCGAGACTCCTCAGACAGACCCTCGTTCGGTGGATTCACTTAAGAGAATGTGAGACACGTTATAGTGAAGCATTCTGTCACGTCCCGTCTTGCGTCGCGACTTACGTCGCGACTTACGTCGCGACTTACGTCACGACTTACGTCGCGACTTACGTCGCGACTTACGTCGCGACTTACGTCACGACTTACGTCGCGACTTACGTCACGACTTACGTCGCGACTTACGTCACGACTTACGTCGCGACTTACGTCACGACTTACGTCGCGACTTACGTCACGACTTACGTCACGACTTACGTCGCGACTTACGTCACGACTTACGTCGCGACTTACGTCACGACTTACGTCACGACTTACGTCGCGACTTACGTCGCGACTTACGTCTCGTCTTACGTCGCGACTTACGTCCCGTCTTACGTCGCGACTTACGTCCCGTCTTACGTCGCTATTCTTTAAACAAGTGGGACTTACCTGTTAGAACACCTGGATATTTTTTTTGCCCAAGTAACAAAGCTGATGATAGTTAATTGGGTTGTTAAGTTGTTAAAGTGACAGTATGTGTGTTTGTGTGTGTGTCCATCTATCCTTCCGTCCGTTCGTCCATCCGTCCGTCCATTCATCCTTCCCTCCGTCCGTCCGTCAGAGAAATGGTTATTGATAGTATTGGGTGAAGACGGAGGCGGTGAAGGAGGGAAGAGGAAGGAGGATTACTAGGGGTGTAAAGCGATGATTGGACGAGAGACGAGAGGTGATAGAGAAAGTTGATGACCTGAAGGAGAACAGATATGTATTATTATTTTTTTTTTTTTTTTAGGATTGCAGGTGAGGAGAAACAGGTATAGATTGAAAGTTTGTGTGGGAAATGGTATTGCTCATAAAAATACATAAGAGAGAGAGAGAGAGAGAGAGAGAGAGAGAGAGAGAGAGAGAGAGAGAGAGAGAGAGAGAGAGAGAGAGAGAGAGAGAGAGAGAGAGAGAGAGAGAGAGAGAGAGAGAGAGAGAGAGAGAGACAGAGACAGAGACAGAGACAGAGACAGAGACAGAGACAGAGACAGAGACAGAGACAGAGACAGAGACAGAGACAGAGAGAGAGAGAGAGAGAGAGAGAGAGAGAGAGAGAGAGAGAGAGAGAGAGAGAGAGAGAGAGAGAGAGAGAGAGTTTTTTTTTATAAGAAGGAAGCTCTTAAGAGTGGAATGTAACGCCCAAAGTTTTCCTTCTCGATAAACGCTACAACACATCACGTTTAGAATGCTACCTTGAGATTTTTTTTTTTTTTTCCTACATCGGTTTCATTGTAATTCAGGTGACGTTCAAGGTTTTGTGGGTCTGAAGTCCTAAGTGCCTCTATCTGGTACTGCACACACACACACACACACACACACACACACACACACACACACACACACACACACACACACACACACACACACACACACACACACACACACACACACGACACAGTAAAGAATATGCCTTAAATAGTAGTAGTAGTAGTAGTAGTAGTAGTAGTAGTAGTAGTAGTAGTAGTAGTAGTAGCAGTAGTAGTAGTAGTAGTAGTAGCAGTAGTAGTAGTAGTAGTAGTAGTAGTAGTAGTAGTAGTAGCAGCAGTAGCAGTAGTTGTCATTGTAAGTATGTCGAAGATTCATCACACCGCCTTGTGAGAGCCAGGAACACTTGGTCATCAACACACAGTATAGCGTCGACTCCATTTAGATGAAGGTGTACAGCTTTGTCATTCTAATTAATATCATGAATCACAATTGTTCCCTGTCATCCCTTAAGCAATCAGTTATCACAGGTGCCAAGAGCGTGATTAACTGAAGCTGGTCTTTGAATCAGTTAACCGATGACATATTGAAACACCGCAGGAGAGAAGAGATTATATTAAAGCTAACCTGGACAAATTTAAGTAATATCAACTCAAAAAAGGAAATCTGCAGTCTGATATAATGTTGAATATGCGGTACAAAAAATTTTAAAGAATGTAACTAATTTGATAAGAGAAAAATCCGTGTACACTAAATAATATGAAAGATCTTGTCAGGTATGGAAGCTATATACACTTTAGAGGTGATGGTTAATACGTAACAGCAGGCGTCACGGTGGGAAGGTCTGCTAGGACGGGAGAGTAGCGTTAGCATCTGGTAATTGGGAACTATCGCTGGCTTTCGGAATTAAGAATCATTGGATGGGGAAGACCGCAGTTTGTCATTCCTCATTAGTACTGACAGGAGGTGAGTTTCTCTTTTTTGTATGTGCTTAAGATTTCGAGGAGTGTTAAGATGAATTTTATTAGCAGTGAGTAATGCACTTCCACTTTGGTTACCGGAGGATGAAACGGCTAATATTTTACCCTTAAAAAGCAGAGAAAGAATTCATAGGTAAAAATATGTTGTAAATAGTAAGTTAAATATAGGAACATCGATAATAACAATAATAATAACGTTACTATTACTACTACTGTTTCTGTTATTACTACTACCACTACTATCATTACTACTATCACTACCATTCCTTCAACCACACACACACTATTGACAAGGCCACGACCATACATAAAAAAAAACACATTACTCTCATCAATACGATCACCACCACTTTTATCTCCAAACGTGTATCTCTCCGTCAGTAGTGATGTTACGTTCCCTCCATCATCTCTTTACGTCACTCTGGAACACGCGATTTTTCATCCTCAAGATAAGATAAACACCTGAAAAGGACGACGCCATCTTAATTGCGACCACTGGCAGGAAGGGAGGGAAGGATTGGAAAGCGATAAAAACGGGGTTAAGATAATTAGGTATAGAGGATACATTGAAAACAGGAGATGGAGGAGAATGTGCGATAAGGGAAGAAAGAAGGAGATGAAAAGGGTGATGTGAGATATTTTTTATGTAAGGGAATTAATCTTGGAGAGAGAGAGAGAGAGAGAGAGAGAGAGAGAGAGAGAGAGAGAGAGAGAGAGAGAGAGAGAGAGAGCGAGAGCGAGAGCGAGAGCGAGAGCGAGAGCGAGAGCGAGAGAGAGAGAGAGAGAGAGAGAGAGAGAGAGAGAGAGAGAGAGAGAGCAGTGGGTTACTGACTAATATAGCTGTTGATACCTAACATTAGCGATCCTCCACCTTTCAACACCATTATGAAAAATAGACTTTATGGTAGGATCAAGCCGGTAAATAAAGGTGACAGGTGGGCCTCGTACCCTAAACACTGCCCCCTTCCACGCCCCCCCCCCTCCACGCCCCCTCTCTCACTGACGCAACATTTTTATCCCAAGTTTTTTTTTCTTTTTTTGCTCTCTGTCTCTCTCTGACCTCAATTATTCTTAGCAAAAGTTAAGCCCCCGTGTGAACGCCGCGCACCGAGGGATTAAGAGAGGAATATTTTTAGGGACAGAAAATATAACTGTGAGCATATAGTAAGTAAGAACGACGGAGCACTAGCGTGAGTATCAAGTTAATCTCTCGTTTTCTCTCGCTTTTGTGTTTCTCTCTCACTCACTCACATACATGCACACATCCACTCATGCACGCAATCATTTTACATTCATTAACTGACGTGTAACAATATTATAATTCATTCGTAAGTGCCTGTCAGTAGAAGTAGAGGGTGGTGCACTCTGTTGATGTAAAACTGCACTACATTGTCCTCGGGCGTCAGTTTCATCTCCCAATCACGCGTTCATGTTTATTTATTTATTTATTCACGGAGGTAAATAATAAAATATCTTCATATTTTGTCAACGAAACAGAGCTGACAAAGGATTTTAACATATACACTGTTGTTTGTTGTTTGCCATTACTGATATTGCAAAAGAATTATCAAAGCATTTTAATTTGGTGTATTGATGTGATTACTTAAATATTGAGTAACGAGGTGGAGGGAAAATGTTTATCAGTTTGCGTCCACGAGCTGCATCGAGGAAGGTGAAATATTTGCTGCAAGATTTTCGTCGGATTCCTCCCAAAAGGAAAGTATTATCCTGTGTTTATCTTGGAAGACGCTTATAAGGGTTTTAAATTGCATTCCCTTACCGTGTGCGTGGTCTTACACTCCCTTGTTTTGAGTACACGGAAAGTATGTGAATATTGAAATGGTATCATGTTATTACAGATGTAGAGTTTATAATACCTGATTGACTTTACAAAGATTATTTCAATTTTGTAAGAAGATTTAAACGAAACTTATTGATCTTGATAAAAAAATATATTGTTTTATTTTTATTAGTTCCAACAACAAAAAACAATCATTCATGACATAAAACATTCAACTCTTCTCGTGTGTTGCTACTCTATCCCTTTCCTCATGTTTTCTTCATACTCGTGTTTCTTCCTCTCATCATACATCACACTCTATCTATTTTTCCATCCATGCATTTCTCCACCATTTTTGTGACGATCCCGATCCTTCCTTCCTCCGTCCCTCTTCACACTGTCTCTTTTTTTCTCCCAGACTTTTGTTTCTTTCTTTTCTATTTTTCTCTCACCCGCACAACTTTCTCTCCTACATTTTTGCACTAGTTTTCTCTTCATCCTTTTTAAACCCTCTTCACACCCTCATCACCTTCCTTCTCCTGCACAGCTCGGCCCAACGAGTAACTCAACAGTGTGACTACTTTGCTAATGACCCATTGTTCTTCGCCCTCTTGTCCCCTGAACGCTTTCCTGTAGAAGAGAGAGAGAGAGAGAGAGAGAGAGAGAGAGAGAGAGAGAGAGAGAGAGAGAGAGAGAGAAGGAATGAAATCGAGAAGGAGCCATTTCAATCCTTAAGTCCCACATTAGCACAGGTCGTCTTCTTTGATCTCCAAGTGATTCTCTGCTCGTTAGAGGTTTTTCTTTGGAGACTGTGTGGAAGTGAGGTAGAGAAAAAGAGAGAGAGAGAGAGAGAGAGAGAGAGAGAGAGAGAGAGAGAGAGAGAGAGAGAGAGAGAGAGAGAGAGAGAGAGAGAGAGAGAGAGAGCAAGAGAACGTTTGGAAGAGAACATTTCCTTGGCATTTTTCCACCTTCCACAATTTTCTTTTTATCTATTTAATTTTTCTTGTATTTATTCTATTAATGGAAATGTTTTTGGTTTTCTTTTGCGACGGAACTTCATTTGAGGATTATTATTAAAGATGTTGTTTTGTTAGTGTCGTATTCTCCATCTTTTTTCCTTCCTGCCTCTTATTCCTTTTCTTTCTCTTAGTTTTCCTTCTCTTCTTCTCACTTACAATTTGGAAATAATTTGGTTTGGACCATATCTATGTTGTGTTTATATTTTCGTTGTTTTATGTAATGTTATGTTGTTTGATGTTGTTATATGTAATGTGTATTTATATGTAATTTCTTAACTTGGTGTATGCAAACATAATAATGGAGTAAGTATCCGTACGCTTTTGTCTGGGCTTGAAAATCCCAGACAGTGGCTAGCATAGAAAACCTTCACAGTTACATGGACAACTAAATGATATAGTGTAGCTCGGGAGTTTATACCTGACTTTTATGACACCTCACTCTACTCTACTTTACTCTACTCTACTCGTAGCCTTAAACAACAACAGCAACAACAACAACAACTCAATTTGATGTTGCAAATCTTGAAACTGAAGACGAGCTCCTATTGGATGGATCTTTACATTCGTTAGTATATTCTATCTTTTCTTTATTCTACCATTGCATATATTTAAGTCTCGCTTTGGCTCGTTGGGTGAAGCGTTGTGTGAATGTTATTAAATATTGCAGCAACATGTAACGCAACTTTGTCTATCATCGTATGAGGAAATAAATGTTTGCAAGTAAGTGTAAAAATAACGTCAAGTAGATTGCGTTTCATAAAAATAGATAGATTAATGGTTTATTCATTTGTTCGTATATTTAGGCCTTTTAGTAAAGATAAAGTTAGAGTGAAAGGAAATAAGATAAATGGCAGCTTTGAAGACATAAATATAGGTGTATATTGATTTGTATTTACTTCAATCAATGCATGGACGTTCGTGAAACTCAGCCTTACATTTGTGAGGAGTTTGTACGCTGCAGACACCATTGCGCAAGAGAAATTCATGTAATGCATTCAATCATATAATGCATAAAGCAGCTTAGGTAATACTAGTGAAATAGGAAGCTTCATTCGTCCTCCATAACACTTCATAATAAGAGTCGCACGTTGAAAAAAAAAATGAAAATTGCGTCCTAGATCTAGACAAAGAAGAAAGACCATCGATGCGAAAGTGATACAGCAACACGTGGGGAAAAGTTTCACCTTAATGACAGACGTTGTGACTTGCAAAAGTATCTCTTATAAAACACTGTACGAGTTAAGACGTAATGAAGGAAATGTTAGTATCGTGTAGTGAAGTTTTCAATATTTTTTTAGGATTTTGTAACACTGCCTGCCTTTCACTTCCCCTCTGACCTTCACTCACTTTTAAAACTCAGAAGTTAATAAATAAAAAGAAAGTAAGATAGAAAGAATGAATGAATGAAAGAAACTACATATAACAGCAATGGAAATTTTACTCACACAAGAATGGAAATAAAAACATAACTGCGATGGTGTGTTAATTTGAGTGTCGTATTCTTGCGTGACAGGAAAAAACCGGGACAGGCTCCAACGAAGACATACATTTATAATACATTACATCAGTAAACATATCTAAACTTAGTGATCAGGTTAATGTTCCTCTAAACAATATTTAATTGATAGACGGTGCCAGGTATAATAGTTTTCGGTGCCAGGTATAATAGTTTAGTCCATCACTCCAGGTTGGTCGCCAAAGCGTGACACCAGACTCAACACTCCGGCGCCAGGAGGGAGTGACGTCAGAATTAGAGGGTTCCTGGCTACTTTCCACGCGTGAGAAGGTCTGCCATCATCCCCTCAGGCGACTCACCACAGAAACAACTTTCACGACACTGAGTTTACCTTTTTTCCTTCTGTAAGAACTGTGGCAAAACGTATTGTCATTCCTCATAATGCATTCCCAGTCATCCTTTCTTAAAACATTATAATAATACGTTTCGTTATAGTGTTCCTGTGCTTCTGTAACAGTTCACAGTAACGTACACTTGAACTGTCAAGATTTTAGTAGCTACTCACTAGCTGGTGCGCCATCTTGGTGAAGCAATCCAGGAACGTAATTATTATATTTCACACTTAAACTTCATTACGATTGCCAGGAAAGGAGAATGTCCCAGTGAAGTAATTAATGAGGTTGTTGGGTGTTGGGTCAATGTTCGGCTTCGATCGAGGGAGTCTGAAGATTATTCCACAAAGTCATTGACCGCTGCCAAGGCCTATGGTGACACTGTATTCATGGTGATAACGGTGCCGTGGCCGGGGAGGGGGCGTGGCCGGGGGGCGTGGCAGCAGGACCATCGAGTCTGTGGTCACGGTGATGAGGACCCTTGTTCCCTCCCGCCATCCTCAAAGACCTCGGAGGGAAAGCAGAGTTAGAAAACATAATAGTTGTGACGATTCCGGAAGCCTGTCACTGAATGAATTGTAGGTATTCTCTCTCTCTCTCTCTCTCTCTCTCTCTCTCTCTCTCTCTCTCTCTCTCTCTCTCTCTCTCTCTCTCTCTCTCTCTCTCTCTCTCTCTCTCTCTCTCTCTCTCTCTCTCTCTCTCTCTCTCTCTCTCTCTCTCTCTCTCTCTCTGAATAGATGGACAGACATATGAGTGATATGCATACATACATACATACATACATACATACATACATACCTAAGATGAATACACACACACACACACACACAATGAAACGAGAATAACAGAGTAGTTTCTTTAATCCACTTACACTCGGTCAGGTGAGTGCATGGATAAAAGGGAAATTCCTCATCCAACACCGGCCGGATGCATGAAAACGAAGGATGAGACGGTGAGGTGGCTAGTGAGGCCCCGCACAAGGCCGCAGTGTGTCCGCGCTAGGTGGTGCGTTGGTGTCTGCGCCGCTGCTGCTGCTGTTGGTGCGCGAGATCACAACACTTGATGGGAACGTGTTGAGTAGCGAAGCTCGTTGTGGATCTGCTGGTAAGTCTTGTTGTGACCACTAGCACTCGAAGCGTTACTGAGAAATCTATATCGTGGTTCAAGTAAAGTTGTTTCGTCACCTATCTTTACTTAGTACGTGAATCTATGTATTTTTTTCAGTCACGTATAGATAAATTGTGACACGTGAAATGTTTATGTTGTTGACGTTGTGTTAGTATATGATGTCACGTGGTTTTTTTTGTGCAAGTTATTTCAAGCCTCTGAATAGCAATACACAAGGATGAATGACAACAGTGAATACAGCAAATACAAGGGCAAGACTTACTCCTTCTGTCCTCACGGCAAGATGCACTGACACTTGATGACTGTAGTGACATCGGAAGTGGATTGTGTCAGTTATCTCTCGCCGTAACAACAGTGTAAAATGTAAAATTGATAAATATATAAAACTGATAACGGAGAGTGGTGATGGTGGTGGTAGTGGTGGTGGTGGTGGTTGTGATGGTGATGGTGATGATGGTGGTGGTGGTGGTGGTGGTGGTAGTGACACTTCTCACGCTTCCTAAGTTTAAGCAATAATGAAATTCCAACAAGTGGGGAAACATTTTAATTTAATAGACATGTGAACAGCAGCAACAGTTATGACATACAAACTTGTGGTCTCTGCTGTGTGTAATGTAATATTTTACCAGGTTTTTGTCAAAGTTTGCATTACTTCTCGGTGTAAGCTATCCATCAATGTTTACCTTTTGCTATTGATGAAGGACATATAAAAGTTCTAAGTAACATTGTGGTGCGTTGAGGTGGTGCAGAGAGCTGCGTCCCATAAGGATGAGCAGGTGTGTCTAGAGTCAAGGTCAAGTAACTATAAATACCTGATGAGGCTGAAAATAACCTGTCCATGACGTGACGGAATGGGTGAAGGGAAGTGTTTGACCAAATTAAAAGAACCTTATAATGAATGAAAAGAGTAATATACACACATATATATAAATGGAGGGAAAGAAAAAAAACAGGTAAAAAGCTTCTCCTCTAATCAGTAAACAACCACCACCGTGTTTGTGAAGGAATGTTGGACGGTGTGAGGTGGCGTTGACTTGCTCCTCCTCATTATTTGTATCCCTTCATTATATTGTCAAATGTGGGAAAAGAGTGAGAGAGAGAGAGAGAGAGAGAGAGAGAGAGAGAGAGAGAGAGAGAGAGAGAGAGAGAGAGAGAGAGAGAGAGAGAGAGAGAGAGAGAGAGAGAGAGAGAGAGAGAGATAGTGTAGAGGAAGAAGAAAGCTGTATATTATTTTTACTTCACTGAAAAAATGTTTTATCACATATTGGTGTTTGGATTCTTGTACTGAATCTCAAAATTTTGCTGTTCTTGTATACCTGAAAAAAATACTATATGTGGCTCTATGTGGTTTATTAAGACACTGTAATGTATTTGTATGTAACGAGGGTGTGTGTGTGTGTGTGTGTGTGTGTGTGTGTGTGTGTGTGTGTGTGTGTGTACCTCTGCCCTTGTTATAACCAGGCAGTTGGCTGGTTAGTGTTTGGAAGAAGGGGGATCACGAGCGGGAGGTGAGGGGGAGGGGGGCGAGTGGCGAGGTGGAGCAGCAGTGCACGTCCAACCCGCTACCAGAACAGTCGTGGTTTTTTTTTCTTTCTGTACAGTCACAATAAAGGACACAGGAGAAAGTGCTGTTGTCAATGTCCATTACACACACAAAATGTATTCCTCACTCCTAATGTACTACAGTAAGTATTCGGTGTATGTTAGGACATTTCAGGGTCTTTCATTAAACAGTCGTAAAACTTTTTTTTGTGTGAAATGGCATTGAGTAACACACTAAAAAGATTCCTCATTTGTATTAATCTTGTTACAGGTGCATGGCGTTACGGGATCAAGTGGAGACTGAACAATGACGAGTCAGGTAGAGGAAGGGGAAGGGGCGGAGGAAGGACGTCTGAGAGAGGACCGAGAACGCATTGCTAACTGGAAGCGCTGGGGCCCCTACCTGAGCGAACGGCAATGGGGAACCGTAAGGGAAGACTACTCACACGACGGGGACTGGTGGGTCAAGTAGTAGTAGTAGTAGTAATAGTAGTAGTAATAGTAGCAACAAAATAAGGCACTAATCATACTTTGAGGTCATTATTAACATGTCATCATTATGTACTTGTTGTAATATGTAGTCATGAGAGCGTAACAACATAACAACATTGCCCTTCCTCCTTCCTCTCCACAGCTGGTCGTACCTCCCTCACGACCACGCTAGGTCCCGAGCATACCGATGGGGTGAGGATGGTCTGGCGGGGGTGTGTGATCGCCAAGGTCGTCTGTGCTTCGGGCTGGCACTATGGAACACACGTGACACCATCTTAAAGGAGCGGCTTTTCGGCCTTACTGGACCTCAGGTGTGTGTGTGTTTTTGTTTTTTATCTATCACTCCTGAACCTTATTTCCACTCTTCATCATTATCTTCCTCCTCCTCTTCCTCCTCTGCAGGGTAATCATGGAGAGGACGTGAAGGAGCTTTACTACTACCTGGACGCCACACCCACACACTCGTACCTACGTTACCTGTACAAGTACCCGCAACAACCCTTCCCTTACTATGACCTTGAACACACCGCCGCTACCAGGACCATCCATGACCCTGAGTACGAACTGGAGGACACAGGTGAGGGAGACAGATTAGAAATAGACAAATATACAGATAAATAAATAGATGGATTGATAGATAGATTGATGGATATATAGGTAGATAGATATGTGTGCGAGTATAGCAGATGTACATTTAGGAAATATGTAGAGAGATAAATTAATAAATAGAGAGATGGATACATACATTCATATATACATACGTACATACACATACACGCATACACAGAAAGATAAGTTTAAAAGTACATATATACAAAATAGCAATACAAAAAAAGTAAGACACTATATAGATAATAATTACAATCGTGCATTACATTACATACAAAGGCGGTATTTAATTAACTAATCAACAGGTGTTCGTATAATTTGTGTCTCTTTTGTGAGTCATATTCGGTATTATTACGTCTTCATACATATTCATCTTTTTCTCTTCATTTCCCTTATACACTGTTACGAGGCTTAGGTTCAACTCTCCTGCTTTACTAACTAACTGTTGCCTCTTTGCCCCTCTCACTCTCTCCCTCCTCCTTGCCCCTCTCACTCTCTCCCTCCTCCTTGCCCCTCTCACCCTCTCACTCCTCCTTGCCCCTTTTACCCCCCCCCTCTGCAGGAGTCTTGGCCGCTGGATACTGGGATGTGATGGTGGAGTACGCTAAGGATTCCCCAAACAATCTTTTAGTCGAGGTCACTGTCACCAACCGGGGCCCCAAGGAAGACACGCTTCACGTCCTGCCTACACTGTGGTATGTATTTATGTATGTATATATGTATGTATGTATGTACGGTATGTATGTATGCTGATCACGAGGGTATGAGGGTTTTGTCTTTGCTGATCGACCCTTGTTGAACGTTGTGCTAGTCATCGCGAATACTATTAAAAAAAATAAAAATACAATACTTATCGGTAATAAGGACTAAAAATGTAACCATAGTCTATCTGAGAAACAGGTCCATTTATCACGGCAGAGGAAGCGTCCTTGAAATGTCCTTCACAAGCAGAGGATGCTGCCTTTGCCCTTGGGAAGCTTGCCAACTTCAGTACTGTGTTGTCGTGACTGGCAATTCGCAGTGAAACGCATATAAATACTGACGAATTGTAAGAATGATGGAGCAAACCATATGATTCCGAATTAATATCCAGCGTTTATTTTTTGGTTGTGTATGATCATTACACTGATGTTTATTTTTGTTATTACAGCTATTAAGAACGGGGAAATTTTATCTTTAATTGGTGTCCGTTGTGTTGATAGGTACCGCAACACGTGGGTGTGGGGCTGCACCCACGAGGGCTGCGGACTCAAACCCAAGTTGGAAGCTGTGGACGGCGACGATGGCAGCGGCGGCGGCAGGCGAGTGAAGGGATGGCACGAGTCGCTGGGAGAGTACCAGTGGGCAGTAGACCAGGTGAGGCGACCAAGCCAGACAGCTCCTGTTAGTCCATTATCTCCAAGGTGTTTAAGGGGTTTTGATCCTTTAATTGTCTCTGAATACAACATGAATATTCTTGGATTTACTATGTATCATGAGGCTTCTAGTGTATGAGGTGACCTGACCTGTGATGCCAGTGAGAGCTATAAGACTCTATAAGACTTGTCACCCACAGAGCCAAGGAGAGGCGCCGCTGCTCTTCACGGAGAACGAGACCAACACACAGCTGCTGTTTGGCGTGGACAACTATACAACCTACGTTAAGGATGCCTTCCACCGCTACGTCATCAATGGTGAGACAACGAGAGGCGAGGGATAAGGTGGAGAGGCTGCGGTGATCATGAACAAGACGTAGCAATGTTTCTGACATCAACAACACCATCACAACTTTTTTCTCTTTCTTTCCCTCAGGTGAGAAGTCTGCCGTGAATCCTAAGTCACGAGGCACTAAGGTGTGTGCGCATCACGTCGTTACTTTGCCCGCCGGGGCCTCCACCACATTACGGTCCCGACTGTGGCAGGCTGATGAGTCCCCCACCGACCCCGGAACTACCACCGAAGCACCAGTGTTCGGCGAGGCCTTTACCGCCATTATGAAGCACAGGAAGCAGGAGGCGGATGTTTTCTACGGCAGGGTTAGTATAGTCTGCCCGAAAGTCCTACCAAACCTTTCTTTAATTTTCATGATAAGGGGATATAGTGTTTACTTTCTATGTAGTTCCGGTTATTGGTCACCTCACCGTTATAATAGTTAATAATTTTTCGTATATGATCTGTCGTTTCCATTGACAGGTGTTGAGTCCTCGCATGAACGCCGAGCAACAGCTGGTGGCCCGGCAGGCGATGGCCGGCCTGGTGTGGACCAAACAGTTCTACCATTACATAGTGAAGGACTGGCTGGGAGGTGATCAGTAAGTCTCAGGCAGAAGTTAAAAAAATATATCTGAGAAATAGTTCACAGTATCTGTTTTGAGTTATTAAAACAATTTATATGAAAAAAAATAACTTATAATTTGTGTTAATCACTGACGTACTCAATTATATAAGCTTGTGAAGTAGTAGACGGGAAAAAATAAGTAGCTGCAACATTTTCATTTATCAAAGGTCTTTATCGAGTCCTCACATGTTCCAGGCACCAACCACCACCACCAGAGTCCCGCCGCTTAGGGAGGAACAGCGATTGGGGTCACCTGCACAACCGTGACATCATCTCAATGCCAGACAAGTGGGAGTACCCTTGGGTGAGTCTCTGAACACTTCCCATCTTCTTTTAATGAATAAATAATAACCAAAGGCCATTATCATGCATCTAAGACCAATGTATGAGGTTTACTGTTTCATTCCTACAAGAGTTCCACATTGGTTCGGTCATTACTCTGGCAGACAATTGATTTCCTCCTTCGTCGGTGACCTCCTTCAGTACGCGTCGTGGGATCTCGCCTTCCACATGGTCGCTATGGCTATGGTGGACAGTGACTTCGCCAAGGATCAGCTGCTGCTCTTCCTGCGCGAGTGGTACATGCATCCCAACGGCCAGATACCAGGTATACTAACCCATTCAAGCATTCTAGGAGTCTGTAGCTGGGTGTTAGCTGTTTAAGACATCATTTTATATCAGTAATAGTAGAGGACTAATAAGAAAGGCTCACTTACTTCAATAGAGACAGCATTAACTGAGGTAATTTTTATTAAGAGACTGAAGAATACAACAATATGGATAAACACTAAAACGTTTCCATACTATACGAATATGTCATCCTGCAACAATATTATCACCTAACCTAACCTAACCTAACCTAACCGTGTTCCATTTAATCTTCCCGCCACGCAGCCTACGAGTTCGCGTTGGGGGACGTGAACCCGCCCGTGCACGCGTGGGCGGTGATGAACGTGTTTCGCGGCAGTGCTCCACGTGGCACCAGGGACACCACCTTCCTCGCCCGGGCCTTCAACAAACTCTCCCTCAACTTTACATGGTCAGTGCTTAAGGAATCATCATTTAAATAATATCAAATGACATGATTATAAACAAATATGAGATTTAGACAATATAGAATTCCATCGTTTTTTACATGTATGCAGAATAATCTAATTGATGGATTTCTATCTATACTCAGGTGGGTGAACAGAAAAGATCCTAACGGCAGGAATCTGTTCGGCGGAGGCTTCTTGGGTCTTGATAACATCGGGTTATTCGACAGGTCAAGGCCTCTCCCAGTGGCCGGTCAGCTAGAGCAGGTGTGTGTGTGTGTGTGTGTGTGTGTGTGTGTGTGTGTGTGTGTGTGTGTGTGTGAGAGTGTGTGTGTGTGTGTGTGTGTGGGAGTGTGGGAGTGTGGGAGTGTGTGAGTGTGTGTGAGTGTGAGTGAGTGTGAGTGTGTGTGTGTGTGTGTGTGTGTGTGTGTGTGTGTGTGTGTGTGTGTGTGAGTGTGTGTGTGTGTGTGTGAGTGTGTGTGTGTGAGTGTGTGTGTGTGTGTGTGTGTGTGTGTGTGTGTGTGTGTGAGTGTGTGTGTGTGTGTGAGTGTGTGAGTGTGTGAGTGTGTGTGTGAGTGTGTGTGTGTGTGTGTGTGTGTGTGTGTGTGTGTGTGAGTGTGTGTGTGTGTGTGTGTGTGTGTGTGTGTGTGTGTGTGTGTGTGTGTGTGTGTGAGTGTGTGAGTGTGAGTGTGAGTGTGTGTGTGTGTGTGTGTGTGTGTGTGTGTGTGTGTGTGTGTGTGAGTGTGTGTGAGTGTGTGTGAGTGTGTGAGTGTGTGAGTGTGTGTGTGAGTGTGTGTGTGTGTGTGTGTGTGTGTGTGTGTGAGTGTGTGTGTGTGGGGGGCTTACTGGCTTACTTCAGGCTAGGAACTATAGGCTTATCGATGCTATGATATGAACACTGTGAGGGGCGTCTGGATTAATTTGCGTGTATGTATATGTGTGTGTATGTGTGTGTTTGTTTGTGTTCCCAGGCTGACGGCACGGCTTGGATGGCCTTCTTCTGCGTCACTATGCTGGACATGGCCCTCATCCTAGCTGAGCGGGACCCGGCGTATGAGGACATGGCCTCTAAGTACTTCGAACACTTCATCCTCATCGTAGACGCCATCAACTCATCAGGTCAAGGTCGTGGACTGTGGGATAACGATGACGGCTTCTACTACGACTACATCAGGAAGCCAGACGGATCCTCAATGCCTATGAAGGTGAGGAGAGACCAGTGAGTGTGTGTTGTTAAGGGGAAGTTGTGTTGTTTAGGAGAAATATTTGCTTAGTGTGCAATGAGACGTAGACAAGGCGGTACGTGCGTTCTGGGGACGAAGCGGTGTGTGTTTATTGTTTTTTTCGTTGATAGCAAAGAAAAAAAAAAAAGTTTGATTAAAGTGATGTGTGGAGGTGATGTGTTGTCGTGTTAGGATCGTGGCTGACGTGTGAGGACGCAGGCATTATTTACACAAAAACACTGGCATGTCGGACACCAAATGGATGTCGGTGAATGCTATGTAAACGGTTTCCACGGCGGTAAAATCATAAATTATTGGGTGGTGGACATGATTCGCTCAGATTTCATACAAAGGAAATTAACTTTTATTCATGTTTTATTTAGTTAGTTAGGTAGTATATTTAATTCATTATTTGTTTGTTGTTTGCTCATTTATTTATTCATTTACGTATTATATTTATTTTGTTAATTTTACTCAATTTTAATGGATTGGGTTTTTTCTTAGTTGGTGTATAGGTTGAAGAATGTGTATTATCAAACATTGCCTCGTCTTTTCCTGTCCAGCACGTCAGACTAACGCACTAAAACACGCGGGGGAAGGCTGGATGGTCCTTACATCCTCGTGGTTAAGGTAGTGAGTGGAGTGGTCAGCTGACATGCCTCTTAATACTACGTCTCTCCTTAACTATAGTTCCGACTTAGTATTCTTTATAACCTAATGTCACTCATCACATCTGGTTTATTGACGAAATAGATTATACCACTTTTTTTTTTACTTCAAAACCTTGTATATATTGTCTCCTTGCGCAAATCAAGTCATTTTAGAACAGTTGATCTAATATATATTTTTTTCCGTACGTTGATATTACATTCTACGTTGGTGAATAATTTTCTTTGACATATATTTCCTTGATTTTTGTCATTGTAATACTGAAGAAAAACATATTGTGGGAAGGGTTATTATATTATTTCTGAACAATTTTCTTACTCATTCCTTCGTCTCTGCTAAGATGGACGCAGGAAGGCTTGTCCCAAATAACATGCGTGGCATAAATCAAGAAATTTTAAGAATTCCTAAAAATTTTCCCTCAATCTGCATGATAACTATTCTTATGGTCATAAATAAAAAGAAAGAAAACCACTCACTCACACATACACACGAGTTGACGGAATGGAATATGAGAAAATAGTATAGATTAACAGAGGTCACGGAGAGCATACAAGCACGAAAATGACGGAGAGAGAGAGAGAGAGAGAGAGAGAGAGAGAGAGAGAGAGAGAGAGAGAGAGAGAGAGAGAGAGAGAGAGAGAGAGAGAGAGAGAGAGAGAGAGAGAGAGAGAGAGAGAGAGATAAAACAGAAAATATGAAAATACAACGGGATTACTATACAGTGACGGATGGGATTTAACGATTGCGGAGGGAGCATGAGTATTACGTATGGAATGTAATGGTGACGGAGTGGTTGTGTATTACAGATTCGCTCCTTGGTTGGCCTGGTACCACTGTTCGCTGTGCTTGTGTTGGTGCGGGATGAGGTTAGAGCCTTGCCGGGCTTCTACAAAAGGGCGAGTTGGCTCATACAAAACCGGCCTGACCTCGCCTCCAGGGTAAAGCACCTCGCCATTCTTGCCACTACAATAATCATTACGTTAGATATATTCACCATTACTACTATTATTACTACTACTACTACTACTACACTAACCACAGTTCTTCCAGGCACCACCACCACCACCACCACATGAATTGCATTTAATTTTTTTTTTTTTATTTAAAGTTGACGTTTTTGTTTTACTATTTCGATTATTTTTCTTTATAATTTGCTTCACTCTACAAAGCCTACTTACTTATAACGAATAATTCCAAATAAACCAACATACTTAGAATACATAACTGCATAAATACCTTCCTCATTATAGTATCAATTTGCACGTTGTTTTATTTTATTTTTTCTCTCCTACCTCCGTGCCTTCAGGTTACCTTCATGAGCGAGGGAGGCTCAGACAGGATGCTGCTAGCGGTGCCCACCAAAGACCAGCTCCTCAGCCTTCTCCGGTACCTGCTGGACGAGAATGAGTTCCTCTCCCCACACGGCATCAGATCACTCTCCAAGGTGCATCAGGTAAGGAATTAAATAACTCCAGGTATTCCATTAGGACATAACGTATCAATTCTATCATATGCATTACGTGATTTAATTATAGTAACATTTGATTGTCATTACACTCTCATTAAGTATATTATCAGACTAATATATAATAAAGATTCAATGATCTTCAATGTGAACGAAACATTTTGGATTTATTTTTTGTTCCCAATATGCATCACTGGTTTTCTTGTTCTTGTTGGAGGTGAAGTGAAATCCATGATATGCTGAATGGCTACACTACACTCTTTTATAATTTCCTCCCTCCTCTTTTCCCTCCTTATTTTCCTTCTTCCATGGTTCCAGGACTCTCCCTTCGTGCTGGACATCGGAGGGGAGCGTCATGAAGTGTCTTACGTGCCGGGAGAGTCCAACACTCACCTCTTCGGCGGAAATTCCAACTGGCGAGGTCCAATCTGGCTTCCTATGAACTTCCTCATCATCACATCCCTCAAGCGGTTAGTGCACTCTTACTCCTATAACTGTTACACCGTTAGGAAGCCTCTTGTAACCTAACCTAACTTAACCTAACCTCATGGGTGTCTTCACTGCGTATGAGATATGATGTTTTATGATGTTTGAAAAAATTTACATTCACACATCGGAAAAAAAAAGTTATAAAACATGAAAATTGACTCTTTACCTCTTGTCTTACATTATTCTAACTCCTGTTTATGTTATTACCTTATGCTAGGGGTCTGTTGCGTTGCTAGGCTTACAAGTGCTCACCAGAACTCCTCCTTCCAGGTATCATTTCTTCTACGGGAAGGAGCTGCGGGTGGAGTGTCCGACGGGCTCCGGAAACCTTATGAATTTGGAAGAAGTTTCGGTGTTCCTCGCTCGCCGCCTTGTGTCTCTCTTCCTACCTGGCCAAGACGGTGCTCGCCCCTGTCATGGTATGTTGTGACTCCCTTGTATATGTGTGGATGTGAACGTGTATCTTTGTAGTCAGTGTGAGAATGACAATGCAAGGATAGTTAATGCAGTATGACAAGATCTAAACAAAATGTAGAGTAATCTAGTGTAGTAAGAACAGGTGTAAGAAAAGTAGATGTCATAATAAACTTTTATTAGCTATAAGGGAAGCACGTAAAGAAGAAAGGAAAAATAGACAGAACTGTAAAGAATAGTAAAAGGTGGAAAAGAAAACGCTAAGTGTGAGTGAAAAGTGGGCGTTTACAGGGCTGTCGGCTTGCCTGTGTAGGAGTAATTGTCCACTAAATTTGGAGCTAAAGTCAGGGACAGACCAATTTAGCCTGTGATGACCAGCCGTTTGAAGGTAGTAAGACGCTCCTGAGATTTTAGTGGCTGGGAATAATGGACTGGCTGGCTGGCTGGCGGGAGGTGAGCAGTCAATTTATGTCGTGCGTGACGGGGAGAGAACGGCCGTCTCGTTATCGTGTTAAAAGTTTTACTACTGCTGCCGGTGAGGTGATGACGGTAGTGTTGCAGAGGCTTGTGAACATTAAGTCGTCAGGTCGTGAATCACAGTGATGACCATGTTCACTTACGATACCTTTGACCTGTTCATCATTTTGCTGCCTGGTGCTCGTTCACTGGTTAAGTCAATTACGTATACATATTAGAAATAATTAAAAAAAATATATATATATACGCAGGATTGGAATGGGATATGGTTTTTGAAAAATTAAAAAAAGATTTATGCTATTACAGCACAATTCTTTGTTATATTTGATGGGTATCTATCTCATAAAAAATATTTATTTACTAAAATAATGATACCATTAAACAAAAATTATTGGTTTTAAACTAAGACCCTAATTGAACAAGGTGCTTTTTCTTTTAATTTGTAATTTTATAAGGAATATCTGATATATTTTTCATCAACATTGGTGAAGTATTTAATCCACCATAAAGATTTTAGTTTATTTTTTTTTAATAAATTCATTTCTAGTAATTAAAGTTTCCGTTGAAAAGACTTGAAACTTAGCTGAAAGTATTATATTATTTATATGTACAATATAGTTTAAAAAGATTAAAATTCATTAGCAAATAAAAAAATTGTTTTCGCCGAGTAGAAAAAATTACGAAAATACACCATATGTTGAGATTGATTTTAAAAATACACGAGGGTCTGTAAGATGGTTAAAGGTGTGGTAAGGTTTAGTTAAGAACTGCTTAGAACTGTAAGAGTCATTACAAGAATATACGTGGAAGTTAAGACTATGTGTGTTCCTTACGGGGTACCAAGGAATGTGTAGGAGTATACGTGGGTTACTGAAAGCTATCATATCCTCTTGATGGAGCTTGACAGTGCAATAAAAGTACTGCATTACATTTTTTTAATGAAAATAATTAACTTCCATAGCAATTGGCACCGATGACAGTCAGTAGTGAAGGTTTTGATCGGCCCGTCATTTTCTACTTGATTAAACTAGCTGTCACTACCTTAGTTTTACTCGTATAGAATTATTAATTACAGATTCAAAATCTGCACATTTTTCTGATTCTTAATAGTATTTTATGTTGAAACCTGAATACTGTGACGAATTTTAGCATTACATTATTTTTTCCATCCCCATTGTTTTTTTTCTTACTTCTTGCAATCATATATATGTATTTTTTTACATTATTTTTTTCTTATATTTTCTCACTTTTTGCAATCATATTTTTCTTACATTTTTTTCTTTTAGCAATATTATCTTTAAGTGTTTCTAGCTTGAGTACAGATTTTCCTGGATTTTTTCTGCTGCATTCCTGTTTACTGTGTGCAAGTGGAGGTCTGAGTATATCAGGATAATAATTTTCCCTCCTGTAATAAGAGAGAGAGCAGGATTCAACGAGAGCAAGGACACACACACACACACACACACACACACACACTGCGGGTTTCATGTCTACCTTGATAAATAACCAAGCATGTGCGTGTTGTGGGACTTAAAACATTATTGATTCCCTGACTTTATTGGAGTGGTCATCTTTTGGGGTATAACAGTAATTGACTTCTTTCAATCATATTCATTGCAGTCCGTCCTTAGAATTGGGTTTATTTACAACTACACAATAAGAGTGAAGAAGATAACACGAAAGAGAGAGAGAGAGAGAGAGAGAGAGAGAGAGAGAGAGAGAGAGAGAGAGAGAGAGAGAGAGAGAGAGAGAGAGAGGAGAGAGAGAGAGAGAGAGAGAGAGAGAGAGAGAGAGAGAGAGAGAGAGAGAGAGAGAGAGAGAGAGGAGAGAGAGAGAGAGAGAGAGAGAGAGAGAGAGAGAGAGAGAGAGGAGAGAGAGAGAGAGAGAGAGAGAGAGAGAGAGAGAGAGAGAGAGAGAGAGAGAGAGAGAGAGAGAGAGAGAGGAGAGAGAGAGAGAGAGAGAGAGAGAGAGAGAGAGAGAGAGAGAGAGAGAGAGAGGAGAGAGAGAGAGAGAGAGAGAGAGAGAGAGAGAGAGAGAGAGAGAGAGAGAGAGAGAGAGAGAGAGAGAGAAAGAGAGAGATAGAAAGAGAGCGAGACAGCCCAAACTCACTACCACGAATTGTATATATGTCAGCTTAACCTTTCATTTCTCGTCACTTCACTCAGACAAACTCACGCTATTTGAACATTTAGATATGAAGGAGAAATAATCCAATCTTGCTACACTTACATATATAGTTCAGCGAGTGTTTCGTGATCGCTATGTAATAACAATAGTAGTAGTAGTAGTAGTTGTTGTAGTAGTAAAAAAGACATAAAAACTAGTAGGAGTAGTATTAGTAATAGCAGCAGCCGTAGCAGCAGTATTGATTGTGATTGTAAACTGGAGAGACATAGTAGACATAGTACTAAGACATAGACATAGTACTAAGCAGTGTGTTGTATTGTTACATTGCTCCACTCCGTTTCCTTGACCTTGTGAGGATATAGTGGATAAAGATTCCTTACCCACACGCACAACCTACTGTTACGTCGTCCAAGTTATACCACGAATTACCCTCCATAGATATCATTAGGCAGTACATTACATACCGATCAACACGCACAAAGGAGAGTGAACAATCGGGTCAGTAGTACGCCGTGAATCATTGTATATAATTGTAATAGTATTAAATTCCATGTATAGAAACCAACCTAGGGAGATACTCTGTTTTTTTTTGTTTTGTATTACCGTTGAAACTTTCTGAAAATGTTGATAATGATGTGTGTGTGTGTGTGTGTGTGTGTGTGTGTGTGTGTGTGTGTGTCTCCCCTCGTAACAGTCACACGTTACAAGCATGTTAGACAATGTCACGGTTGTCTGTCGCCTTCGCGTTGTTTTCATCCATACACTCGCTAGTTTATGATGCTATCCGTTTCCCGCTGCCTCACCATGCCACCGATACCACCACCACCACTACCACCACCACTACCACCACCAACTGCTTCCTCCCTCTGCCCCTTCACACACACACACACACACACACACACACACACACACACACACACACAGACACAGACACAGACACAGACACACACACAGACACAGACACACACACAGACACACACACACACACACACACACACACACACACACACACACACACACACACACACACACACACACACATTATTATCTTCATCAATTAAATTGTAAGAATTTCCCTCACCACCACCGTCATCACCATAATGATGAATAAATACTATAATAATAATAATAATAATGAATATGAAGTGATGGTAACGGGAATAATGAAAGTATTTCCTGTATCTTTTAATGTTTGATATTATAGTAATGACGAAACTGAGTCCAGATTCGTGTTCAGTATGACCGAAAACCTTTATGTACAAATTTTCATGAAATTCTTCACCCCTTAACCCCTTCAGGTATAGAGTAGAAGGTTTTTTGCTACTGCCGTTAAAACTGTGTCATACACGATAACTTTTTGAACTAATCTTACTGTAAATTGGAATATCTAAAAGTTTTATTGAAGTCATTTTTCACTTATCTGTGACGGTAAGGAATTTTTGATTTTGTGGTCCGAAAATGTCCACCAGAATTGAGGTCGAATATGTTTTTGCCATTTTATTACGAAACTATTACTCTTACAGGAAAAAGGATTAGAAACAAAGTTATGCAGCTTGAAAAGATCTATCGATTGATGTCATCACCTTTCCAATATCTATGATTCCTTTGGAGAAAAGTTAATTATTGTGAACAAAATTAATGTTTTCTTTTTTCAATTCTTACATCTATACTTATGTTCCAATTCCGTATCACTATAGCTCAAAAGAACGGGCGTATCCTGCTCTTTCTTTTATATTATATACTCTTTTTACGTAAACCTCATAGTTTTCGAGTTATTTCAAAATACATGATTTCTGCCAAAAAATCTGAGGTGGTACCCTTGGAAATTTCATGAAAATTTCCACACCTCGGAATTTCATCAAAATTTGTACATAAAGGTTTTCAGTCATACTGAACACGAATCTGGAGTCAGTTTCATCATTACTATAATATCAAACATTAAACAAATATATAGAAAAAAATAAGAGATACAAGAAATACTTTCATTATTCCCGTTACCATCATCTCATATTCATTACTATTATTATTATTATAGTATTTATTCATCATTATGGTGATGGTTAGGTTAGGTAAGCAAACCTTGCCACTCCACTCCACATACACATGAGGTTCGCTATGGGTGGTGTGAGGTTAATACTGACCTTGTCCTATCATCTCCTCCTTGGCTGCATGAGGTAAAGTGGACCTATCAAGTGTATCAAGGGCGAGCAAATTAATTAATCCATCCCCTTGCAAATACTACCCACTCACCTGCACCAACAAGGTCACCCGTTGGAATGAAGGATTTTATATTGCAAGGAATATATTATGACCTTTACAACCTTCCTGATATGAATTAATCCTTAGAATTCGTCAAAAACACTAGAAACACATATTATATTCGTCATTATTTCGTTGCAAGTAAATTCATGAAAGAAATCAGAGGAAGAAATTGTGTTTTCTGAAAAAGTTGATGTGAATTATATACGCATAGAGTACAAGGTTTTCTTCGTCCTGGTTTGTGTTTGTATATCAAGGCGCCTCATTCTCCCTAACACCTCTGCATATTGATCAACGTTGCAAGACCCTGCGCTAAGTGGGGGCGAAGACTTTAAAGAGAGGGAGGGGAAGGAGGACAAAGAGGAGGGAGAGAATTAAGAAGGAGTTAGACTATAAATAAAGCGAACAGTCAGACAAATGATAGTTGAAGGAAAAATCTAAGTAGAGGGATGGAAACAGTTTATCAGAGAGAAAAAGAAACCGTGAAGTAGGTTGAAAATTAATGTAGAAAGATATGAACTATGCTTTATTATTTTTTTTTCTTCACTTCTCCACCCCAAGTCCATCCTTCTCGTTTCTATCTCACTCCCTCCTTGCCTTGTCTTGTCTTGCTTTGCCTTCCTCCTTCCTCCTTGACCCATCCACTCCGTCACGCAAATTCAAGTCTCCTGTGGATAATGTTTTTGCTTCTTTAAGTGCGAGATATTTTATAGTCTTGGCAAAATTACCCTCCGACGCAACGCAATTTTCCGGTTCCCTTATTATTAACAATGTTTATCGGAATTTCCTTGCTATTCTCGGTAGCTCTCCTCCCTTTTTACCAACATTTTTGTAACTTATGAAGCCAGAGTTTTCGATTTTTTTTTTAATATTACTTGATTTTTGGTTCCGGGGTTAGTTTGTACATACATATCAGGAGAATAAAGTTATATAATTTTCCGTCGTAAGTCATAATTATCACTAAGATGGAGATTACGTTTTTCAGATTCATATTCACTTCCATAATTCTAAAGTTTTTTTCTCTCGCTCTCCCTTTTTTAATCATCTTCCATGTCTTTGCTTCTGAGAAAGTAGGAGGGAAGGACGAACACTAACCACAATTACTATTACTCACTCCAATGAATAAGCCAAAATCTACCTTGTGACTCGACTCATAAAGATTGAAGCAATTGAGATCCATTCGAACCTAGCCTGGCGTGATTACTTCTTGCTTCTTCCTTCCTTCTTTTTTTCTTTCTTCTTCTTTCCTTCCTTCCTTCCTTCCTTCCTTCCTTCCTTCCTTCCTTCCTTCCTTCCTTCCTTCCTTCCTTCCTTCCTTCCTTCCTTCCTTCCTTCCTTCCTTCCTTCCTTCTTCCTTCCACTCCCTTCCTTCCTTCTTCCTTCCACTCCCTTCCTTCCTTCCCCTGACCCATCACTCCACCTCTATTCCCTCCCCTCCCCTCCCTCTCACAATGCTTCCCAGCCTTGCCACTTCAGTTCCTTCCTTGTCACTCCTGCTGCCTTGGTTATAGCCATAGTAAATGCAATGTAGTTGAGTCTTTCCCTTTCCTTCAAGCCCAGAGTAGGTTGAGATGAGTTAGGTGGCTGACACAAGGAACTGATTATGTTATAGTTGTTGTGTATCAGTTCAATATTCTCAGCCCTCGAAGAACGTTGAAAAAAGTTGATGTAACATGAGTTAGGAATGGGAAGCATTTTTTTTTTTTAACTTTCCCAAATAGTTTTTAAAAAATGGGAAAAGTAGACCCAATGTATATTTCTTTTCAAGGGTGCGTGATGTACTTTATCGTCAATGATACATTTATTAGTTATTTAATACATTTGAAAGCACGATGCGATGCGCCAGCTTGGGTGTCGTCATGCCTGTATCTAGATTGAGTCTGACCTGCAATCACCTCACCTGTAACTTCCAACTTAGTGCCGATACGATACAGTTTAAGAAACTTTATGCAAGGTAAACTCATTAAATTCTTATTAGGGCCAATTAGGCTGGCCCGTGAGGCCGGAAATAAGGCGATTAAATTTAGCTTTTGACTCCGTACAAACGAAGCCATTTCCTCTCGAACACGGGTCAGCAGGACCAGAACATTGGGTTTGTTATCACATAGTGGTGAGGCGTGAAGGTAATGTCAGTGAGATCATTTTTGTAATTCATCAAAGTAAAAAAAAATCATTAGAATATTGTTAATTTGAGTTAGCCATTGGAACTGTAACCCTTAAACTATTACACACCCTGTTTGTTGGGTCCCTTGGTATTAGATATTGAAATGCCAAGGAATACATGACGTGCAGACTTAGGACCTTTCGGGTTTTATCTGTGGTTCACTTAATGCTGCAAACACGTCTTGAATGGGAAACACAAAACGTGCGTGCGTGCGTGCGTGCTATTGTGTGTATGTAATCACGGATTTAAACGCTCATAAGATGTAATTGAAAACGCAGGTTGGATAGTAATTATTGCATTTTGGTCGTAGTAATGTAATATATACATGAAAAACCAAAGATATACAAAAAGTGTCATTACTCGTGGCGATTTTCGTACATTATTATATCTGAAGTCGTCCATCCATGTTTTCTTCCTTCCTTTCATATGACTCTATCCAAGCGTGTGTGTGTGTGTGTGTGTGTATAGAGTTAGTACTAATCAACCTTCCTTATCTCGGCCGTGCAGGGTCTAGTAAGCAGTACAAGGAGGACCCAGCGTGGCGGGACCTTCTCCTCTTCCATGAGTTTTTTGATGGTGAGAGTGGAAGGGGCTGCGGAGCTTCCCATCAGACGGGCTGGACCTCACTTGTGGCAAACTGTATCAACATCACCTTAGGCTACTCCCACGCTGGTCTGGGACGCTATTCCTTCACACATTGATGAATAGCAGTTATACGTTAAACTTATGTTACTTGGTATGTTCTTGCACTCTGTCAACGTAACTTAGAGAACTTAGAGTAGAGTATAGAGTTGTATGCTTTGAAACTATCGGATTGCATGAGTAGATAAGGATGTAGTAAAAGACGAGGTATATGTATCTATAGATGTGTGATTGTAAAGACTTAGGAGTAGCTGGGTAGAAAAATTATCAATGTAAGGAGAAGAAATCATCATATATTTGTAGCCTATGGAAATGACTTAGAAGTATACTGTAAAGGTTAGTGCACGTATATATATATGAAATGTATGTAGTACGTAGAATATATATATTTATGTAATTTAGTATTGTTGGTGACTAATAGAACACATAGTAGTGGAAGATGGTAATAAAAATGTTTGTATGGAATCATTGCTTTACTTTACTCAGTCTTACCTACACACACACACACACACACACACACACACACACACACACACACACACACACCACTACCGCTATACATACTAATCTTAAACTAATTAATGTAAACTGTCCTAAGAAACTTTACTGGTTATAGTAGTATAGTAGTAGTAATAGTAGTAGTAGTAGTAGTAGTAGTAGTAGTAGTAGTAGGTTGTAGTTATTATTATTATTATTGTGTTGATGTTTGTGTGTCCCTAGTAGTAGTAGTAGTAGTAGTAGTAGGTTGTAGTTATTATTATTATTATTGTGTTGATGTTTGTGTGTCCCTTTGATTTGTTTGCTTACGTACCTATTATTTTTTCTCTTTTTTTTAGGGAGGGGAGTAAAGGTTTCAGGGAACGTGCGTGCGTGTGTGGTGACAATTGACGTCCTTCTAAATTGACAAAGTGTTGTAAGACTGAGAAGACCAGAGTACGTTTAGAGTTCATAGTAGTAGTACATACCTATATAAGGGTATTAGGTTAAGGTTAGGTTAAGTTAATTTAAAGTTATTCCTTTTATTATAGACTTAGTAAGGAGAAGGACGAGAAGGAAATCTAAGTACGTATTATTTCAAAACAATCTCATGAATCAAATATTTATGTGTAATTTTACCTTGCCATGAGATAGAAAATTCTTGTATGTAATAAAACCACGGAAATAATAACAGTAATTTGGGGAGTAGATTATTAAGTTCTCCACTTTGCCTCCACCCACCATTGTAACATGAGATAAGTAACATGCTACACACACACACACACACACACACACACACACACACACACACACACACACACACATACTAATTACACACAGAGGAAATGACTCCTTCCTCCACCGTGACATTACAGGCAGACGAAGAGGGAGGAAATTAGCACACAGGGGACAGCAACACACACACACACACACACACTATCATTCTCTGGGATAGGAAAAGAAAGTCAATGCATTCTAGTTAAATATATTTCCATTAACAATTTCTTATTTTTTCGTTTAGATATACAACTGTCGAATACTTATGCTCCTTGTAGTTGAATTGAGGACAGTTGCAGCTTACGAGAATCAGGTAGAGTTGCCATACTTTTCCAGCTGCAGGTGTGGGAGGGAGGAGCGCCACCCAATGTACCCTGTGGAAGAGGACGACCAGGGAATCACCTTCAATCACCTTCACAACGATCACCAAACCACCAATTAAAAAGGTAACAAGGTTTTAGTAGTACTTGCTTTCCGTGTTATATTTTTTGTTTGTTTGTCATGTTGCGTTACTAGATTTTATTGGGTATGAGTTCGTGCCTTAACATCAAGAACTAGGTTAGGTTAGGTTAGGTTCTTGCTCTTGGTTTGAGGGACTTCGTAACTGTCTAATCAACATTAATCATAATAAAACTGAATTATAAATGTTAGTTTTTTAAATTTAACTTCCCAGCTGACTTGTAATAGCTGAATATTCAACAAAAACCAACATCAACGTTTCATACTTCCTACACAACCTGTAGAGTTTATTAGTATTATTTAAAGCCTTTCAAAAGTTACTTTTTTTTGAGGGGGTGGGATGGTAGGTGGTTCCTCCTGACTCCTGAGGGTGTCCGAGCTTACCGTTAGAGGTCGCTGGTAGAGGAGGGTCGTGGGTAGCCTGCTGAGGGAGTCCATGGGTTGCATTCTGCTCCCCTTCTTCCTCCTGACTGGGCGTGACAGACAGCTGCAGGGGAGAGTTGGGGAAACTTAAACTTGCCATAAACCAATTAACCTACTTAACAAATTCCAGCGCACGCCACAGTTAAGTTAAAAGAGATTATATATTGCAGTTTACAATCGTTTTAGTTAATGTTTTATTTTATTTATTATTATAGTTGTGATTGTTTATCGTTTCATGTGTTTTTTATTGTAGCAGTGAGATAGACGAGGTGCTAAAAAGTGTTACTCACATTTTGGTTCTGTTGGTAAAGTAATTGTGCTGAGGCGTAGTCCCGTTCCCTTCTCTCCGCTGCTGTTGCCTCCCCGCGCACCACTGACTTCCTGCCGCAGAACCATCATCATGTTCCTTTACTTCTCTCCTCCTTCCCTCCTTCACTCTCTCCCTCTCCATGCCTCATACTTATCTACTTAAACATAACGTCTCTTAATCCAATATAATTTACTTTGTTACCTGATAAACTGCCAAGTATGTACATTTGTCGTAGAACCCGTGAATTATTTAATAAAAAAAACCGAGGTACATAATCTTCAGGACCTAAATTTAGCTTTATGTGGTGATAAGTTAGTCTCTCGTGTGCTGTACATACATTCGTGTTGTAAAATATTCCACTTCAACTATATATTACACAGTGCATGAGAACTTTACTAACGCAATATATACGCACTAGAGATGTGGCATTGTCTTGAAATGTAGTAATATGTTAGAGTGTAAAAACTTAGTGATACGTTAACCTTGCCGCCCAAACTACCACTGAGATGACATTGCCCCTCTCAGGCGTGCGTGTGCGTGTCAGGTCAAGCTGCGTCCTCGTTAATTAAGACCTGCCTGACGTGCGCCCTTGACTGCGGGTGTAGCCAGGCTCTAATCAACCCTGAGGTGGCATATAAGTGGACTCTCTTCTCCACTCCCTTCCTTCTCCACTTAAGTCATCTAATCACATTTACGATGACGGTCTAAATCCATATAAAGCTTATCCTGTATTACCTAAAGTCTTGAGGCCGACATTGACCGATATTTCACGGTAAATCGTTAAAGTTTTTTACATGTATTGTTTTATTTTTTTCGCCTCGCATGAAACCTTCCGTGAATACTTGTGAAGTCATGCAAACACGCACACCCTTACCCCTGCACCACACACACACACACACACACACACACACACACACACACACATACACACACAGATATACTCACACATAAACACAAGCTTGCACGCAACAAATCATTCCCAACACCAGCACCACTTCACCCTCAGATAATAAAAGCTTAAACACTATTATACCGACTCTTCTCAAATTCCAGAATACCTCAATGGAACACTTTCAATCCCAAGATGGCTTGTTATCACGCTTAAAGGCTGCACACCGCCACTTGGAGCGAGCGTGGAGCAGCGAGCCACGAGGACAAATATTAACACGGTACATAATTACAACCCTTGTCTTCTATCCCAATTAATGATGTTGATTGGTTAGTTAATCCGGTGGTTAGTTGGTTAGTTGATCCGACGCACTCTCTTTTTATCTTTTATTCTCTTCCCATTTCCTCCTTCCCTTTTCTTGCTACAGCGCTACAAGCACCACCACAATCACCACTACTTCCACTTACCACACCAGGTCGTCCTTCACGGGGTCCTGCGAGTAGAGGCAGTGGCGAGTCTTGGAGTAGCGTGGAGGCTTGCGTTTCTTCTTCTCATTCTTGGACCACTGCAGTTGTAGCAAGTACTCTCGTATGTCAAATTTCCTCCCCATTTTTCGTACTTATTCCTTTTCAGCCTAGAAAGATACGGGAAATATTAGTGTCTCAGTAACCTCTTGGGAGAAAGGGAACTTACGAGTTAAATTATTATTACTATTATTAGTTAAGTAAAAAAAAAACAGCAGTAAGATAAATAGGAAGATTTTTTCTTTATCACCCAGCCGGATGACACACACACACACACACACACACACACACAGACACAGACACAGACACAGACACAGACACAGACACACACACACACACACACACACACACACACACACACACACACACACACACACACACACACACACACACACACACACACACACACACACACACACACACACACACACACACACACACACACATACACACCCTCACACAACCACCCCGCGCACTTTGTTGTAACTGAGAAAACAATATCCAATCTGTAGTCCTCGAAACATGATTTTTTGTTCACCATAACAATGGAATACAATGAAACTAAACTACTATATTCCACTGCATTATGTGTATATATAACGTTCGTGTAAACAAGATCTATACAGTATATCAGAAAATTAGGTCAACTTCATCATGCATCAAGATACGGTTTAAACTGTGGTCGTGTCGTGGCCAATCAGGTATAACAGCGTAGTGCAGAGGAAGCAGAGAAGCGCGACCTAACTATGAGAGAGGTGAGAGAAGCAGAGGTGATGACTGGAGAAGAGAGGCTTACTTCCACCCCTTGCGACGTCCACTGCCACACTGACCTAGGGAAGACGGAAGCAACTCTAGCAGCTGAGTATCAAGGACAGGGCGACAGGCTGTAGTGGTGCTCGACCGATAATATGAATGAAACTATTTTTTCTTTTCTTTTCTTTTCGTGGTTCGTCACACTACCCCCACATTATAGACAAAAAAAATGTAGTAATAATATTTTTGTTTTTTCTTATATCTTGCGGCAAATCCTTATGTATATGCAGTGGATTACGCAGGCATTGTGAGATTACCAGTTGCAACTTAAGCCTGATGGAATGGGAACGTGGTGGCAGGCCTTTCCTTGCCACATCGCCAGATTTGTTTTAAGACTGTTTGATGTAACCTCACTTCTGAACCTCATGTATCCTCTCTTTCTATACTGAACTCCTTAATGTGACAGTACTCCCATTGGTCTTGAGGATCACGCGCTGGACTCGTGATCCACTGTAGTATTGACTGCGTATACGAGTGTCTCGAGGTTGTAGCTGCTTCTCATACGAATTTAACACAAGGATTATGAAAATAACAGCCTAAATATAAATGAGTGATAAATGTTTAATGTACAAAGCGATGGGTTCTCAGAAACTCCATTAATTAAACATTATTATACGATCTCATAGATATAACTTCATTTCATAGGGAGCTTATTCATATAAAGGCATAATTGAAGGCATTATTTACGTTTGACATATGAATATAAGTCTTCAGGCCAGCAAACCATAAAAAATGTCGCTCTGACAGAAATTTACCAAATTTTATGTTCCCGCCAAAACTCCCTCAACGTGAGTGACATTTAGGACAGTCTGTAAAATTTATACGTACTAGATACGTACAAACAATTTTCAGTAACGAAGAAAGCACTTATTGTTCATATTTTAATCAAACTTTTCATAGTATCATCTTATTTTCATAGACTTAAGTATGATGTTATTGAATGAACCTTAGAGCGAGACTGTCCCTCGTCATGTAAACATAAGTAAACACGTGTCTGGACTGACGGTGGTGTGCAATGTGTTACTAATTATACCGTTGTACACTTATCTAGCCATTGAGAATATTAATAAGAAAGGTAAGAGGATATAACTTTTATTCTATTTTGTTATGTTAGCTAATTAACCTTCTGGATGTACTGATTCTGATTAATAATGCGTAGGGCAGCCGTTCAGGTGCATATCACGCATATATATGGAGTTGGGTGCTGGGGGAAGGGAGGGGAGTGAATCAAGTATAATTGTTAGTGTAAGGGTGTTGTGTTGTGGTGACAGGTGTGTGTGAATCTGTTTTGTGAATTAGTATTGTTCTGGAGTCTAAAATGCGTTGAGGGAGCCTATTCCAGAGTTAGGTGTTGATAAGGGAAGATCTTTAATATAAAGTAAGAAAAGAAGGGAGCCTAGAACAGTGCCTTGAGGGACACCAGAAGAGACAGGGACAGCGTCAGAGGAAGAACTGTCAAGAAGAACACGTTGAGTCCTGTCTGTCAGAAATGCAGTGATACAGCGATGAATTGGTCCTGATTTACCGTAGTATTTCAATTTACGAGTCAGTCTTTTGTGCGGGACTTTGTCAAAGGCTTCAGCAAAATCAAGTATAATACCGTCAACTTGTTTGATGTCGTGTCGGTTAAGTTGTCGTGTAATGTCATGAAATGTGGTGATGCGTTGCGATTCACATGAGCGTTTTGGTGGAAAGTCGTGTTTTGTGTCAGTAAGGATGTTGTTTGCATTAAGGTGGTTCATTATGTGTTTATGTAGTGTGTTCGAAGATTTTACTGTGATTAATCAGCCCCACCACCACCACAAACTTGGAGGCCCCGTAGGAAACTTTTTATTTTCTTTTTTGTGACTGAACATCAGAACGAGATAATTGCAGTGTAGATGAGGTCCACCATTAATCAAAGCACATCAAAAACACCAGAAAAACCTAATTTACCTTCAAAACACATTAGACGAGGTTTAACTACCATATAAACATACCTTATGAAGTTACTCAGTTCTCAGGTTCTGAATATTATTGCAAAAACCAAACAATTGTTGAGATGTACTGAAACATTACTAATACATGAACACTTATCAGACCAATCATATCCTTATCTATGCAAAGACTACAACAAATACACAAGTCCAAAGTTATTCATGATTTTTTATTTATTTATGATTTTTATATATACGTATTTGAGTTTTGAGTATAATATAATATTTCTGTATCCCCAGATGGCAAAGAAGAAGCAGGATGGTAGGCAGAAGAAGAGGAACCAGCCGCAGAATTTCATCAAATCTGAAGTTAAAGATGGTGTGCGGATTACAGAATTCAAGGTTAACCAAAAACAAAAAATGAAAAGAAAAAATCAGTTTATGGGAAGGAAAATTGTACCCGACCACTTGTTACAGAAATACAGCAGAGGCCAAGGTGTTAAGGTATGCATCGGTTATATTTATGTATATTTATGCAGTACTGTATTTAATTTTAACCGTTAAACAATGGATATTCTTTTCATAATATTTTCTTGGAGTATTATAAAAAGCATCTAACTTTTTTGGTGTTGTGTGAGCTGGTGAGATTTATTTATTTTTTATTTTATTTATTCCAGTTTAATGCAGTTGCCCGAAAAAATTCTTATCTTCACCAAAAAATAAAGAAGAAAGAAAAAAGGATCAGGTTTGCAGAAGAGGAAGCAGCAAGAGCAGAAATTTTATTGACAGGTAAGCATGAAAATACTTCACATGTGGTTTTACTTTCATGTACACAAATATGTTTTTCTTAATGGTTGTAAATGTTTTTTTGTGATACTGTAGCATAATATTATTTTACTATTATATGACGTTTTTTCAGAATCAAAAGGGCAGTTGGAAGCCGAGGAAGGCACGTACACCTCACACATAACACAAACACAGATTAAGAATGCAGTCGACATCACATCAGCCGCCAAAAGCTTTGATCTTAACCTCAACCAGTTTGGGCCATACAAGTAAGATAAAAATCCTTCCAATTAAACTACTCACATTATATTATTCTTCACCATATTTCATAATTAATATAAAGTTATTATGGGTGTTATTATGCTTGGTATGGCCACGTAAATCACTTATGAGCTACTATCTACAGTGGTTCAGTTTGGTTCAGTCTTGTTTCAGGTTTGATAGCCATTTATGGGATGCTTGCAGCTTACAGAATTTGTACCTGAAGAAAACCAAGTCAGTTCAAACTCACACCTGACAAGAACATGACTATAATATATCCAAACCATTTCTTTTGTGTCAATAATGAGAAGATGACAGTTAAAGTAATGTGAAGTAATGTTACTGTATGATTAGTAGTACAAATACCTGTTTTTGATGTAGAATTATGGGTAGTACAAGTCTTTTGCTTTCAGGTACTGGTTTATTTCTTCCTATTGTAATATTATAAACCGTAATTTGTGATTTATTCATTTACAATATCTGCAAACTAGTCCCACAATTTTTTTTAATGGCTATTGTTTCTAGTATTTAAGAAAGAGCGCTGTATTCATATAGATTCATAGATGTAATACTTGCATGTGTTTTCTCTTTAATAGAATGCAGTTCACACAAAATGGACGGCATCTTGTACTGGGTGGAAGGAAAGGCCATTTAGCGTCCATGGATTGGATTACCAAGAAACTCGAGTGTGAGATCAATGTTATGGAATCGATCTATGATGTATGTTGGCTCCACACTGAGTTAATGATGGCAGCAGCACAGAAGCAATGGGTCTACATCTATGACAACCAAGGCATTGAACTCCACTGTATTAAACAAATGGATAGAGCGTTGAAACTAGAATTCCTCCCATATCACTTTCTGCTCTGCTCTGGTGTAAGTTAATTCATGCTAACATTACCTTCTGTCCTTAAGAGTATCTATCACTATCACTAAGAGGTTTCTGTAACAATTGTAGATTTTTTATTTTGTCGCCCAAAATTTTTCCGCGTAAATTTGGTTGAATGTGTTTTTTCCATTTTACTCAGAAAATAGTTGTCATACAGCAATAATGTATAGAAGTTAAAATATTTAGTTTGATGTTGTCTATCTAATGGTGAAATCAGATTTGAAATATACCTTATAGTTTAGTAGGAAATTGAAATTTTATTGAAATTTTGTCATAAAAACTAATATACTATTTTCTCAGTTACTAATATACCAATTTTATTCTACTATAGCTCAAAAGAACGGGCGTCTCCTGCTCTTTATCTACTATTATATAAGTCTTTTACGTAAACCTCATAGCTTTTGAGTTATTTAACAAAACGTGATTTGTTAAAAAAAATCTAAGGGTGTCACCTTGGAAATTTCATGAAAATTTTGACACCTCAGAATCTCATGAAAATTTATATATATAGGTTTTCAAGGATAAAGAACACGAACATAGACTCAATTTTATCATTACTATAATATTAAACACTATATAAACATTGTATTTTAATTATTTATTTATTTAATTTTTATATGTATAGGACGGAAGGAAAATATTTTAGATACCAATCTCTCTCTCTCTCTCTCACTGAAAGTGACTATAAGGGAGGGAGGGACGCCGAAGTGCGGCAAAAATTCAGCAATCAGCGGGAAGTTTGAAATTTGATCCCGGGTGCCCGGAATAATTGCCGTTAGATCTGAATTTTGGATCGTTAGATTGGAGGTGGGGTAGAGCTTCAAAAGGGTCGTTAGATGCGAATTCGTTAGATCCAAATCCGTTAGATGAGAGACTCCACTGTAGGGTGATGGGAATGAATGTAGAGAGGTTATACGAAGGAGTAGCTGTGCCAATTATTGCACTATATGGGCCTGAAACATGGAGTCAAACTAGATAGATTAATATATAATTCTATATAATATGATCCTGAATAGAGCTTTTATAGTGTACTAATAAGGTATTTGTTTAACCTACATCTAGTAATTATATTTTTTCAGAGTGAGGCTGGGTTTCTTACGTGGCTTGATGTTACACTGGGCAAGGAGGTGATTCGGACCCCAACACACAAGGGTCGTCTGGAGGTGATGTGCCAGAACCCTTACAATGCTGTGCTGTGCTGTGGTCACCCTAATGGTACTGTCAGCATGTGGACGCCCAATGCTCCTGAGCCTGTCGCCTCCGTCCTCTGCCACCCTCACCCCGTGCGAGCCATTGATGTTGACCAAACTGGCAGGTAATCAATGCAGTTTATCCATATGTCTGTTGTGTTATTTTCTTTCCCTTCTTTACACTAGAAGAGATTAGTTTGTTTATTTTTTTTAGTTAGTTTTAAAGTTAAATTCATGCGAGTAGAATTACACCTCATCCTAGCAGTGGACAAACATTGGGTTTCATGGGTAATTTTGGACCTAAATGGAGAAGGTTTTTGAGACCGTAGCTTCTGCATTGATTTTATAGGATATTCTTAAAGTACCGAGCTATTTTTGAGAGTGGATTCTTCTCACTTTCCTTTCAATCTTGGTGCAGAATAGAAACAGGTATAATGAAACTGTTTTGCAGGTACATGGCGACAGTGGGAGTTGACAGACAGATGAAGATATGGGACGCACGGAATCTTGGCCAGTGTCTCCAGAATTACACCATCAGTTCCGGGGCTTCAAATGTTGCGTTCTCACAGAAGGGTCTGCTGTCAGTGGCCATTGGTAACGTTGTTGAGGTATGTAATGCTGTGCTCAAATTATATATCATTGTCACTGCTTGAATCCTAGACCTATAATTTTTGTTCCATGTTTAGGTTTCACTTGTATATGTTGGTGTTGTGATTATTATACTATGCCAAAGTATGTTTTTTTATTTCCATGCTCATTGTTGATTACGTCACTTTTTTCTCTCTCAAAAGCCGTATTATATGTAAGAATTAAAGGAAATAAAAAGTAAAATCTAGAGATAAATGTTATAGTGATTTTTATGTGATAAGTGATATGTTATATCATAAGATTAAGTAATTTTATAGAATCCATAAATTTAAGTAACCATAATTATTTTTTTCAGGTCTACAGGAATGTAACTTTGGGTGACACAAGTCATGCTTACATGCAACACAAGGCAAACAGTATCATTAATGACCTGCAGTTTTGTCCCTATGAAGATATCCTGGGTATTTCAACTTACAAAGGCTATTCCAGTCTTATCATTCCTGGTAAGATTACTTCCATAGTATTCCTTGTGTGTTATAAAAGGCGACTGAAAGGGACGGAGCGAGTGTGTTGGTGACGAATATTGAAATCCCCAAAAAATATTGAGATCTCTTTGAAAGATTATAATTGCTTTTTTCTTCTTCTTCTTCTTCTTCTTCTTCTTCTTCTTCTTCTTCTTCTTCTTCTTTTTTCTTCTTCTTCTTCAGATAATGATAAATTTCTGAACTATCTTTTGCAGGATCTGGTGAACCTAACTTTGATGCTCTTGAGGCCAATCCTTACATGAGTACATCAGGAAGGAAGGAAGCAGAAGTGAAGGCTCTTCTTGCCAAGGTTCCTGTAGAGCTGATCACTTTGGATCCTCTTAGTATTGGGCAGGTGAGTTGTTGTCAATGTTTTATGGTGGTAATGATGGAACTAATTTTTTCACACTTTATGCATTGATCATTTTCATAATGTGTGTTAGTGATAAATTATACCTCCGTTCTCACGGCTAGAATGAGCACTTTCCTTTTCTCATTTATAGGCTTAGTGAGACGTCATAGCAAGTGTTTGATCAGATATAATGGAATAAATGTGATTAAAACAAACATATGCAATGCTAAGCTTGCTTTTCCAACATCACTTGCTTCATTGAAAATTATATATATATTTTTTTCTTGATTCAGTTTTCTCCATAGCTTTGTCATCTTGTTTTTTATATATTTTCACTAGGTTATGTGTTTATTGTCTTCATTTCAGGTTGATACGCCAACACTCAAGGAAAAACTGGATGCAAAGAAAGCCCTTTTGTATGTCCGGAAACCAAAAGTGGACTTTACTCCTCGCTACCGCATGAAAGGCAAGAGTGGCTCAGCCCAGAAATTTAAACGCAAACAGAAAGTAAGAGAAGACACACAACGCGAGTACTTGAAGACAGCTTATGCTCAGAAAAAAGAGTTGGGTCTTGACAAGAAAAAGAAACAGACAGAAGAAAAAGCACCTGAAGTTCTTGATAGATTTAAGCCGAAGAAAAAGGTTAAACAGTCATGAGAATGTGTTGGAATGTAAGTATTTAATTTGGCTTTCCTTACCATATGGATTGGAAGTATGAGGAAGCGGGGAGCAAGATGATTAGGAGGTTATTAAGATAAATGGATGTGAAGCAGCTGGACCATATCTTCAAGTTGTACTGAAGATGTTTGGATGGAAAGTGAAATAATGACATTGGATTCTCCTTCATGGTAAGTTGAATTGAGTCAGTAATGGAGTTGATAAAGTAGTCTGGGTTATGGGAAGGTGTAGAAAAGATGTTTTCATTCCTCCAACACGATGAAGCTGAAAGATAATTGCTTAATATGAAAATATATATGCAGATGTAAATGTTTGTAAATGTATAGTACTTTGGAAGCTGCTGTCATGTTTTTGTTTTTATTTATTTGTTTTTTCGCCATCATCACCTTTATCACCATCATCAGTAACACTATTTTCTACTTTAAGAAAAGTTAAGCATTTGATAATATAAATAATTATTTGAGGGGCAATTTGTCATTAATTTTTATTAATAAAATAACCTAAAATATGTTTGTTTCTTCCTATTTATACTTCCCTAGTATAGTGATAGCTGTAAACTATTTATGTCTTCCCTTTAGTCTTGGTGACAGGTTTAATAACCTGATGATTAGTATCCAACATTCTTAAAGGATGAGGGGGGCCGAGTGGCTCTGTGGTACAGTGCTCGGCTCGTGACCTAAAGGTTGTGAGTCACAGCAGCTTCTTGGTGAGAGGGGTAACACACTCTCGTTAACCCTAACAGAACTGTATGGTCTGTAGATGCCTAGTTCGGGGGTATTATTTAATTACTTTTTAATTCTAAAGGATCACATCCAAATTCACCTTTGAACATCTGAAACCTGTAGCAATTCTACTTGTAAAGAGAAACACAGTGAGATGGTGTGGTGATGGCTTGCAACTTAGTTTACAACATATAACATTTTATTATCATGAATAAAAGTAAATGGTACTCTAAAATAAGGTTAACATAGGTCTTCTTGTAAGAACAAGTGGCCCTGATTTTTTCGAGTTGGTGGAACTAATATGGGGAGTAGATATAAATCACTTTTTTTTTTTAGTAATAGTAGTAGTAGTGGTAGTAGAAATAGCAGTAGAACATTTATATGAGGAAGATATTTTTTGCTACACCCAAGAAAACTTGGAATGAAGTGGTCTAGAGATCTATGCCTGTGTAGGGAGGTGTTGTCTGTTGTAGGGACAGTTATGGAGTACTCCGATGCTGGTGTATGGTAAAGTAAGGCATACACTATAGCTGTGCGTAGCTGCGGCAGCTCATCTCCCATCACATTGGCCTTTGAGCCTGTGGTGGAAATTAATCCGTTACCCCGGGACACAGAGCCACTGTGTACCCATTTATCTACTAACCCGTTTGGGAGAATGAACAGCTGGGTGAGCTGTGCACTGACTGCCTTCGTCTGGGATCGAACTCGGGCCAGCGAATTCAGTCAGACACGCTAACCACTGCACCACTGAGGCACTGGTGTATGGGTATGGTGTATGATGTATGGGACAAATTCATAATTCAACAAACAAATTTTGAGTGTAATATATGTATAGTGTGCTTGTAATATGTGAAAAAGTAAAATATCTTGTTCTTGGAGTGCAGGCTGCAACTATCCTCTTGTGTTATTGAGATATGAGTTGAGATATGAGAAGAAACTGTCAAGAGGACACAGGAAGAGAGAACAAGCTTGCAGTGTCCCCTCGCCCTTGTATTCCTGGTGCTGGGAATCGAACTTGGGACCCTGAGCTCATCTGCCTGACCACTAGCCACTAGGCCGCTGCATGGGTATTTTCCTCGGATTCAGCACTTCACTAATTATGGTGAGAGGACATGTGCATTTTTTTCCAACTCAACATTTGAAGACATAGATGATGTATATGTATTTCTTCCCAATATAACACCTTGTTTGATTAATATTGAACATTCCTTCAAACTCTTCTTCAGCTGTTCTCCAGTTTGATGAATAATTAAGAAATACTCAAGTGATGCTGATGGCTTTGATCAAATGGTGGAAGAGGCAGAAAAACAAGTGGCAGTGAACAGAGGCTGGGATGGGACAATAGAAGTAAATTATCCCTCTCTAACCTTGGATTTCAGTTAGTTCACAGAAAACACAACTTTGATTTTAAGGTTGGTTCAATTTATTTTGTGATAAATAACTCATTTCCATTCTCTTTCAGGAAATAGGCTGAGTATTTTGAAGGACTGTTAATTGTAGAGGAAAGAGGTTAGATTTTTTAAGTGACGTCTCGTTTCTTTGTGGAGTCTCATGCTGCCAGCGTAAGCTCCTCGTTGCATATAACTTTGCAGTCCCGTCCAGGATAGTGTTATGGCAGCATGTGGGTGATCTTTGGCCACTTGACCCAAAGAAAAGTGGCCAGCTCATGCCAGGACTCGAATTCGGGACTCGGGAGTTAGTATGCCCCCCACGCTAGCCACTAGGCCACCACCTCCCTTAATTGTGGTGTGGTAAAGGATGTTAATGTGAGAATGTTAGGTAGTTGCAGTTTGGTAAATTTTGATGAACACATTTAAAGTGGGTTAAAAAAGGGAAGCATAACAATGGTCTTTATTACAAAACTAGTATGTACAAAAAAAATATACGATTAATGAAAGCCACAAATAAGAGATCTTAACATTATTTAATGCCTCATTATGCTAGTGTTTTTATCTTATGTACAATTGACTCGGCATCACAGTAATTATAATGAGGATCGTAAACTGCCTTGGTATTGTGCAAATGAAGGTAGTGTAGTACAACATCCAAGCCATCCACTGTTAGCTTTGCATTATAGAAATAAACCAATAATATCAAGTTAGGTGCATTGCAACTTGATTTTATTAGTGTTAACCTTATGAAAAGAGCTTCCATACTCACTCTATTATTAACATATTCATTCAGTTAGTTGACTTTCAAGACATCATATAAGACATGATATTCATTCTTCTCAAGATAATAGTATATGAAGAATTATAATTTGCCAACTAAAATTGTATATAATCGTAGAATAACATAATGATGATTGTGATTCAAACAAGAAAATAACAAAATGTGACTGAAAACATCCTTCTAGAATTTAAATACAAATTATATTGACATTTTCGACCGTTTCGTTTCGACCGTGCGTCTTTATATCATCATAACGGTTACAAAATGCAACAACTAATTAATTCCAGATCAAATTTCCAGTACCCTTTCTTTTATATGACTCCATGTTTCATTTAGTGAGAAATGTTGTCTTCCACTTCTCTCTACTACCAATACAAAAACTGCTGGTTGAAAAGTAAGCATGATTGAAAGCTCTTTATATAATTTCCCAATTTCAGTATAAAACACTTCTAGTATAACAAAATTACACAGAAAAGTTATAAGTGATCATCTCGGCTTTACACGGCCTTGCTTAACGATATTCCACACTTACAATGTTTCTTTTAATATCTCTTTTGATTAATGATTATCAGGTTTTACAGTTATGATCAGTGGAGTGGTAATTGCAACTTAGGTGTCCGCTGTTTCTATAGCAGTGCCGTGAGAGCCACCACAGCCAACATACTCAAACAAAAAGTGTCTCCCAATCTTTCCCGCACACTCGCCAAACTCACAGCTTGTTATTGCAATCTTGTGAAGTGTTTCAAAGGTTTATTTGGCCCCATTACTTATTACTCTACGTCATTATGGCCCCCAAACAATCTCAAGATACCACTGATGCTGGCGGGAGAAAAAAACAATCAAGGAAAACCCAAACTCTGAAAATAAAGCGCCACGAGGCAGGTGATGAGAATAATTGCATTGCTCGTAGCTTAGGACAACCTCAATCTACTGTCTCCACTATATTCAAGATTGCACACAAGGTTAAGGAGACTAAGCAGATGAAGCTTTTTACAAGACATTGTGAGCCAATAATGGAGGTGAGGCGCTAGAAAGATTGCTGAAAATTTGGACTGACAACCAGATAATGTGCTGTTCTTTGACATTTATTCACGTTTAATGATGTTTTAGTTATAAGTGGAAGTTTAGGGAGGTGTACGAATGCATTCCCATTTCATTAACTCGTGTTGTAATGGGTTCGTTTAACAATCAGTCACTTTATAATCGGTTTTTCAGTTCTGCAAATCAACCATGAAGTGAAGCAAACTTGTACTATGTAACTGACTAAGATGGCTTTCTTGTTCTTTTCTTTTAATCCTTTTTATTCTTGTCATTGTCATCCATGAGATCCTTCATGAACTTGATCCGGCCCTCCATGCCGGTCTCACGCACCATCTCATCAAGTTTGTGGAGGTCCTTCAGGGATATCTGTCCACTGCCTCGTTCTGCTGGCACGATTTTCTGTGGGAAGAATAAGTTAAATGAGATTAACAAAATTTGATACATATTAATAACTTTCATTTATTCATTCATAAGGACGATGCATGCAATACCCCTGCGTCGTAGTATTCCCCTTTCAAATTTAACTATTTTATCATACGTCTATCTATCTCACACAGGAGGAGGAAGTTAGCCAAGGATGACCTTGTGAAGGTGGTCTGCGACTACTATCACCACAATGTTATCACAAAGGCATTGCAAACCACCTTCAGGATGCTGCCGGAGCAACCAGGAGAAGACGATCCATGCTGAAGGCCTGGATCTATTGCAAGAGACATACCAGCTGATGCTGTCCTGCCCATAGTGTGTCGGGACACCAGTAACATCCCCCCGTGTCTACGGGGGGGCATGGACAGGATGGCTACATACTCCATGTGTACCAAGATAAGCCATGACCTTACGGAAGCGTAGCACCGGTAAGCTGTGACTTTACGAGCGAGATTCACCGGGTGGTGACAATCTTGGCGGAGCAACGGTCCCTGTTGGACCAGATGAGTGCCAGGCAATCCTATTGTAAGATGGAGTCAAGACCACTGCCGTCACCCCCCCCTCTGATGCTGCAGCCAGGGGATGGAGCAGGGTGTTGCCGCCCTGAGCCGAGACGCCATACTCATCTCTGGGAGGGACTCTACCACTCCCACCCTTGTTCAGAATCTGCCTGCTGTCACCCCCAACTTTTGATGCTGCCGCCGGGGGGTGGGGGCTGCGCCCTGTGGAGGATGGGGTCACTCCTGTACCAATGAGGGGCAGGCCTGTCACCTCTAGTGGTGGGGCACGTCCCCAGGTGCTGATGGTGGACCAAGTTATGCAGCAGCCCTCGTTGGCTGAGGTTGCTGAGCGGCCTGGCCTGGCGGAACCACCACACCCGCCCACTACCATGCCTGACGCTGGAGTTGCTGTCGGGGACAGTGGCTTTGTGCAGCCCAGGAAGAGACATCACAAGCATGCCTCATGGGTGAATGCTGCTACACCCAGTCCCCCTTCACACACCTGGGGGCCTCCGCCTGTCAGGTGCTGGTCACTATGTCTGCGAGATGCTACATGACCACCAAGTGCAGGTGATGGAGCTGTGGAGGAGGAGCTTCGCAGCCTTTGTCATCACAGCACATATGAGACACCTCCTTGTACTCAGAAACAGGAACTCCTGGGAGTGACATGTGCATGTCACCACCCGTGACCTTGGACACCCCGCAACACATCCTTTTCTCACTCTCTGCTCTTCATTTCCCAAATCTACTTGTTTGCTTCCTAAAGTAAACTAAGTTTTAAATTCACAGTAGCATGTAATGAATAGCAAATATGATTCATAATACCTATTGAAACAGAAAAATATTACAATATCAAAACATTTCTCTTACCTGTTTAGGATCAGGCTTCCATCCAATCATATAGATTATTTGGAAAGTTGCTGGAACTCCCTCTCCCTTACTATACATCTCTGAAGAAAATATGTAACCATTAAAACAGTGAATAATTGTACAAATTGAGAAAATAGGGCTTCCTAAATTGTTTTCCTATAATTTATTCACTCATACCAATACTACAAACAGTAGTATCATAAGGCAGTCGCACACAGGTATATATATATATATATAATATACCTTATCCAGCATTTTGCACCTTTCCCACCAGAGCCTTGCCAGAGCCACACCACCACTGCTAGTCACCAGTCGCTTAACTTACTATAACCAAGAACAATAAAACATCACAAATAAATAAATAAGAGTGTTACCTCTATTGAGCAGCATTTTACCAAACATAAAAGCAACAGTACCACCATATGACATGCCCACACTATTAATTCCTCATATACTGGTGACTAATACAGCAAGACTCCTGTATATGCATGTGTAGCCTCTCTAGTTCCCATACGCACACAAATGGATCAATACATAAAAGTGCAGTGCCAGTGATGGTGATTTAGTTTTACTTTGCTAATATTATTATTATATTATACGGTTATTATTTATTATTGTTATTACATATTATTTTTCCAACACCATCATTTTGTATACTCCCTACTGTATATTTTCAGCTCTGGGGCTGCACATCTCTTATCAATAAACTGTTTATTATTATTACTATTAGTTTTCTTATACAATTTCTGTCTACGAGGTAAACAAAACAAAAAAAATTAAATGACACACTTACCCTGGTATATGGCACTGGCAGCCAATAAAGTGTCCCGATGAAGGTGTGGTTTGCGCGTCACTCCTGCATTGTTTTCAGCCATCCCTTGCAGGTCCCACATCAACTCAAACAACGAAGGGAACCCAACCGATACCTCATCAACATCCTGTAAAAGTTGGTGCTATATCAACATTCAACAGCATTTGTGAGGTTGTATTTTGCTTCCTAAAGGCTACAGGAGCTGCCTCGTGTAGGTCAACTGGCCTTTTGCAGCCTCCTTATTTTCTTTTGTTCTTATGTTGTTCCCATCGTTGCTCTTCCCTAACATCAGGCAAGATGCTAAAATTATTCCCTATTTGATTTCTGTTTCCACAAGTTGTTAAGGGAACTAGCTTAATAAACTTATTAAACATATATATCATGTATTCTAAAACATGTGAAAAAAATAATAATGAGAAACAGGCATCTTGGTGAAGTGAAAGGCGAAATATAAAACAGAAATAAATTATAACAGATTTTTTATATAGTTTCAAAGGTGAAATATATGACAGAAATAAGTTGAGAATCATTGTCTTAGGATGTTGTTTTTTTTAGAATAAATGGCTTTCTTTCCACTGTCATATTTCCATAAATATTTGACCTAAAGTTATGATGAAAAACTCATTCGCTTTTTACCCATTGAAATTCTACATAGAACACAAAATGAATCATGCATGACAGCCTCAGGAACAAAGCTTCAGTGAGAGTTATATACAACATGATCATATGATGTGTATCTTACAATGAATAACTTACAATAGTCAACATGGTGAACCCGCAGTGGGTTAGGAGACCACCAATGTCACGGATCTCGGTGAAAGGCGACACGTGTGCAGCAAACCCCTGCAAGGAAAGAGTATAATGTAATAATTTCACTGAGGTTTCCTGGAGAGAGAGAGAGAGAGAGAGAGAGAGAGAGAGAGAGAGAGAGAGAGAAATATAACTGCATATATAATCAATGCAAACATACATTAGCTGGGGTTGGGTTAATAAAATATCTCCCATGAGCAGGTTAAGGTGAGGTTGAGTTAGGTTAAGGTAAAATTAAATTAAAATTACTACAAAAGGATGATGAAAACTGTAAACCTATAGAAATATAACTTCTTTATTTGTGACAGCAAGTCTTTCTGCCTGTTGACTTACCCCTTCTCTCTCCAGTTCAGCAAGCACCAGGGAAGACCTCAGCTCAAAGAGGGTGTCGCCCCCAAACATTGATGCCAGAAACACACCATCCTCCCTCAGGACTCGGTGCACCTCACGCAAACACCCCGGCAAGTTGTTCACCCAATGAAGGCTGAAACAAAAACAATACTAGCATGATATAGGGGTATTTAGAAAGCAGATCTCTGTATTCCTATGCTTTCGGGTGGAATAAAATTATCATTATTATTATTTCTAGCATAAAAAGGCAATTAAAAAAACAAAAGGAGAAAAGATCTTAATAACATGAGATACTAATACAAAGAAATATGTCAACTCAAATACATGAAACAAAAAAACATTAACTTACTTGAGATTTGAAATAACGAGGTCAAGGGAATTGGATTCGAGTGGAAATGGCTTCTCTTCATCAATAACTATCTTGGTTGACTTGATATTCTCTGGTGTCTGTGCAACCTCCAACATGGATGGAGAGAAGTCACTCATGTACAGATGTTTCAACTCAGCCTGAAACAAAACACAAAATTAAACCTTGCCAGCTTTTGATAGATTCGGACACAAAAAAAATACTACCGAGTTTGCAGATGACACTGTTCTGCAGGCAATCAGTATCATTTATATGAGGATAAAGATGAGTTACTACAGGATAAAGAGAGGTAATGGTCTTAATACACAGTTATTGTTATTGATTTGACAGATCCATAAATAGTAATGACTGAGTGGCAGAATCAATGTAGAAAAAATAATCAAATTAAGTTCAAAAATATATTATTTTCTACACTAGAAGTACACTTACATCTGTAATGTTCTTAGCAACATATCCTCGGCCACAACCCAGATCCAGACCAACTGTTAATTCTCGTTTGATGTCAAGAATTCTGTCAGATAATCGGTAACCAACCTGTAAGATTATATCATAAGCAAGTTACTTCAGGTAGCAGAAAAGGAACCACTTGACATTAATATTCTAGGCTTTTATGAGAGATATATATAAAATTTTCCTCCAACACGTTTGAGAGAGAGAGAGAGGTACTGTACCTCTTCCTTGAGATAGTCATAGAGGGGAGCATCAGGGTTCTTTGCAGCTCTCTCCCTCTGAAGCAGTTTGGTGTGACGGTCAAACACATTAACTATGTTTCCTTTCTGCTGGTTCTGCCTTCTTGCCACGTGGATCCTGTGGGACAGTGGAAAGGAGTTACATGGGAATAATTATGAATCTTTACACAAGTTAGCCAGCTAGTAGTTAATTCATTCAATCAATAAAAATATTCTACATTCTAAAACTAGAAAAAAGACTACATCGATGGCATACAGTTAAACAAACTTTGTAAAAATGACAATAAAGTTAAGGTGGTTTTATTGAATATGCTATATATCTATAGTCTCTGACAGCTTGTTCCTTCTGTGAACATTACCCAAGAAATGACCCGAGCATAAGATACATACCACTTAGCGTGTGGTGGAGTCACCATTCCCCGCCCTGGGCTGGTACAACACTGCCTCACCCAACCTTGTCCTGCTGTTCTCATGATGTGGAAAACCATTTCTGTGCCTCCACTTCTGAAACTGTATCAACATTTACATAAAATGCAGCTCAGCTAGTTATAAACACAAGATAATTATAAAAAGAATATTCTCTCACAGCTCACATTCTCATATCTTATATATTTTACCAAGAACCTTTAGGTCTGTTACTATTTGTTACTCCTAACAGTCTCATAAATTACACAATTTTTAAAATTCAAACTAAATTTGCATTACATAATTATATATTTCGTTACTGGTGAGAATCATTTGCTTTATTATCAAACTGTGTGTCTTCAGGAAAGATGAAAACAAAGGAAATATAATATTGACAGACTTTCCGAGCAGCACAAAATATTCTACCTGAAGTGTTGAAAATAATAAGTTGCATGCCAAACTGTCATTAACTATCATACAACAAAAAATTTAATCAGTACTCACTTGCCTCACACACCAAGTAGTGACTGGCTGCTGCACACAAACACGTGATTGGATGACTCTTGGATCACTTCACTCTTGATCTTCAACAAATGCTTCAAATGTTCATCCCCTATCATAAATACATTGTACAAATCCACTTCCTTTAACATTCATAATATTCATTATAATATCCTATTCCGTTAGTGTGATTATGTTGGTTATTGTTTTAAGCTGACACATCTTATAACAATTCTGCATTATTCTATATACTGTATGTTGTAATACATATATCATGAAACTTAACCTAAGTTACAAAAATATTCTCCAGAGCTATTCATTTGAAAAGGAGAAATGTGTGTGTGTGTGTGTGTGTGTGTGTGTGTGTGTGTGTGTGTGTGTGTGTGTGTGTGTGTGTGTGTGTGTGTACTAGCTCTATATTGATAGTAGATAGAAATTCAGGGTCACTGTCTCACTCATTGCTTAAGTGTAATATATATCTCAAGAGGATAATAGTTCTTAATTTTCTTCAGATTAAAAGAATCATTTTGCTTATTGAATTCAAGGAATCTGCTACATACATAAGAGAACAAATCAATACCTTATTAATAATATAATAATAACAATGGACTTGTACAGACTTTACTCTGGCTCCATTGACCAAAAAAAACAAAAATATACTATCAATGACAGTTGCATCAAGTTTCATATTAATGCAATAGTTAGAAAAACAATAACTTAACACTATAAAAGAAACACAGACATGGGAAAAATCATTCACTGCAACATACATACACTATCACATGACCAACTTCAAAGAATGTTGAACTTCACTAGAACTAAGTGGTAGGCACACATTGCATTGTTTTCCCAAAGGAAATCTCGTATATGGATACTCTACATAAGGAGAAAAAAATCCCTAAGTTGAGATAACTTCATATTCATCAATAGTTTCAAAGGAATTTTCTTCTAAACCGATGAACACAATCATAAAATCAATGAACTTCAATTTAAACCCTGTTTCAGTATCAAATGTTGGTCTATAAGTATTTCTGAATGCAAGGTTTTCCACACTATGCTTTCCATTTGTCCACAGCTTCCTTCCTTGCACCCGGCACCAACTGGTTCTTCATTCCACCTATCACAGTACCAGCAGCTTCAGTGGCCAGAATAATGGGCTGCACCACTGTGGGGGGAATTTGTCTTAGCACCCCACCTATAGCCCCTGATACACCTTTGTGCTGATGCTCCTGGGAGGCTGCCTGCACAATGGCTGAGGCTGTATCACCAATACCATCCCTCACCACTCCATAGGCTGTGGTGACCCCTTCAAGGATGTCCTGAGGCTGCCCTCCTCGCTGCCGGTATCTGTGACGGACACTTGGACCAGAAGACACCATGTCATACATAGTCTCTGCAGCAGATTGGATGCAGCCGATGAAGCGACCTGTTAAGTCGAGTGCTGCATGTGCAGAGGACGAAGTGAAGGCTGAAGTTCCCCGTTGAATGCCTCGCACCACGCGTCCATCCTTCTGATACTGTTCAATGGGTAGCAGGAACAGATCCCTCATCCCAGCCAACAGCTTGCTAACAGAGTGTATTGGGCCGACGCCACCCAACACCAGAGGCAGCTGGTTACGACGGATGTCACCGATCCACTCGTTGGTCACATAGGTGAGCAGCTTGTCCACTCCAAGAAAACCTGACTTGTGCGCTATGCTTTTCAGCTTTATTTCAGCATGATTGAGCTGCCCAAGTCCTATGATGAGGCCTGCCAGTGGACCATACTGTGAATTGATGTCAATATGCTTGCCATGGTAATCAATTTTAATGGGCACATCTGGGGAGAACACAAAGGACTTGAAGTAGGAAGGACCACTCTTCATAGCTTCCATAATTTTTTCCTCCTCATCCGAAACAGGTGATTTTTCCTCCAGGTTCACAAGTATCTGGTGTTCTTTGCCACTGAGTCTGGCCGCTTGATTTAGGTTCACAGTCATGATGGGCGCCTGAACCTTGACGGCTGACTGAGGCCGCTCCTCCTCTCCCATCTCTCCATCTCTGTCTGATATATGGAGATCATCAAAGAACTGGAAGAGAAAGAGAAGTGCATCTTGGTCAACATGGAGTCTAATGGGCTGTAAGGGATATCTTGATGCTAGTCTCCTGTGGGCGGTGCTTTCCATCTGGTCTTGTGGTGAGTGCCTTCACTTGTACCATATTAGCATGCGCCTGGCGAGGACACTTCTCAGAGGAAAACTGATATAGGAACTTATTGATCTTAGAGGAAGCGAGTTTGTCTCTAATTTCCACATCTTGTATGAGAACTACATGTCTTGACACTTGTCTTACTGTCTCTGGATAAACCTCATGTTGGAAACGGACTTTGTTGAGGTGAAGCTCCATAAGAGTATCATGTCTTCTCCCTGGACCTCCTCTGGCCTGCCACACTTGTTGGGACATCAGTTGTGGGCTTTGTGGGGGAGACTTCTTGAAAGCTGATGGGGAGGTATGGCGTGAAGAGTAAAGTACTTCTCCTCCCCTGACTATCACAGTGGGTTCATTGAGTATATTAGGAGATTGCCTTCCAACATCTACATCTGAGTTGCCATTGGAGTCATTAATAGTAACGTGGCGTGTGTGAGTTGAGGTCCCAGAAGACTTGAAATCCGAGCCGCCATATATGTGCCACACGAGTGTAAGTTCCTGGAGTGTGTACTTACTTTCCGGCACAGGGAAGTTCTTAGGTGCCTTGAGCTGATCCACTTTGCCGAGAGGAATTGTGAAGTGATTGTCAATGATGATGATGGGTTCCCTGGTGAGGACACGCACCTGTGGCTCCCCTGAAGGAGACTTAATGCCCGTACCTGGCGCGTCATCCAGGATACAGAACTCTTCATCCGTACCTGAACTGCACTCCTCAAAGGGATTATCTAGTGATTCTTTTAAAGCTTCCTTGAGAGCACATTCAGTAGCTGTAAGTTCTCCATCATTGACTATTTCCTCTTGTTTTGTAATATCTTTAGAGGCTGTTACTACCTTCTTCACACCATCATCTGGGAAGAAAAATACCTCGACACCCTTTCTTAAGTTTGCTACGGGATCATTTTCATCATCTTCGCCGGATGAGGTAGATGGCGTGGACTCTACCATGGCATCATCCATCATCCCTCTCACCATCTCTAATTGTTGGTTATCATTATCTTTGACGCAAGGGTTGAAAATGGTCTCCTGGGTGTCTACGGGTTTTGTCGTGCATTCATCCGTGGGGAAAGCAGTTGTGAGGTTGGTGCTGCTGCTGCTGTTGCTCTCTCTTGTGTCTGTCTCTTCACTATTAATTTGTACTGATGCTTCTTTGGTTAAGTCTCCATCACCTGCTACGTATATCATGAGTTCCAGCAAAGCCTTGAAAGAGTCAGCACAAGTCCGGATGTGAATGACATTATTCGAGGCGACCAGATCTACCCTCGGCAGTTTATTCTTGACGATATCTATCAACCTCAAAGACATCTCAAACACTCCCAAGTCCGCCACACACACGTAATTCTTCTTAATGTCCACAGTCTTGACGGAGAGTTTATCGGACAAAAACAAAGCAGCATCCTCTAAGATCAAATGCACAACACTAACATCACTACCCAAGGTCATATTGCTGGAAATTGAGCAAGCGTCAACTGTCAACATTGTACGCAACGGCAGGTGGAGAGGACGGTAGTCAAGAGCACAACCCCAGAGGTGGAAATTCATCTCGGTCACAACTTCCGGTAGTAAGTAGCCGGCGATAGGGTAGTCCTGGACCTCAAATACATCCATAAGCTGAGTCAACCAACTGTCAGGTGAGGGACACATGTAATGACGAAGTGTAGATCCTCTTAAACAGCCGGAAAAATTTATGGTTTTCATGTTACGCGCTGGATCATAGTTCATTTTCAGTGCTATGGAAACTTGGTCCCGAGATCTCCAATGCGTCCTGCCTCCTCCGCCTAGCTTTATGATAACTCCCGGATCATTTGGGTACAAAACAGCTTCTAACTGAGATGTAGAAAGGGGACTGGAAGCATCAAGTGTTATCGGAAGATCTGGTGTTATGCTGGTCGCCTTATGGTATATGTGACCTTTTTCAGCCCAGATACATGTATACCCTAAAGTGGGACAGCCGTGATAACCTGTAGTGGTGAATATTGTACCTCTTTCCATCACTAACATCACCTCTCCATGCTGGCCAGGGAGGACGTTATTTTTACCGTCTCTGTATGGGGTGTGTATGCTAGCCACCCCTCGGCCTAGTGTAAGTTTGAAGGCTACCATGGTCTGCTTCCTGTTATCTGGTTCCTGTGGCTGCTGTTGATGCTGCTGTTGTTGATGGTGATGAGGGTATTGCTTCCCTCTCTGTCTTGCTTTGTGTTCATATATTGAGAAGTACTGTGAGTGACCTTCCTCCTCGCTATCACTTTCAACATTAGCGCTGGAGCACATGGTGAACTGTGTGGTGCTTTGGTAGATGCTTTCATTCATAAATACTGATGCCAGGTCTAGTCTGCCTTGAGCTCCACCGACATTGTTGCGTATAACGTGGCTGGCTGGTTTGGGGGCAGAAGGTTCCCAGAGGAGGAGGTCAGACACTAACCTATTGTAAATCACTTCATATATGTGTTTGGATGGTAATATTAATTGGACACTTGGGAGATGAACTTCTATATTGTACTGGACGTTCTTCAAAGTGTTCTCTATGAACTGTAAAACTTCTCTCCTGCTGGCTGGGATGGTAAGTTCTCCAGCATCACCTTCCCCTGCCTGCTGAGTTGCAACTTTTCTCCTGCTAAATGGATTTGGTTCTGTTTCATTAACCTCTTCTAAGAATCCCATCATTGATTTTGTCATGATGTTATCACGTCTTGGTGCCTCCTCTTCCAGGGAACTCCAAGACTGTACTGGGTGAACCATTATGACTATACGTGGCAGATCAAACCCTTTCTCTGCCCCTTCACTGGCGTTTGCTTGAATAAGAGACATACGAGCATCCTCTTCCCTCTCTTGAAAATACACGTTGATGTCACCACTACGCACCTCATAGCTTGAGTAGGACAGGTAGGGGTCTGTGGATGTGACAAACTCAAAGTCTTGTAACACTAGGGATAATATGTCTTTTCTTATGTTCCTCTTCCACCATGGTACTCTTTCCATGTTTGAAGTTGGTCTGAGGTCAGGAATGGGGAACCTGAGCTTGACGGTCAGTGACGTGGAGGAGACTTTGACAGAGACTCGGGTGTCTTGGTGGACAGTTGCATCATCCAGAGTCTGCTTGAAACATGCTTGGTTACTTATGAAACTGGGAGGAAGCTCTGGAGAAAACATCTCCTCTGTTGCCTTGGTGCACACCTCCTGACGATTCAACAGTGCACTAATTCGGTCCACAATTGACATGTCAACCTCTGATGCACACTCTGCTAGATTCACTTTAATATCTAATTTAGGTATGCTCATTCTGCGTGTTTTTCCTGTTGGAGTCATGTTTTGTGACTGGGATATGCTGACTTTAAGCTTAGGTTCCATCATGCTACCATATCCTGCATCATTCATGTCTTCTTTGGCACTGTGTTTGAAGGAAAGTAATTCAGAATACTCAATCTTTACAGGTAATACTGAGGAATCTACAAGACACTCCAGTAGCTCAGCACAACCCATTGTCAGATTCACATTCATTTCCCACTTCTTGGAAAGACTCTTCTCTGATCCTTCCATTGTAAGTGGAGCTGCCATGAACCTTAAGTGACTAATTTGACAAGCTTCAGTAAACTTTTTCTTAGCTTCTTGAAAAGCACTATAACTGTAACCTGATAAAGCATGGAAACCAAGGGTGGAGAAAAAGTCTTCTGATTTAGCTTGCATTTCCGCCACTGACGCTTTCAACACCATGTTTGCATTCTCCACAGAGGGTGTAAGTATGTCTTCATGAAGCACCACCGCTGCCACACTACTAACTTGCACACGGAAACGGGTAACCACAGCTGAAGGATCATCCACTAACCTACTAGTACTGTTTTTCCTTCCACCAATTCCTCCATGGTCCCCTGTCATAACACCCGCCCCTGTGTAACGGAACGGTGGTGGCGTTAAGCCAGCGCCAGGTGACTTGACTGTACTCCCCGACATGTTAGAGTTGAATGAGCTATCCATGTCAGAGAAACCAGATAACTGACTACTGGACATGTTTCTGGTAAGGCCGCCTCCACTACCACTACCCATCGGCACAAACTCATCATCGCTGTCTAAAGGAGCAGAAGACCAGCCTTGGTGTTGGTTAAGAGCATGACTAGATAGTGTGGGTGCTTTAAGCTCTTTACGAAGCTCATCTTCTACCTTACGAAAATCATTTGGATCCATTGGTTTTTGTTTTCCTCTCATGGCGTCTGAGAAAGTTGGGTCAAATTCAAGTTTCTCTGGTGATGCGATACCGTCTGAAAGTTCAAGGAGGAGATGAATCTGTCGGGGTGAGAGGAACATGATGATAGACCCGCAGTTCATCCTTAAATCTACCTTGGGACCCACAACATCTGACTGTTTTAATTTCAAGCTTATTTCTTGAGATCCTGTGAGCTTTGCAAATAATACTGGCTCCATCGGAATAGTGGTATTGGTCATCAATTTCCGGACAGTCTTTTCATGGTTATACTCAAACTTATCTTCAGCTGGTGATGTGTCTGCTGTCTTGAACGAGTCTCCTGAACCTGAACCAGACACCTTCGAACCTGATTCTGGGGATGAATTAGAGTCTGTTGATGGTACTACAACAGATCTACCCATTCCTTTACTCTTAGCTGGAAATTCATCTGTATACATTCTCAGACCCTCTATTAGAAACTTTTTAGAAGCAAAGGCTGAATGTTCATGGCCACTTTGACTGTTTTCTGAATTTGAGGCTGTTTTTACCAGGCCAGCTTCATCAAAGTAATCAATTTTCTTTATTCTAATCTCTAGGGCTACCCCAGACAAGCTACCTTTAGGGGTGTGTTCCAGTCTTATGATAGAATCCAGGAAACGCACTTTAATCCTGTTAAGTACTGTGTCTATAGCATGAGCAAAATGTTCAACTCCATCTAATATCTGATTCACATCTTTGTCTGTCGAGTCTTCCATTTCAAACTCTTCCTCGTGTTGATTAAGGCACTCCTGGGCTATCTGTATAGAGCTGGTCATACTCATAGACTCAATCATTGAATCTACCATTGATATATCATCTGCCCTTTGTTTGGGCTCGATAGTTAACATGAGTCCTGAGACTTCCACAAAACAACTGTCTTGCATCAGGGAGTGCCAGGGAACTGAGACGCAGATTTCATTAATGTAACCATCCACAAACCTTAGAGGGAGATTCAGCTGATCAGCGACTTGGTTTAATGCAGTTACGTCCAATGCCAGCTCCCTGATAGTCCCAGTTCCATTGTATAAATCTATCGTCAGCTGATCCAACGACAGCTTCTCCTCCAAAAACTGTCCAACATATCGCTGTAGTAAGTATCTGATGGCTCTCTTCTTTATAGCGTCCGACCATGGAAAATACCAAGGCATTTTGGACAGCGTGTCTAAGCCTAACCGCAACATCTTGGGCTTAGCTAGGATTTCCTTTTCATGCTGATGGCTGTGTGAGTTCCTCTTCCTCTTCTTGGTGCTGTGAGGTTGTTGTGAAGTGCGTCGCAAGTTAAGACAGCGTTACTTCAGGGTCGCGCACTAGTGAGGATAGTGACAAGGGAGGACTAAAAGGGTAGGAGGAAAAGATTAATTGTACTTGAAACCAGAGGGCGTCTTGTACTGCTTCTCTTCCTTGTTTGTTAACTATTACGCAGTCTTTTCTTCACATTTCTAAAGTATTATACTCACTATCAATTGTTATGTTTAGTTTAGTTTTTTTCATTTAATTGTTTCATGACTATTTATCAATTAAAAAAACTAATTTTTCACGCTATTATCAACACTGATCCTTTCACTCTTTGTTTTCTGGGCCGAGGTCAATGGTCTGATAACTCGCTATAATGAATTACATCTTGTTATTCATAATGCGTGTGTATTCATAATACATTACTATGTTAGACTATACATGTATTCATCTGTCTGAAGGCCAACGGGAAGGATTGGCATGATCCTTCTTTCTTTCCCTTTGTTGTATGTTAGTAATAATAAATAATAAACTAGTAACCCCTAAATAATCCTTCTTTACCCTTTGTTGTATATTAGCAATAATAAATAATTAACTAGTTACCCCTAATTATATATACCTGCTGTTCATATATATATATATATATATATATATATATATATATATATATATATATATATATATATATATATATCAAAATTAATTACCTCAGGTGCTGCTTCAATTACGTGCCACTATCATTTTATTTTTAAATACAAGACAATACACCTTAAATTACGTTTTCTTTACTATTACTATTACTATTTAGGTCATTTTTGTTTATGTAGGACTATACATCCTAAATTACGTTTTGCTTATTATTTGGGTCATTTTGTTTTCTACTTGACATTAAACATTGTGTTGATTAAAGTTTAGTAATGGATGAGTGGAGATAGAGAAGATAATGGGTGTGAATTCCTATGTACCAAGTCACAAATAGATCTTCTTTCCTGTCTATAATAAGAGGAGAGAGTGAGTGTGAATTCCTATGTTATGACAGTCACAAATATATGTTCTTTCCTGTCTATAATAAAACTTGCAGACGTTATTACTGAAGAGTGACATAACACAACTTAATAAAATTTCACTTTCTATAACGTGTTAAAAACATAGCATCGCACATATAATAAATAAATAGGTCAGTAATTACAAAGATCATTCCACACCAATAATTATAGAAATCTACACCACGCTAAAAGTAGTACATGTAATCTTATCTTGCATTGTGTAGGTGAAGGCTTTTAATAAGTGGGATGTAGAAAAGCATTTTACGGTCAGTAATCAGGATAGAAGAAGAATTAACGGATTCATACTGGAAAAATGTACACTAATAAAAGAGATTGGTTTACAAATAGGGTGGTGGATGATTGGAAGACTCAGTGATGAGGTATATTTAGTGCACAGACGATAGGGCAGTTTTGAAAGAAGACTAGACTAGACTAGACTTTATGGCTTTATGGATGGGGATGAGAGGTGGATGTAGGTAATAAGGGAGTATTGGAGTAACAGGAACTACCTATATGTGTAAATACTTTGAATGTGGCGCCACCAATGCCTGACCCGTACCTAGAAGTCTTACATACATACATACACACACACACACGCACGCAGACATACACACACACACATCAGCTGGTCGAGGGGGGAGGGGGGGGACACAGCTGGTCTTCCTCCTTACCTCACAACACAAACTCACAATGCAAACTAATATATCTGCTACTCTATCTAATCACAATGTTTGCTTATGATGAATAATAGTTAACGTAAGACATAACTCTGTAAATAGATCCGCCATTATATTAGGGAAAACTCACTGTTATTACTGTTCCTTCCTTCCTCTTCCTTACTTTGGTTCCAACTAAGGTTATATCACCCCTGTAAAGGTTGTTTTAGAATCTAGTTGATAAAATTGTTACATCTAAGATATTAATATTAACTAAGTTTGAGTCATTGTCTACGTAAACAAATAACTTCCATAATAAACTGTATTGCTTTGTTCATGGTGTTGTGTAGCGCAAATATTGAATGGACGTCTTGTAACAAAAAGCGCTGCTCTGTTTATGAATTTAGATTCCATTATTGACTTTTTTTAAGAGCAATTCATGGAACGATTATTGCTGGTAAAGATGTAGACACAACTAATTCCAAAACGAAAGACAATGTATGGAATGCAAGGCAAGATACGTGGAAGATTACAGAAGAACAGACACCAGAATACTTATGTGTCTATAAATTTGCAGTATATCAGCTGGACTACATACTATTACAATTACATTACGTATATAACATTATAGATCAAAACAAGGCTCCTTCTCCCACTCACTTCTCCCTCCTGCAACGTGCCAGAAGGAATAATAATAATATATACTTTATTTAGTCTTTGTATAATACAGAAAAGAAACTTGCTTTGGATTGGGCTCTTACTTCTTTCTTTCTTTCACCATTTAGTTTACCTTGATCGACTTTACTTACACAATAATCAATGCAAACTTTCCATGTTACACGAAACCTTACAAAAGAAAAGGCTTATGAAAGAAAGAAAATTAACCAGTTGTGATCATGGTAGGAATAGGAAAACTGGGATCATGAGAGGAAGAGGGATTAGAAGTAGAAGGTATAGAAGAAAGGGCAATTAATAAATAAAGACGAGTAAATAAATATACATGAAAACATTACCTAGTTACAGAAAAAACCGTAATATATATATATATATAAAAAAGTAGAAAGGAAAATCTGTGCCGGAGGGGTCTTGGGGAGAGGGTGAATTCAAGAGGTAAAATGTAAGCAGGAAGATGGTTGTGGTAGATGTAGATGAAGGGGTAGAAGGGAGAGGGAAGATGGGGGAGGTGTAGGAGTAGGGGTAGGACGTTACAGAATAAAATAGAGGATCCTATGATATGGGCAAAACTGATATTCTCAAATTACTAAAAAAACTTGTGCTTACATCCACATATTTTGCCGCTCCTCAACACAAATGTAGCTTCTGGAAATAAAATAAAGGGATAGAAATAAACATGGAAGTGGAAAATTATTTTAATAAGAAATTAACATAATTTCTTTATTTTAATCAACATAAAAGTCTCATACAATACTATTATTCTTATTTATTTCTTGCCACAGACAAATCAATTTCTTATTAATAAAAAATAGATATTAACTTAACAAGACACATAATCACATAATATTCAATTGAATTATCACCAATGACACTAACACAAATCTATGTTTTCCTCATCTTCCGAATTTTCCTCTTCCTCTTCAGTCTTTTTCCCCGCCTTATCTTTCTCTTTGCGTGTATGACTCTCGTAAGAACTCCTTGCATGCTGTAGGGCAGACTCCACCCGGGAGGCGGTTTCCCTGAAGGCATCCGGGAAGTCAGGTAAGTCTGGGAGGTCAATCGATGTGATGTGGGAAGAGAGACGCTTGTACATGCTTGGCTCGCGCTGCTTTCTGCATCAACACAAGAAGGAAAGGTATATACATTAACTCTTATTTCCTTTAGTAAATCATTTCTACAAAAAAAGGAGAACAAATTTTTAAATCCTCTAATTAATTTCTTTTATAAAATACATTTATGTCCTTCAACACTCATTAAGAGAATCCATCCAGCACCTAATGTGTTTGTTTTTTTCAAAAGGCTTTTTAATATTAAAATGCATTACCCTGCATAATATATTTTGATACAGTATAACCTAGTTTATAATACAACTGAGGTACTAAGACCGATCAATTCATAATTCAATTGTATCATTTTATTACCCATTTACATAACATTGAACTACAGTGGTCTAAAGTGCATCATAGAAATGTTTATGTGCAACAATGGGGACAGTTTTAAGGAAGGATATACAAATATGAATAAGAGAGATGCTTAGAAAATAAGGCTCAACTTTCCTGAACCTCATGTATGCTAATAATGGGATATACATTTACAGCAGCTGGTCATATACTACATACATTTTGGTATGGGGGGGGGGAGAGGGGCGGGGAAAAGAGAGAGAGAGAGAGAGAGAGAGAGAGAGAGAGAGAGAGAGAGAGAGAGAGAGAGAGAGAGAGAGAGAGAGAGAGAGAGAGAGAAATATATTCTGCTATATAGCTGAAAATTTCAATTTTTTTCCTGTCTACATGGGCAGATGTTAAATCCTTCATAACCTCAAACCAAAGTAGAATATCAATCATAATCGGTATAATTCTTTACATGTCATTAAAATCACAAAGGTAGCTAAAACTTGGGAAAGAAGATAGATACATTGACTGTTTCCAAATCATTATCTATTACTGTAAATGTATTCCCAATGCCTCAGCACTTTCCTTAATCAAATAATTGGTAGTAAGTAAAACTAGCAGGTCACTTGACTTCATGCAGATTGTTGTAATAATAATAAACTAAAGATTTTGTAAATAGTTCCACATTGTTACGTGTGCTACGTCTACAAGTACTGTTTGAAAGTATAAAACAAATTATATTATTACAGTTATGCATCATCAAATCAAATTTTGTGTACAAGGACTGGCACAATAATAGGAATAAAGTAAAAAGAAAATAAATACAGGGACAAGGTAGGAATTTGTCTATTCTGCGCTGATGAAAAGTAGAAAGAGTAAGCAAATAAAAAAATCATGAAATAATAATGAAGCTCTTTAACACTGCATGGGAAAATAAATAAAATATTACTTACATTATACAATCTGGGTGCAACTAAATGGTCAGATAGTAGCTATTTTGGTCTGAAACATGCAAGAGACAATAATAAATAATGCCAGAAACAATAAAGCTTTTTATGTTCAACTTAAAAGAATATCAAATAATAATAATACACAGAAAAAAAGAAAAAAAGTATACATAGTTCATATTATATTCTAATTGTTCAAGTATCAAATGTTATAATGTAGTAAATAACTTATGTAAAAACACATTTGTATGTATCAAAACAAAATTTATGCAACTTATGAGAAATATAAATAAATGTTCATGACAAATAAATTAATAATGAAAACATCTAAATTAATAAAATATGTATTCTTCAAACTCCTTTAATATAATGAGACTAACCATTGTTTATATGTTCTCAGGAAAGGTATATTACAACTGTACAACACTGAACAAAATATTTACAATGCTTATTGTTTTGTAATATTCAATGTATTTATATATGTACTCAGTGTAACTATGTGCAAGTGATGTTTGAGCATTATGTATTTACCTAGTTGTAGTATACTGTACAGGGTCTGAGCTACACTCGTGTGGTCCTGTCTTTGTATCTACATTTGTCCAGTTTTTCCTTCAGTTGTACATTGTTTGCCATTATCACCTCTTCCATTATCACCTCTTCCAAGTATCTATACTTCTTTGGGGAAAATTGTACTTTTTTGTATCGTTCAAGCAAATTCCTTTTTGCATTTTTTTTATTGTGTGCATGTTTTACCTAGGTGTGTGTGTGTGTGTGTGTGTGTGTGTGTGTGTGTGTGTGTGTGTGTGTGTGTGTGTGTGTGTGTGTGTGTGTATGTGTGTGTGTGTGTGTGATACATGTTTCCATATTTTTGAAAAAATATTTATACATAATATAATAATTTAGATGTAATGCAAGCTAACATCACTCATAAGGTCAATTCTATCCACTCCAAAGAACATCTAAGCTTTTGGTGATACTGCTCAACACTAATCAACAGTTTTACTGTCAACACGATGGATAGTTTGGTGCTCACCTGCGTGTCTGCTCATACTTCAGCTGCTGCCGATGGAATATTGCACTCTTTAGAAGCTCCTGCAGTGAGGTGAACTTTTCCTCGGCACCATTCATGGTACGCACTGCACTATAAAGAAAGATTGGCTTTGTTAACTGTTAGCTTACCTTTTATAGATTATCTACTTACAACACTAGATGCAAGATACGTCATGCGTTGAACATACAATTAATGAACAATTAGAGTAACAGAGTGGCAAAACAACCTAACCTGGGGCCGTCACATACACTACCTGGTGACCTCAGGCCTCAAAAGGTTAAATTTAATTAAGTCCCTTGCAGGGGTCAACTGGGGTGCAGACAGGCATACTTTCCTTCGCTTCTATTGTGCTTATATCCGGAGTCGCTTAGACTACGGATGTGAGGTTTATAGGACGGCCTCACCTTCTCTCCTCCATAAATTGTATATAATTCAAAACACAGCCATTCGTATAGCCTTACAGTATACCTCACTTGGACGCATTAGACAAGACACACGACACCACTAATGGACCTACTCCCCCAGCTGTGCCCTTGACACTGCAATCACCACACTCTGAATAGGACACAGCCGCATGACAGATGACAACCACTGCCCTTGATGCCCTACACAACCACACCCCAGAACACCTCCTATTGCACTGTCCTTGCCACCACTCCCACCGCATGGCACTCATACAATCACTGTTGTCTCTCCACCTCTGCAGACCAACAATAACTGACCTCTCAGGTGGCTCTCAAGACCCTGACCTGGCCTTCAAAGTACTTAAACACACCAGGACCTTCCTACAGAGGATAGGTCAACTCAAAAGGATCTGATCCATTTACTCATCTACAACCTGCACTTTTGAAACACTGCAGGCTGTGGCACCACAGTCTGCACGGCCAAAGCAAATTCCCAAGAAGAACTAGATGGAGAGATGAGATAGGAAGTTTTGGTGGTATGGTTTGGAATAGGTAGGCAGGTGAGTGCAGAATGTTAGGGGAGGCCTTTGTCCTGCTGTGGAATCAAAGGCTCATGGTGATCATGATGATGAACCACATTATACAAAAGGTGTATTAAAGTAAATTAGAATAATAATATCATACCCGATGGCATATTCCACATCATAACACGCCCCTTGTAGCTGGGAATGGAGAGAGCTGACATGTTGCCTACGAGACACAGTTGGTGGCAGAGCTCTGCGAACATGTTCCTGAAGTCTGTACACGGCCAAGGAAGGTTCATTGGCTGATATGTGAATGTTCTCACTCACTCTCTCCAGAGCTGTAAAATAAAGAAATTATATGTACAGTTATACTTGTTCCTAACCTAACCTAAGAACAATCACTGCTCGCTAGCTCAGGGTTAATGTCTATCCCATTTGTCACTTATCAGGTTACAGTTCACGTACAAACTATTCACTTCCTCACCTTTTTTTACCTTCACTTCTAAGTCTGGATCATTTGGTGGTTGAGGATGAGGTGGTGAAAGGGTCGCCATGTAGCCTCTCTTCCTCACTTCTGGTATGTCAACAGTGTGTCATCTATACAAAGAGAATTAATCTTGTACTACTAAACACTTAATGCATACTCAACATGACCTGTATACACTATACTATTAGCTACCTTCATTTGGCTTATTTTCATTTGTAACTCTTTGGATTTAGAATACCTAACCTAACCTGGGATCTGGCGACAAGCGGGGATTTTTTTTAACCTATTTTTGTTTGCCCTTGGCCAGTACCCTTTAAATGTAAGGAAAACAAAAGAAAAAAAAATAACCGAAGCATATACATGGGATTCAAAATGTTCACAATGACAAGCTCTATCCTATGAGAGATAAAAAATTACTGCTATGAGACCTTAATCCAAAAATAAAAACAAAAATACTCGTCACTGTCATCTCACTCCACTCTTCCACTTCTATATTTTCTGCCACAGCTATCACGTCTTATATCCGAGCGTGTCCGTCCTGCCTGTGGGTTTGTGCGTAGTTCTTCTCTACTAGTATACCTGGTTGTGTCCTGCAAGGTGATCAAGGCGTGATTGTTTGCAGGTGTTTCTCAAGGCACAGGTAATGCAGATGACAGATGGTCGTGTTAGGGCTTGGGCTTGGACTTGGACTTGGACTTGGGTTAGGAGTCACCCAGTGCAGACTATCGGTTTTCTCCCACACCTTGGAATCTACCTTTAATGGAGAATAAGTCAAGTTTGGAAAGACGGTCAGCATTAGGAAGGAAATGAAAACCAGCTTCTTTGTACAGACTCCAGCGCCCTTGAATAAAGTAGATAGCCTACATTCCAAACAACTGAAGCAAAATCCAGAACAGGACGAATAAAAGAAAAGAAACAAGAACTATAAAAATATTATCATCTAATTTTCTTAGATTTTAGCTTCTTTCTTGAAAATGTACTTTGTATGAATACATTTCTCAAGAAATATCATAATTATTTACTATCAAACAATGGAACAACTCCAGGTAAAACAGAATCCAAGTAACTTTATTATTTATTACAGAATTGTCACTCCATATCTGTAAAATTTGTAACATACAAACAATATGTACAAATCCATAAGCCTTAGAAAGACATTCCCCTCAAGTAATAATCTTATAATACCACAGTTTACTTTCCAAAATTTTTATTTTAGCAGAGAATTCTATGGTACGTATATGACTATACATGGCTGAACTGTTATTTTTCTTAAAACAAGAAAAATAGTATGCATTTCAACAATATCTTCCATAGAGGAAAATGTAACAGCAACAACAAACATGCATGACAGCAACTTCCATTACTTGCTTATTTCCACAAGTCATGTGGTCTGCGTATATAATGTCGCATCTGCCAGCGAGCAAAATAATATTTGTATTAGCCACTTTAGAGGATGACAATTTAGATAATGCTGCTGCCATTGCTACTGCTGCTGCTGCTGCTGCTGCTGTTATTTTTGTTTTTGTTGTTCATGACAGATTACATTGTCAAGAAAGATGGCATTAAATGGTGTAATAAGGTGAAACAGCTAAATAAAAATCTCCATAATTGTGATCAATGCAATGAAGGAAAAGCCCAGAACCCAATAAATTCTATGGACACATCAAAGAAGCAGGGAATAAAAATAAGCATGAAGGTTATAAAAAATGTCACAAGAACATATCAATAAGAGAAGACAACATCTTAACCTATCAACAAAACATTATTTTACAGGGTTTTGTAATCAGGAAAAAAATTTATTTGAGTAGCAGCAGCTGGATCTCATAATTATCAACCTTCAATGGTTATGACAATGTGTTCTCAGTCTCTCTTTTTTATACAATTCTGCCATTCACGCATTGGAAGAACAATTAGTTACTCCATAACAGATCTGAGCTTCTATTCTTGACACATAAACTAGGTTTACAACTCTTGAACAAAGTCTCCATAATTACAAAATAAATTTCAATTGAATACTTCATGATCTAAAAATATACTGTCTATAAGAATATACTGATGTTCACAGAAACTTTTCAAACACATGGGTCATGTCTTGTATCTGCAGAGTCTATATATTCATTCATGTAGATTCAGTCTGAAGAAAACAAGAAATTATTAGTTCTATCTATCTATCAATATATCCAGCTGTTATACCCCTAAAGAGGGGTACACATACACACATCCATAAACACACTCCTCTCATTTAGCCCCTAATCCCATGGTTTTTGTTAGATACAGTAGAACCTCGCATTACGAGTTTAATTTGTTCCATGAGAGCTCGTTTTGTGATTTACTTGTCTTACAAAATAATCTTTACATTCATTCATTCCCATTGCTCTACAACTAGACACTTTTTTCATTTCTCCAACACCTTTCCTATATCACTGTTCCTTGACGTTACTTTGTCTTCATTCCTCCATCTACAGTAATCTTTGACTCTAAATATCTAAAATTTTTCAACTCCTCAAGGAGTTCACCATTCAGTGCAACATTAACTTTCCTACCATCGACCCCCATTGCACTTTTCATTATTACAATGTTATTCTCATTTAGTCTCAATTTTCTCCTCCTACACACTCGTTTGAAATCTTCCATCAAGTGATAAAATTTCTCCTCTGAATCCACCGCCCAAGAAGTATCTTTGGTGGCAAATTCAGAGGAGAAAGATGTACTGTGACAAAACAACACTCATGATCATAAGTGAAGATGAATGAGAAGAAAAAAAAATCTTGCCATATGTCTCTTACCTCTGAGCAGGATGGAAAGTAACGCTGATGTTGGTGGTGAGGGGTTAATAGAATATTTACTTGGGTCCCAGCATATCCTCTGGCTGCACCCACAGGTCAAACTGTTCCTCTGTCAGGTAGCCCAGCTTGAGGGCAGTTGCTTTCAGGGTTGAACCTTCCTTGTGGGCAGTCTTAGCTATTTTAGCAGCCTGAAGAAAAGTAATGTAAATCAGGGGAAGTGAAAAGTACTGATAAACACAGGAACAGATGTGTAGAGGTTAAAAGAGTGGTTAGAGAAGCAGAAAAAAATGAAAAGAAGAGGAAAGAAATATATAGCTTTTTCACATAAAAAATTAGATATCAGAACTTATAAAACAAAATATATCATAAATCAATCAATCCATCTTAAAAATGGCATGCATGACTGCTGCTGGGAGTACATGATGCACATGCACACAGTCACAGGAAACTAAGTAGCAGTCATGAGACAGTCATGTTGGATATAGAAAACAACTGGTATTGTTTGAGCTTAGGTACATAAAAAATAAAGCAAAAATAGAGCATCTATGTGCAGTGTCAAAAATTAATGAATATGTATTGTGAGTGCAAAATGAGGCCTGTTATTTGAAATTGTGCAATAATTCTCCAAGTTTCTGCACTTAAGTCAGTAAATTTAGAAATTTTATGGCAACTGTAAGCACTTAAACTTAAACTTGACTCTCAAACTGTAATACACTTAACAGCCGGTTCATTGCTCCTGCTCTGCCTTCACCCTGATACAACAGTTAAGGAGTCACATTCTGTTAAATCAAATGAGTAGTGATTGACTCAACTTAGTGATTTAAGAGTTCATGACGTCAGATTACAAAATAGCCATCGTCATTATTCACCTTGTCATACCCAATGTGGGGGTTGAGAGCTGTGACAAGCATCAGACTTTCATGGAGTAAGGTGTTAATTCGTTCCTTGTTGGCCTCTATACCTGTGACACAATTGTTCACGAAAGCATGGCAACTGTCTCCCAGAAGCTGGATGGACCTGGAATTGGAGCACAAATTAGGAATGGGTGTCAGATGCTTCATGTCAAATAGCTGGGGTAGCATAGCTGATAAAACATGGTACTTCGCAACTCTTACTCACAGCTTCACTGTTGTACTATAAGCACCCAAGGAGATCTATCATGGTATATAAATATATATATATATATATATATATTGCAAGGAGGAAGGAGCCTATCGTATCAATAAATCCTGAAGATGATAAGTCATTGGCCCTAAAGCAACATAAATTTGATGGTAAGATGAATTGTTTTGCATGAGAAAAGAAACAAATGCATGTGGCTCATAACTTAACTTCTAGTAGTTTTAAAGATATTAAAAGTTTTGCCTTGGAGTGTCTATAATTCAGCAATTGTGCAATATTCCATCAAAGGGTAAGATTAGGCAGGAAGCATGAGGTACCTCAGCACGTTGGCCACCATCATAGGCTTGAAGACATTCAGTTCAAAGTGACCATTGGAGCCACCCACTGTAACAGCCACATGGTTCCCCATCACTTGTGCCGCCACCATGGTGATGGCCTCACACTGCGTGGGATTCACCTTCCCTATAGAGGTAAAAATACCCTCTCACTCCTCTCACTTTCTATTTTGCTTTGAAATGTGTTGCTTTTTACAGAGTATTTTTTTCTTCTTCTTATAATTCATTTTCCAACACATGCAGAAGGGTCTCGATAAAAGAAAAGGAAACACACACACACACACACACACACACACACACAAACAAACTATACATTCATACAGACCTTTCAGTTGCAACACCTTGGGGTAAATGCCAATGACAAAAAGACATAACCTTAACAGCACCATGTCACATTAATTCACAGCATAACAAAAGATAATTGATCTAGTTTGTGTTTTCTAACCTGGCATGATGGAAGAGCCAGGCTCATTCTCTGGCAGTGAGAGTTCCCCAAGCCCACAGCGGGGACCTGAGGCCAGAAACCTGATGTCATTGGCAATCTTCATGATGGAGCAAGCAAGAACATTGAGGGATCCCGACACCTCAACCATGGCATCATGAGCTGCCAGTGCCTCAAACTTATTGGGAGCAGTGATAAATGGCAGTCCAGTCAGCTCTGACACCTGAGTGGTATGGAAGAAAAAAAAAAAATAATAACTAAATTTGGACTTAAGGAACAGAGGATTGTAAACACATATAAAAGCAATAAATTCATATATTCCCCCAACTTGATTACAGTACCTTGGCAGCCACTTTCTCAGCAAACCCAATTCTAGTGTTGAGGCCAGTGCCCACAGCTGTACCACCAGCAGCAAGCATATACACACGGGGCAGACATCCCTTCACCCGCTCAATTCCAAACTCAATCTGCTGGGCATAACCTCCAAACTCTTGGCCTAGAGTGAGGGGAGTGGCATCCTGTGATATTGAGAAACCATCATGAACAGAGTATCAGACATTTTTTTTTATATATCAACATTACCCTTCTGTGATATCTATATATTTATAGTTTGTGACACATCATTCCCTCTGAGAATAAAAGGTGATTAAATAATACCCCCAAACTTGGTAACTCTAGACCATATAGCTCTGCTAGGATTAACGAGAGAGCGTTACTGCTCTCACCAACTTAAATTACCGTGCGCCAGGATCAAACTCACAACCGTTAGGTCACGATCGGAGCACTGTGCCACAGATTCCCTCTGAAAATATCCCGTGAGGATATGGCCATGGAATAATAGCCTCCATCTCTCCCTTCCACATACTCCCTAGTTGCTTGTTCAAGCCCTCCATCTCTATCAGCACATCTTTCATGCATGTACTCCTTTACCCTATCTTTCCATCTTACAACTGGGATTCCTTCCTTCCTAAGACACTCAATTTCACTCGCATACACTTTCTCCACAATCTCTTCACTCTTCTTTCTCTCCATCTCATGCCACATCATTCATACAATAGTTCCCAGATGTCCCCATAATTAAGTATATGTTTATAAATTATTAGATAACGATTACAAATTACAATAATGCTAAAATATAAAATCAACAGTATGTTAGATTGTTATCTTGATACTGTATATGCATGACAGCCATTGTTGGTATAGATACACGATGGCCCTTGGTGTTTTTGGCCTTTCACAACTTCCTTTCATATGTTTCTAATGATCATAAGTGAATCTTACAATTTTTTTTTCTTAAATCTTATTTCGTTGTTCCATGTGGTCTGCTTCAAGTTGCTAGGAAACCTAAATAGAGTTTCCCAGTAGTCCTTAACTTCCTATGCCTTAGAGATGCACATAAATAACATAATCTTATAAAACTACAATTAATTAGAAAATGCAATAACTTACATTTGAAACTGTCACCACACTTAAGTAAGTCATATCTTTAGAGGCAAATGTTAGTTAGCCTGCATTACCTGTGTGTGAGTTCGGCCAATCTTCACAATGTTTGCATATTCCTTAGACTTTTCCTCCAGTGCCTTATGAAGAGCAGCCAGCCCAGGCAGAAGAGTGTTGTGGATCTCTACAGCTGTAGCAATGTGCATGGCTGTGGGGTAGGTATCGTTGGAACTCTGTAATTTAAGGATTTTGGTTATTGAAAATATAAAGATTAATATAACTCACCTTTTTTCATAATCTTCTGACGTTTGTACAACAATTGAAGGAAAAACTGGACAAATACTATATATAGATACGGAGATAGAGTCACATGAGTCCCTGTATATTACAATTAGATAAACAACTAGGTAAATACACCCAACCAACTCTGCAGCTTTCCTTGCTTTCATTTCATATACCTTCCCTTTTACTGCCTCTTTCTGCTATGGTAATCCCTGATCGTTGATCCCACAGAAGGGGCAATGTGTCAAAGATGATAATAATGCAAATTTAATAACATCTTTTACCCAGTCATCATCAGGAAGCTACATTCTAGGTCAAACTATGCAGTATTTATTTCAATAATGCACAGAGAAGTAGTGCTGGAGTTACCTGGCTCTTATTAACATGGTCATTGGGGTGGACAGGTGTCTTGGAGCCAAGTTGACCTCCCATCATTTCTATAGCACGGTTGGCAATAACCTCATTGGTGTTCATGTTGGACTGTGTACCTGAGCCCTGTGGAGAAAACAAGCAATAATTATTTCAACGACATAAATTTGAAAATTTGATAGTACACAAAAATGATATGTATTGTAGATGTTTTTTCTGACTGTAGATCATTAAAGATAATGATAGGGCAGAGTTAATTCTGGAAACTCTCTCCATTTCCATACCATAACACTAGTTTTGGAAGGGTCATCAGTTAAAAATGGATCAATAAATAACTTAGAAGATGCATATTAATTTGTATTATTCATCATACAAATATTAGTTTGGTGAGTTTCTTTTATCATAATTTTATACCAGAGTAATACCATCACCAAAAAGTGGTTCAACTATACTATGTAAGTAAAGCATCAAAATATCTACTTAATTACAAAAAATACACATGTTTACCGTCTGCCAGATGACCAGTGGGAAATGGTCCTCATATAGTTGACCACTGATGACTTCATCTGCTGCGTTAGAGATGGCATCAGAGATCTTAGGATCAAGGCCATACTCCTTGTTAACTTGTGCTGCTGCCTTCTTCAGGATACCAAAGGCCTTGATCACAGGGAGCTGTAGAAGGAGTTAGGGTAAGATTTTTTTTTTTTTTTTTGCAAAACAGGCCTTTTGTTATAGTTATTTGGGGTTCTGAGCTTTGATGAATAATGGTCCTGTCCGGAAGGTAGAGAAAGGTGATTTGGGGAAGGCAATAACTATGGAAAGTCCATTGTGTTAAGTGATAATTGAAAAAAAGAAGATTCAACCATCGGAAGGATCGTTGTGATCACACAGATTGAAAGGTTTTACTCAAGAAGATGTGGATATTGCCAAAACCATAATGAGATTACAGAGAATTTTATATATATAGTGTGTAGTAGCTTTAAAAAGATATATAGATGCCTCAGGAAAGAGGTCATATATAGATAAAAATAAGTTCCCCTTAAACTAACAGAATTTATAATTTGTTAAGATCAGCCTGTTTAAAAAAAAAAAAACAACAACAACAACAACAACAACAACAGGGAGAAGACAGAGCAAGGATAGAGATGAAGAGTGTCAAGAAATAGGTGAGTAGATGAAAAGAATCAGTTGAGAAGTTGTAGCAATGGATGGACGCCGTTGAGTTAAATCTTAATGAACGGTAGTATAAGGAAAGAGTTATTTGAAGATTGAAATAGACAACCTCAAGAAGGTAAATGATGAGAGGATAAAGGAAACTGAGACATTTTTGATAAGAAAAAATTATGATTTAAAGAAGACCCAAAGTGGGGCAAAACAGGAAATTAGAGATAAAGTTAAAGATATACTTATGAATTAAGTGAAAAGCTGAAGAGAAGAAAAAGAGAAAGATAAAATTAGCTTCAAGGAAATATTTGAACATAAAAAAGTTTAGATACTTGGAATGGACTGAAAGAAGAGGTGATCATGGCAAAGACGGAGACAGAACCACATGAGTGTAGCTCAGGACCTGTATGTTACAATTAGGTAAATACACACACAAACACACAAACACACACACACACACACACACACCTTACCGGCATACGTTCATTTTCTCCTCCAATGGGGAAGTTCATTACGGAGCGAACAGTCTGGGCACCATAGTACTTGCTATTCGGCACCTCAAGTTCACCAAAAGTGTCGTTTTCCTTGCGAACACCCTCCTTGGCAGCCTGGTGGGATGAAGAGGGAAGGGAACTAGTTAGAGTACATATATGCAGCATTAACCTTGAGGATGGTGGTCAACACTGATATTACTATGACCCATTTAAGGAATTTTAATACAACCTCCTCTTTCCTTCTAAATACTGCTTCATCTTGACATGTTTGTCTCATGTTGACTTTTATTGACATCAGAATTAAAATTTATTCAGTGATTAGCCATAATAAGGCAATTTTAAAATAATTGAATTTAGGATTACAGAATTTGGAACAATTGGCCTATAGGTGCTCTGAATGAGACAAAATGTTACTATTACCCATTCCAAGGTAGTAGTTCAGCCCGTCCTCACCTTCTTGTGGTGCATACTGTCAGCATAGGCATCCTTCGATACAAACAATGAAAATGAAGGAACTCTTTGTTATTGAAGTGCATCATTTAATACAGTGTGACTTCAATAATGAGCAGTTACAAGGACTTTTCTTTGCACTTGGCTGATGCAACTCCTCAAGATGACCTGAGACCATTGTGTTAATGAATAAGAAAATCGTTCCATGAAATATATATTGACACAGCAGATACTAATGAAAATGGATGCATCAAAAAAAAAATTTGGGAGTGGTAATACAGGAAAACATATAAATAAAACATTTGGTGACACATTCATAATGCTAAGAAATATACGGATGGCTTTTCACTTACTACAGTGCGGTAATTTGACTAAAACTGGAACATGCATTAGTAAGTAATATGGTCCTCGTACAAGAAAAAAGAAAGAATACAGATAATAGCAATTAAGATGATACAAGATTTGGAAGACCTAACATAAGAGGAAAGATTAAAAGAAATGCAACTGACAACACTAAAAGAAACAAGGGAAAGAGGAGACTAAATTACAATATATAAATTGCAGAACAATCTTGAGGAAACAGATAGAAAATATTGAATAATGGAAAGAAAAGGAGAGGCTAGATATTTGAAGGGACAGTATGAAAAAATTGCAAAAAGGTATTTGCTTGAACGATACAAAAAAGTACAGTTTTCCTCAAAGAAGTATAAATACTTGGTATGGAGAGAAGGAAGAGGTGATAATGGCAAAGAATGTACAATAACTGAAAGAAAACTGGACAAATATAGATAAGGAGAGTATCTTCTATTAATTTTTCGTGTTCATCTTTGGTCCAATTTTTTTTTTTTTAGGGGGACGCATGCAACAACTAAACAAAATTTGCCTTATTTGTTTTTGTGTACTATTAATCACTTTTTTTTAACTAGGCTATTATTGCATATCAATATTATACTATGTTTTATACAATTACAGCTACATATCACCAATGGGGAAAAATAATGCATGAAAGCAATCGAATGCTCTTCCCATTCAACCACTTATCAGCTAGTACTGGGTTAGGCTCCAGTTGGCATCAACATAAATTGATGCCTTTCACTATATATGAAACTAACTCATTCCAAAGAAGTATCATTTAAGGGTGGCAATAAACAATAACAGAAATGGCATGCATATGTGTAAAGGGTTCATCTATCAGTGTATAAAGTGAGTGAGTTTATTGTTAATCTAACCATGCGGAAAGGTGATTATGTTCAAACCATGAAGTCTGCTGCCCCTGGAAGCAGCCTCTTACCTTGTTGAACTTTGCTTTTCCTACTTTGGTTTTCTGATGGAAGGAAAAGAAAGCAATAATTTCAATAATTAGCAATGAGCCAAACTAATGTCTACAACACTGGCAGAGGTGCTGATTGTTAGTATCCTCAAAGTTAAAGTATTCTGTAACACCTTGCAACCTTACACTGCTTACACATTGATGAAACACAAGAGAATTTCAACTATAGTCTGCTAATAGTGTGCTGTAGTCTGAACCAAGCAAATTAGAACACCCATTATATGATAATCCACTCTCAAAATTTTGTGCATCCCGAAAACCCTGACATTCACATGCAGAACATTGAGCGACTCTGGCGAGACTTAAGGAGTGGGTAGAAAGGCCTGGAATCAAGAACAAATTCCTTTACAAGTATCGACCAAGACTCTTGTTTATTAAGGCACAGGAAAACAGCCACCTCCACCACTTCTTTTTTCACGCACTAATCCTGTATCACCCACTCAATGAGCGATAGAGGCAACCTTCACCAACTGACTTCTCGAGAGAAGATAACGAGGAAGAGGCTGGACCTTCTGTTTGAGAATATGGTAAAGTTCTGTGAGAATTCTTCAAGTGGCTTTGTTGAACAGAGACGTAGATGACAGGTAATTTCATCAATTCATTCAAAGCCGCCATCATGGAAATTTGCACTCCATGTTATACAGGATTTTCGATTTTGCTGCTACGTATAAGGAAAAGCAAGTGAGCTATTTGAACTGTGCTTTCGTCACAAACTTGTGGTTGACTCCAAAAACTAAGAAGAGTGTGGCAAGTCAGCTACACTTAATTTCAACCAAAAACTTTGGTTAAGGTAAGTTAGCTAAGGGGGGGGGCGCTTACCCACCATTTAGGTTATCACATGATTTAATTATGATTATTACCTGATAGGTTGGGGGAAAAAGATAGGGGACAAGCAGTAGTTATGCAGATTTACAGGTTTTAGTGAGCGGTTGCCTGAACTAAACTGACCAGTGGGGGCAACATCCCCCCCAGACTCCCCTAACCTAACCGGATCCCCCCAACGACACAATCCTAGTCTAAACTGAACTGACCCGGGGGGCTAGGCCACCTGCTCTCCCCAACCTAACCTAAGTAAGGAAGCAATCACTCACTAAAACCTTCACAGATGTACAGTAAGCATCCTGTGTACTACAGCAAAAAATATTCTGATAGGTTTGGAGGCGTTGTTCTTCAGATTTACCCTCTTCTTTTCTCGGTAAAATTTTAGATCTTCACCATAATGGCGTTTGTTTACATCTGTGTCTTGCCTCTGCTCCTCGTCCAACTCCCTACTTTTGGTCATAGAGAACATTTGATAGCTTCTATATTAATGTAACCTAGCCTAACCTAACCTAACCAAACCTTAACCTACATTGACAAATAACAGAACCTTGTTTAAACCAAACTAAACTTTATTTTGGTATTATTTTACATCTTCACCACAATGCTCTAGAGAATTCAGGGTTATATTTTTGCATTACCTGATGCATTTTGAGAAGGTTTTCTTCAATTACATTTCCGTCACAAATTCTTAGTTTGTGAGATATTCAATATTTTCTGTGAGACCTGATCTTCGAAAAGTAAAGTTTAGTTTTGTTTGAACAAGGTTCTGTTATTTGTCAATGTAGGATAAGGTTTGGTTAATATAGGTTAGGTTAATATAGAAGCTATCAAATGTTCTCTATGACCAAAAGTAGGGTGTTGGACGAGATACAGTCTGAAGATGGAGACGTAAACAAACGCCATTATGGTGAAGGTCTCACAGAAAACATTGAATATCTCACTAACTAAGAATTTGCGACGGAAATGTAATTAAGAAAACATTCTCAAAATGCATCAGGTAATGCAAATATATAACCCTGAATTCTCTAGAGCATTATGGTGAAGATGTAAAATAATACCCTTTTCTCATATAATGATTTAGTTTGGTTTAGTTAGGTTAGAAAATAAGTGCCATTGGAAAGTTAACAAAACAACATGGTGGGGCCCTAGACCGGTGTTGCCCTGGAGTAAAGAATTACCGGAAACTTTTACCGGTTAGATCATAAAAAGTGACCGGCCTAGTAGATACCTCCCACCTTTCCCTATCCCATGTCACTTTTTAGAAATTATACTTATGCGTCTGTATTTAACTACCATGACAGAGGAGGTGGCGAGTCCCACTTGTTGCTGATGCAAACGCCCACTTAGAGTTTGGGCAATGCGAGAAGCACTGCTAGACGCTGCACGGAAGGCTGCCATCACTAATGATACTGCTGAACCACTACTAAAACATTGATACATTACACTACAAATGTTAATCAACTCTAAGTGCCGCACTTGGTAACATTTTTATTTTACTGTCAATGCACAGATATCATGGACCACACATATATTAACAATCAAGTAAAGAATGGAAGAAATCCGTTACAAAGACATACATTTTGATCTTGGTTCCACAGGTGACTTGTTTTGGGGGCAACTCAAACATCCGCCTCTGACCAAACAAATTTGTAGTTTCTTACAAGTCAAGCCTTTGTAGCGGCGACTCCTGTGAGGGGAAAAAAGGAAAAACACAAATGGAGAAAAAAAAACATATTATCTGTTCATGCTTTAGTGTCTAGACCTCGCATACCACATTTTCTCAAATAAATGTTTCACCACGTCAATCATCCTTGCACTCGTCTCCCCACACAGTCCTAGTAACAACAACATCCATTCCCTTCCAGTTCTTTCAATCATTTCACGTCCCATTTATGTCAGAATCACATTGCATCATTTCCCTTCTGTCACGGTCATACTTCTCAGTTCTCACATTCCAGTACCACATGCTTTACCGTCTCATCCTATCATGTCACAGGAACTACTTAGTGCAGGCCTCCGGGACTTTTGTAGCTTCTTTATATTCTTATGTTCTTATGTCATAATCTGGCACACTTTGCATTCACATCCATACACTGTGCCCTGCAGCCTTAGCTAGGCTTCCATCATACCACCTTACTTTGTTTACTGCTCTCTGAGAGGTGAAAGCGCAGCTAAGGTGGGCCTTCGCTGTTCCGCCTATCTGTTAGCGAGTTGGGTGCAATGGGAGTATACTGGTGTTCGTGGCTCGTCCAATACTGTGTTCAGCCATCTGTCCAGTTGGTGCTTTAAGGAGTCCGTCGTGACATAGATAGCTCCCGGATTGCCTTCGGGACAACATTGAAGAGACGAGTCCCATTTATGGGCGACTGTCTTCATCCTTTGTATAGTAGCCTCCGTTCTTTTGATGTAGCATAGTCGTCCCTTCCTGATGTGGTTGTTGATCTCCAGCCCCACGTCAAATACAAGTCCTTCAAGGGTCTTCCAAACATAGATCACCAGGTAGCGCTCTCGTCTTCTGTGGAGGGAGTAAAGACGAAGCTCTTAGCCTCTTTTAGGCGCTCTCAGTAGTTAAGATGTTGGAGACCCCATATCTTGCTTGTGAGAGTCTTCTGTAGGAATTCTAGTTTGATGATGTCCCCGGTGTTGTGGGGAGTTCAAAGCTGGCAGCAGTATTCTAGCCTTGGGAGGACTAGGGCCTTCCACAGTGTCACCATACAGGTTCTATCTCTCGTATGGAAGGTCCTGAGCATCCATCCTGTAAGCTTGCTAGCAATGCTTGTGATATGACTGATGTGTGAGAGAAGGTTCCATCAGAGCACATCATCACTCCCAGGTCTCGCACCTGTTCATTTGATGCGATTGCTTCCTCATTGACCTGGTAAATAGCTGGTGTTCTCTTTGATGTCCTCCTGGGGGACATATCTCAATAGTTCAAATTTGTCTTCATTCATTACCATGTTGTTTTTATCTGCCCAGTCCATCAGTCAGTTTAGGTCCTCTTGAAGCATGGCCACGTCTTCCTCTGTTTCTATTTTTCGAGTAACCCTTGTGTCATCTGCGAATGAGGTGGCTTTGGAGTGTCTGAGCTCGACGTCAATGTCCCCATTCAAGATAAAAAAAAAAAAAAAAAAACAGGAGTGGGCCTTAGTCCGCCTTTTTCTCTCTGAACCATTCCAAAGTCTTCTTTTGTTCCATCTCAGTCTTCCAGTTTTTTTGTATCGGTACGTTCACATGTGTATTCATATATAGCTGTAAGGATATGGATAAGCTTTGAGAGAGAGAGAGAGAGTTTATAGTAGTAGTTGTCAAAAAAGTAGTATAGCGTAGTTGTAGTAACTGTACAACTACATCATAATAGTTGGTAAAATCTTGATATCCCACTTTGGTCATTTAAAAATTATCGGGTGAAATTTGGATTAAGAGTTCTTGGATAAAAGTTCGGATAGTACTTTATTTTCTTTAAGATAATTGGTTAGTAATTTTGTTGAGCTTTTCATCTTGAATGCGATGGTGTTTTGTTTATTTTACTGCTAAACTTGTAACGCTTATAGTGTTTACAATTTATCTCGCCTTGGTTGTATTTTGTTTTCCGCTGTAAATATAGCGACAACTGCAGTATTCAGTGTGTAAACACAGAAATAAGCTTCGAATTGTATGTTTCAAAGCTTTAAGGGTTTCGTTGGCCAAAAGTGGTGTCTTCATGCTCATTTAAGACGTTATTAGGAGTATGTTTTCAAGGTGAGTAAAACAAAACTACCTAATTATTTGCTTTACTTTGGTTGATTCTGCATGTTTTTGGCACATATGAGGTGGGCCTCTACTCGTCATAGGTCTGGTGACCTCAGTGAGGATGTTGGGTATATAATTTTGTCTTTCAAAGAACAATTAATAAAGCTAAGAAAGTATTTGATAACGTAAGTCAATATTCCCTGAATCTCATGATATTTTCACAGGGTATAACCATGAAAGTTGGAGGTAGTGTTTCTACCAGAGAATTCAACTGCCTCTAGCATGCTGCTGAATAAAAGACAAAAGTGGATTCTTGGTGTAGAGGATGGAGTCTCATTTAGTTCCACTAAGCCTCCTGGTGCCATGTGTGTAGTGTGACTAAAGCAAGCCATCTCTGCGGTGGAGTGAAGCCCCCCGCTAGGGGTATGTGTTCTGCACCTACTTGGACAACACCTTGACCATTGAGTGTCAGGCAAACATCCCCTCCACCATCTTTTTAAAGGATAAAGGTAGGCATCTTGAGTCTTTGTTTATTATAATTTTCTTGCTGCAAATCCAGAGGTCGCTTCTATTATGAGAATTGGTTAAAAATTAAAGAATAGCAGATATATACTTAAAATGTTAAGAAGCTGGTTTTTTTTTTACTTGGATGAATCTGTAGCCACAACTAAGGAAAGAATACTTGTCATTTGCATGAATTAGAAGCACCAGTGTAGACTTGTTACATGAATGCACTTTGTGCCGTAAGTACTTAGCGTAATCACTTATTATTATTGTAGAAATTTAAAATTGTACTTTGAATGTATTGCATATTATGCATAGTCATATCTGAGTGTCAGTTGTAGGCTAGTCTCAATATTTTCAGAACACCATCATTGTACTTGTTGGATATGCATACATAGTGGATGTTGAAATGACTGCAGTAAGTTAAATTCAGGTGTAAGACACATTAGGACTGGCATTTTTTTTTTTTTTTTTTTTTATATATATAACACATGATATTCATTATCTTTTGAAAATGGAAAATAATAAACTTACAGTAGCAGCAGATATGGTGTTGTATTACTTTTTCACTATTATTCTTCAGTCTTATTTTTCTTTGAATTAGGTATTTCATACCAGTATATATTACTTTGAGAACATTTTGTGTTACATTTGAAATTTCATCTTTGAATTAGCTAACACGTTGCTAACCCAAATCAGTACCAAGTGTGAAAAGCTTTGCAAAATAACATGTACTTTTTTTTTTTACTTAATTGAATATGCAGTGATAATTGTCACTGATTTTAGTTGTCCATTGAGAAGGAAAGTTGTGTCGATGAATTTATCAATATACAGAAAATAAGGTCTCACCCAGTGATTTTATTTGTGGTAGTTGATATGACCTGACACGTGCATAATGCTTGTAAAGCTTTTGACACCTAAAGGCTATTATGTAGCTGCATTTCACATAATCTTATTTCAAAGCTTA
>JAPQNM010000038.1:8658395-8698395 GCA_029783475.1 Metacarcinus magister
TCAGTATATTTGTTTGTTTTTTCATCAGATAAACCATGGTTATCTCATTTTCCTTTCATAGTCAAAGTTCAGTGTTGAACACTATATATTTATTTTGGTACAGTTTACTTACAGGTTCAAGTTTATATTATAAGGTATTAGGATTCATAATTTTTTTTTAGTTTGTTTTAGGGATATTATATTATCTTTTAATTTTGTTATATTTACTTATTTATTCATTTATATAATTTTGTAATTGTGTTTGTGGTATTTTAACACAAGGATCTTACTAGCAGAAGCAGCTTAGTTCAGGAATTGTGCTTCTGCATTCAGTCTCAGGAAAGACATGAGCTTAAGAATGTGCATACAAATATTGTGGTAATTGCTAAAAATTATATGGAAATATCTGCCCATTCTCATGACGATTAGAGAGTAGATTTTTTGTTGCAGAAGTTGCTCATACTTATAATGTTAGTAATAAATATCAATCAGTACAGGGTATAATCAATTACTTTCATAAATATTTGGTATTACAGGTACATAATCTCTTATCTATTTGCCTTGGGGACCAACATTAGGTTGGTTTATTTATGTCCATCAGCTGTCATTACTGACACGCATTGAATTGAACCATAGGAGGGAGCGGTGTGTGTGTGTGTGTGTGTGTGTGTGTGTGTGTGTGTGTGTGTGTGTGTGTGTGTGTGTGTGTCTGTGTTTACCTGCATGTGTGCATATGCTAGAATTTATTAAATTAAATCAAGTTAAAATATTATTTAATAATTTTCATGGTATTCACAAACAGTCAAAAATACATATTTAGGGGTAAATTAGATCGTTATTTCTTCACCATGTTATGGAAAAATGTTTTTATGTGCATGAGACATCAAAATTGTGTAAATAAGGAGTAAGAAAAAATATACTAATTCTATAGTGAATACCATAGAAGCATAGTCACACTGCTTGCAGGAAAAGAAGAAGCTTTGCTATTTTATAATAACTCGGCCTAACAAGCAATTATATATTGACTAAGCAATATTTGGTCACATTTCCACTGCCCTAACATGGTCTGCTTGTTTTGTTCCTCATGACTGTGCTATCCCTCTACTTATTTTTCTTAGCTGTGTTGTTCCCCATTGGATTCTACCCAACTGTTTGTCTATACCACATTTGGTGTTCTTGTGTAACATATTGAACATATTGTCACACCAATAGTATCTCATGAAATGCATATGTAATATTTTTTGTACATCCTTTCCCTCCATCTCATATTTTTGTTATAAATTTCATTATCTCATCTCTCCAAACCCTAGAATTCTTACATGTAAAATTTATCTTCTTGGAATTACAGTCATATAAGTGTGACCATGGACCAGAGATAGGAAGGTTTACCTTTTTCCTCTCCAATACCAGGTGGTGGTGGAGACTATCGAAATATGGCCATAGGAAGACCACGGCCACTCCCCCTTCCCTTTTGCAATGTCCCAGGGGTAGGGATGATGGATAACATGGGTCTCAGAGCTCACTCAAGCCTGCCATCAACAGTTGAAGTGGACTTCTTGATGCCCAACAGCATCATTATACAACACAAAGTGAGCACCAGTGTCTCACTTGAGGAAATTAAAGAGGTGAGTCTGAGGTACATGGTATAGTGCAAGTATTGCCAAATTCAAGAGTGTTGAAACGCACACACACACACACACTCACACACACCTAATGTTAGAAAACTTTCATTCTACTATAGCTCAAAAGAACGGGCGTCTCCTGCTCTTTATCTACTATTCTATAAGTCTTTTACGTAAACCTCATAGTTTTTAATTTCATGAAAATTTTGACATCTCAGAATCTCATGAAAATTTATATATATAGGTTTTCAAGGGTAAAGAACACGAATATAGACTCAATTTTATCATTACTATAATATTAAACACTATATAAATATTGTATTTTAATTATTTATTTATTTATTTATTTTTTATATATAGGACGGAAGGAAAATGTTTATAGATACTAATATCTCTCTCTCTCTCTCTCTCTCTCTCTCTCTCTCTCTCTCTCTCTCTCTCTCTCTCTCTCTCTCTCTCTCTCTCTCTCTCTCTCTCTCTCTCTCTACTGAAAGTGACGATAAGGGAGGGAGGGTGCTGGAGAGGGAGGGAGGGACGCTGGGGTGCGGTATAAATTCAGCGATCAGCGGGAAGTTTGAAATTCGATCCCGGGTGCCCGGAATAATTGCCATTAGATCTGAATTTTGGATCGTTAGATTGGAGGTGGGGTAGAGCTTCAAAAGGGTCGTTAGATATGAATTCGTTAGATCCAAATGCGTTAGATGAGTGACTCCACTGTAGTTGAAAAATATGCAGAATACACTAAGCATGGCTTTCATAGATTATGAAAAAGTCTTTGACTCAGTGGAAACATGAGAATATATGAAAGTACTCAGGAGACAGGTGGTAGAGGAAATATATGTGAAAATATTAGAAGACATCTATAAGGAAAACACTGCCACTATAAAGCTACATAAGGTCAGCGAGAAAATTCCAACGCAGAAAGGAGTCAGACAAGGCAACACTATTTCTCCTGAACTGTTCATGGCAGTTTTAGAGATAGTTTTTCAGAACTTGGATTGGAAAGAGACAGGCATTAAGATAAATAGAGAATATCTAAATAATCTTAAATTTGCTGATGATATTGTTCTAATGAACAAATCGATACATGAACTACAGCAGATGATTCTGCAGTTGCACAAAGACAAGTGAGTTGAAAGATGAATATGAAGAAAAACTAAGGTCATGCTCAACAATTTCATACGAGATAATGAAATAGAAATACATGAAAAAGTAATAAAATGTGTCCAAAATTGTATGTACTTTGGACAGAAAATTGATTCATGTCCAGATCATGAAAAAAAAATCAAAAGAAGAATAGGGATGGGATGGAGTGCTTTTGGTAAGCAACACAATGTTATGAAAAGTTTTTTTTTCCAGGAACTATGGGACCGTGCCAGCGAGTTTCCCTTGTTTGGCACGCTCCACGACCTCTCCTCTTACCACTTTGCCTGTATCAGCCCCCAATCAGAGACCCTTGAGTTGATGGATGAGACCAAGTGCTTGCAGGACATCAGCCCATTCATGTTTATACTGAAGGTGGTGGAGAGGAAGGGTAATGAGACTGAAAAGCGGCTTAATCTTCAAATTGGTCAACTGATTGGGAAAGGTAAATATGTTTGAGAATGTGTTTTGTTTCTGGAGAATGTTCTCATCTCTTGGCTTAAAGTACTTTATCCTTAGATTTAAGGTTCCAGTAAGGAAGAGTGGGGCACATTGGACATGTTTTCATGTTTTGACCTGTACTCAAAAATAATGTAGTGGGATCGTTGTTCAATATACACAATTTTAAATTTCAGATATTATACTAATACTTTGTAAATTTTTTGAGATATCGCAGTTATTTTCATGGTGGATTTGGTGAATAAGAAAATATGTATACTGGTTCAATGTGCCCTATGGGTGGGGCACATTGAACTTTACTTTGCAGTACATTGATCCATGTCCACTGGTGTCATTCTAAGAAGAAAAATTCATATACAGTTTCCAATTTATTCCTTGCATAATAATCCTAACAGCTAACAATTACAATTACTAAGTTATTGACATATGTATTGGTCTAACTCTACACTAAATTGAATAATGGATTGCATCGTTTTGGTTCCATCTGTAGCTGGGTAAGCACATCACAATGTCATCTATCATTACTTATGACTTGTCCTTATAATCTGGCTTTATGAATTTTTCACGACATTTCCTCGACTGGCAATAAAAATCAACATCATGTGATGTTTCTCCATTTTCTGTTGCTGTTCAACATATTTGGCCAACATAAAATACCCAACTGGAACTCTCAGGTTTCAGTTTGATTAGAATGAATGTCACCTTCCTGTGGTTACTTTGCTGATTGATCTTCAATAAGATTATCATCAAAATCTTCTCCATAACTATTTGATTCCTCATGATGAGAAATGTTTCAATTAAGAAACAAGGCGTCACTTAAAAAATCTAACCCACGTTACTAATGGGCGGAGGCGTACCATCTAAGGCCTCCATTAAGTCTACTGGGGCCACGGGTTAAGGATAAAAAAAAAAGCTTCCTCATGAGAACTATCTTCGCCAATAGAGTTAACTGGTCTCTTTCTTTCGTTAGATAGCTTCTCTTTCTGTTTCTTCTGTGCATTTACTTTTCCCAGAGTGCTTGTGATCAATTTGCAGCCAACAACTTTCCTTGTATATCTCATTGAACCATATTCAAAGTGCTCTGTTTTGAATGGTTCAAAGTGCCGGCCCCATTTTCTGGCATTTTAAAAAGGATATTATCAAACCATGATACAGGCATTTGCAAGTTAAACCAACTTTTTTTTCTTTTTTTTCTATCCTTAACCCTTAGTGCTGGTAGGCTTACTGGAGGCTATCAGACCATGCTGAGATTATGTGCAAGTCTTCACGAATTATGTTCTTTGATATTGTTTCAGATCTCCAAAAATTTGATGCCTTAAAGAATCCAGAAGTTAATGAGTTCCGGGGGAAGATGAAAGCTCTCTGTGATGAGGTGGTGGCATCAAGAAATAACCTAACCTGGAGTGAGCGGGTAAGGATTGGATAATCAAGCATATAAAGATTGTCCATGTATTAATGTATAAAGGATTTCTTTATATATTTGTTCAATCTTCAATGCTGGGAAATACAGTAATTAATTTTATTTTCATTCAGTATGTGTATTCATTTCAAGTGTTTATGAAATGGAATTTAAATTGTTTCTTATGCAGTAAGACTTCATTTAAGGGATATGAGGGATGGATGCATCTTCATAACTAGAACACAAAGGAAAAAGAGCATTTGTGTAAGGTAAAGTTGATAATGTTTATTGAAGAATATTGGAGGTTTGATAATTAATGAAATATTGCTTATTAGGTGCAGTACCAGTATCCAGCACGCATATCAACCAATCCTCAACTGGCCAGTTATATCACTGACAGGCTTCAGGAGGACCAGCTGTTGTTATCAGTCCAGTTTGACACTTCCATGGAGGTGAGTGTCAGGGAGCACCAGGTTTTTCAGTTGTATATATTTTTGTGTTTGTATATATTTGGACATATGAGACAATGGAGGATATGTATGTATGATATGTACGCGTCAGTAAGTTTTCTTGCTTGTTTGTATGATTGTGTTTTCTTTCTTTTTCAGGTGCAGCCCACATATACATTTCGTGTCTCATTTGATATGAAGACGAGAGAGCTGTTGAACATAGCTTTAACCAAACTGGCTGTCACATTTGACCTTGAACAGCCCGCAGAAAATTTTGTATTGAAGGTTGGTGAAAGAAACATCTGTTCAACACTTGCTATTTATCATACCAATGATGGAAGTATGTGTGAAGGATGTGGCGTGGGAACTTGTGCAAATGAATTGAAGTGAGGTGTAGTGGAGTGAATGAAAATAATACTTTGAGGTGATTTGGTCATCTTGAGAGAAAAAAGAGTGAAGAGTTGGTGAAGAAAGTATATATGAGTGAAATTGAGGATCCTAAGATTAGGGGAAGACTAGTTGTAAGATGGAAAGATAAAGTAAAGGGTACATGCATGTAGTATTATTGTGGGGTTTTTTTTTCAAGATTTTGGTACAGAGCAAATTTGCAAGCATTGTAAAATCTCCTGTATCTTTCATATGGTCAATGGTTAAGCCATCTTCATGTCCTGCCTTACTCTTGCTCATTCTCCTATTGAATTCTTGATGTCATTTCAGGCTACTTCAAGGTTCATTGCTTCTTTGATGGGGTCTTCACTTTACCTATCATGACTTCTATACATTTTTCTATAAATTTCTTCCACTACCTTTATCACATTTTTAAAAAAATTTTTGCTTATTGGTCTTTCAAAACATCTTCTTAACGCTTGCTTATTTAGAATCTTGCTCACGCCAGGTGGCAATGATGATATATATCAAATAGATAGTATATCAATTGGCAAATAATATAATCAAGATGCAAATACTCAAAGTTGTGGTGAAGGAGTTAAGTACAGTGGTAGATCAGTAACAATGTAAAGTGAAGGCAATATCAGAGGCCTTGAAGTCTAGGTAAATACATTTGAATTTGCCCATCATTAAATATTGTCATATTGCAGACTCCAGGCCGGGAGGAATACCTCATAGCAGATGTCCCCCTGTCCCAATACATGTATGTCCGTGAACACGTGTGCCAAGATGATTGTTCCTCAGTGCCTCTAGTCATTGTACATCGGAAGACAATTCAAGGTAAGTTAATGTGAATTTTCAATGTATTTCAAAACATTATATTTTTCTTTGTATTTCCTCTCTCTACTTTTTCTTGATGTGGAAAGGAGGCATGCCAAAGGCTATGCAGTTGGTCCCCAATGTATGATTTTGAAAACTTTATAATGGTGGAAAAGCAAAACCTATTCAGTAGAAACCATACTTCAATTTTCTTATTTTTTATTTTATTATATATATATATTTTTTTTTTGTCTTTACGCAGGCTATTGATATGGAAAGTAACTGTTTGCAGCCGCCAAACCTTAACAAACTTCGCCTCTAATCAGCTTCTGTGCGTGTTGTGTCTGGTTGCTCTCTAGCCTATTATTGTGAAGGGCATTTTAAAATTAGATCCATCCCCGAATCTCTGAATAGATGTGCAGTACATATGACCATGTTGTTGCAGCACCTTAACAAAAATCAGTCAATCTTAATAGATATATTGTGTACAGTCTGGAAGTAAAAGTAAATAAGTTATGTAATATGTGAGACATTAATGTAATGCCGGGACAGTTAAGGTCAATGTAGACGCAGAGAATTCCTTCAGATTTACTCAGTTTTGGCATGTCTTGTTTTACCTCAGGATCTCACTTACTTGTGTCTTCACACTTTGATGGTTATTAAGATTTCAGGTGCATGCCCAGAATCTGATTAGAGGCAACAATAAGATAGATAGGATGAGAAAAATTATAACTACAATGATCAGACCAAAACTGGAATATGCAAAAGTAATATGGAAAAACTAGACAAATGTAGATTAGATAAGGAGACAGGACCACACGAGTGTAGCTCATGCCCTGTATATTACAACTAGGTAAATACGCACACATACACTCACACATGCATCATACTGATGCAAAATTCCTATTTTTAGCCAACAATTTTTTAGTGTGTACATCTTTAACCCATTGTTTACAACTATTGTGAAAGCACATTGGCTTTGTTTTTTTCACAGTTGACATTGAAAACTTATATGGTCCAATAGAAGATCCAGGTGTAAAGCATATAAGAAACTCCTTCTCTGGAACAACCCTGAGCAAAAAGAAGTTTGTCTCTTCGTGGTCCATTAGTGAAGACTTTCACTTTCGCATTGGGGCCATCAGTAACATGACAGTTTCTACTGATGACCAAGTTGAGGTGAGTTGTGGTACTCTTAGCTTACACTTTCCTGTTTGTTATTGGATAGTTTTGAGAATAGTCACAAGCACTCATGAATATATATATATATATATATATATATATATATATATATATATATATATATATATATATATATATATATATATATATATATATTCATAAGAGCAATCCTGATGACCTTGACCAGTCAACAAGTATTTAGCTTGTTATGTCCTTTCTGCACAGTATTATGGAGCAACCAAAACAGAGAGACAAGTATCGTTCACATTCAGAGTCGAGCTTATGTTTTTCTCCTTTTGCCGGGACAGGCAGCATTTCTGAGCCTTATACTCCACTGTTCCTGGACCGAGCATGACTGCTTGTTGTATTGCCATTCATGACAGGCTTGAGGTTTTCATTTAAAAAGTTCCATTTTAATGTTTTAATGTTTCATTGTGTATACATATGTTTTAGTGAGAAATAAAAAGTTTCATTTTAATTAATGTGCTTTACAGAAGCACCATACTGTCACAGATCCTACACATAGGTGGTCATATTTCCTACACAAAAACAATTGTCAAGCATATCTCCTACACCTACTGTGTGTAGGAGATATGTTGTATCTCTGTAGGAAATATGTTACTACTATAAAATCTGCTAAATTTGTAGATGTGCTTTGTAGGAAATGCGCAGTATACATGGTGTAGGAAATTAGACGCGCCCCCGTTTAAAATTACTGCTAAGAATTCATGAAAACCCCTAGGAGAGGATGATCAAAGTTCACTTAAGAAAGTGAGGTAACCAGTGGATCTTTCTTTGCAGAATGCATATGGTTATTCAGATTGGAGGTTGTCAGTCAACAAATAATTGACTTTTTTTTTCACACTTCTTCCTTCACCAAAATGAGAGCTCATGTTAGATAGAGCAGCAACATTGATAATTTTCCTCTTATCACATCAGTTATGAGTTTCATATTCACAGGTGTTGGTGGAGGCAGGGTTGTATCATGGGAGCAGAGCCCTTTGTGAGACAAAGGTGACCCAAGAAGTAAGCATCTCTGAGGGAAGTGGTGATGTGGAGGAGGATCTCACTCTTCCCATTAATGTCTGCAACATTCCAAGAAATGCACGGCTTTGTCTGGCCATATATGAAGTCAGCCGAAGTGCCAAGGCGACCAAGGCCCGGGCATCAATTGGCAGCAGACCGGTAGGTTTGGATTCATATACAGTAAACCCAGACTAGCCTAAGAGGATTTTGGTTACACTTAAAGTCTAGGTTTTCAGGAACCTAACCCCAATGTTAACCCCTTCATTACTGATGAATATCCATTGTAATTCATGGAAAAGTTTGGCTGAGGGACCATGTATTACTCTTGTAATTCATAGCTACACTGGCATTACACAGGGCTTTAATTTTGGGTTTGTATGATTTTTATGACGTTTCAACGAGTTGACAAATCTGGCAACTAACCATCTGTCAATAGCAAAGCAAATGGAGCTTGCTTGGCACCTACTGTATGTTGGAAATGAAGGGGTGAGGTTCAACTGTACGTGTGTATATTTATGTACATTTAATGAAGTATGGGTGTGTTAGGGAGTATTAGAAACAGGTCTGGAATGCCTCCCTATTTATCCCATTGAAATAAAATTTCGGTATATGATTGATCAGTTTAGGATTTGGTTTTTATGTAAATAACCTTGTCATTGATTGAGGGAATAGTGTACCTTCATAATGATGTAGATGTAAAATTTCTATAACGTATAGCATAATGGTGGCTGACTATTTTCTGATGAAAATATACTTGGACAAAACTCGTTCATTTTTATTGAATTTTGTGCAATTCCCCCTTGTAATATGTAATTGAAGAAAGTGGAAAGAAATTTTTGATGAAACTTAGATGTGAAATATGTAGTATAATATTTGATAAGATAATCATCACTAAAATGTATTGAAATTCACTTTGAAACTTTTGTTTCCAGGAGCTGTACAAGAATCCATTGGCTTGGGTGAACACAGCTGTCTTTGACTATAGAAACCAGCTTAAGACTGGTGCAATGTCCCTCTATGCATGGAAGATCTCAGAAGACCAGATAGGAGAAGCCATGCCCAACCCTCTGGGGACACTGGTGAGCAACCCTGACCGTGATCAGGCTGTCACACTCACCATCACTTTCCCACGCTTCAGCTGCACCTCCAGTATTATGTTTCCTTCCAAGGACAGGATCATTACTGAAGCCAAGGAAAATCCACAAAGTGATGAGGTGAGCTCTTGTTTGCAATGCTTTGTTAATAGTATCATTCTTTGAGTTGCAGCAGTTCTCATGATTAGTTTTAGAGCTATGTACACAGTTTACATTGACACGAGATGTAGTTGAAACACAAACTACAACTACGTAAATACAGTTAGGTAAATACACACCCACACACACATCAATGATAAAATCCTGTTTATGAATTTTGCAATGTTGTTAAATCCAACATTGATGTCATTCATAATTTGGTATTTTACTTAGAAATATATATAGTTTGTTAAAGAAAAGAGAACTGTTAATATTCTTTTTTCTCCAAAGGCAACACCAACCCCAGCAATGATGGAAGAGATCCAAGCAATAGCTGAGCGTGACCCCCTGACTGAGCTACATGAGCAGGAACGCAAACTATTGTGGTCACTGAGAAATGTTTGTCGGCAGGAGCTTCCTCACCTCCTGCCCAAGCTTCTGCAGTGTGTTGAGTGGGACAACAAGACAGAGGTGTGTTTGAAGGTGGATGTTTCAATCTAGTTATAGTATATAGGATATGTTGTCCTATCCCCATATTTCCTTTTACCCAATTTAATGAAGATCCAATGGATTTTCTTCCCCTGTGCTACATGCACCTCCAGCATATTCCAGGTAACAATGTCTGTATAATCATCATCATCATCATTCTCTTTGAGTCCACACATCCCTATCGGCCACTCATCTATTTGAAGCCACTCAAGCAAAACTACCTAATTCATCTTTCCATCTAGTTCTCTGTCTGCCCTTCCTCCTCTGACCATCCCTGGGTTGCATTCTGTTACTCTAGTGGTCCATCTATTATCTGTTCGGAGCATAATGTGTCCTACCCATTTTCATGTTTTCTTATAATTGTAATCAAGATATCTTCAACTTTCACTTGCTCTTTTTTTATCTCTCCATGTTATACTGAGCATTATTCTCTCCATTCTCCATTGGGCACTGAAGTTTTTGAAAGAGGAATAGAGAGAATAAGGCTTGGCATAACATGGAGAGTTGGTAGAGAGCATCAAAGATTAGAGAGCAGACCAAAGTTGAAAGATATCTTCTGTATAATGGTGACCTGCTTTAATGAGTTTAACTGGTTTTAGAACCTTAATCATTTCAGCCATTTTTAGTTATAGCCTGTATTGTATTGAAATACATGTACATTAATACCTCAGTAATATTGAGGTTATTGTAACAATGTTGATAAGTAATTTAAAATTGATGTTGTAGATAGGTGCATCACATCAAGATGAAATACATTATGTTCTAGTTCTTGTTAGTTCTTGTTCTGAGAATTGTATATTATTGCCTCAGGTGGCAGAAATGATCTCGGTGTTGGAGGAATGGCCAAAACTATCTCCTGATCATGCTCTGGAGCTGCTTGATTATGCCTATGCTGAGCCTGCTGTCAGGAGTTTTGCCGTTGAGTGCCTCACCCATATAAGGTGAGTCCATCATTTTTATTTAGTCATTTAGTGGGCGTATAGTGGGTAGTATATTATTATTATTGATATTAGTATATTATTATTTGATTGATTATCTGGTTAAGAAGGGTGTGGCTTAGTGAACCATTAAGTAAATGAACGTTAAGCATAATTTCTTTGAACCTTACTATTCTTTTTTTTATCATTTCAACTATTGTGTGTCTGGCATTTTGTATGGTTCAGGTGAATACTTCTGATTTTGTTTTGTATTTATCAATGGAAAATGTTTATTAAAACAAGACGTGAAAATAGTTTAAAGATTACTGAAACATACATTGGGGTTTTGTGAAAAAAAGACTAGATTCCAGGAAGTGCTAGGTAAGTAAATTTTAATGTTATCTATAATCTCAGTAGTATGTTTTCTTCATGAAATGGATTTGCTTCCTTGCCTTTACAGTGATGATGACCTGTTACTATACTTGTTGCAACTGGTGCAGGCAATTAAACATGAAAATCATCTCTACTGTCATCTAGTGGAATTCCTCCTCACCCGTGCATTGAGGAACATGCGCATTGGCCATTACTTCTTTTGGCATCTAAGGTATAATTTTTGATGTATCCAGAATTGCTGAGAGCACAGATTAAATTGTACTTCATCATTCTATTATTGAAAAATCTTAGGTCAGGATTCGTGAAGATATTACTCACCCCTCCCCCTCTGCGCCTTGTCTTTTCATATGAGAGGATGTAAAGGAAATTCTTCCCAGGCCCCTCGCTCTGTCCTTGTTGCCTTTTATGAACCACAGGGAATATAGTGTTAGTATTCCTGTAGTCTACACCACAGGGCTAAGAGACTTGTACTTCTATAACTCACATTCAATTCTACTACTTTTTCAATGAGGGTGTCATCAATATTATAGGTAATAGTGACCTACATTTTATTGTTATTATTATTATTTTTTTCATTTTCCCTTCAGAATTATGGTGAGTGTTATATGCCAGGAAACATATTAGTTTATCAACCAGTGCTTACCTGATTTGAGAAGGTGTTGTATATCACCTAATTGCATCTGTTTTATCCCATTCCTTCCCCTCACCATACACGTCCACTCTTCTCCTAGCCTAGTTAGTCACAGGTTATATAAGCATCGAGTTTGCATAGAGGGTTAGAGTTAGAGATGAGCTTACATTGTTGTATAGAAAAGTAATAAAGCATAAAACAGTATGGAGTCATGTGATTCATGCAACTCAAATCCTGAACTTAAAAAAACTTACATTAGAGACAAATCTAATGAATTATAGGTTTTAAGCAGTAAATTTATTTAATTTTAAATGATTTACTTTGTTTTGATTTTCTTTTTTAATGCACTTTTACATTATGCCCTTCCCAATACAAAGGAATGGACTCTAATTCAATACTATTTTCTTCAAAGGTCAGAGATGCATGTACCTTCAGTTTCAATTCGGTTTGGTCTCATCCTTGAGGCCTACTGTCGAGGCTCATTGGAACACATGAAGAGTCTTGTGCGACAGCTGGATGCCCTGCACAAATTCAAAGGTACTTCTGTTCTGAACATGATGATCAACTTTGATTATAGGAAATGAGTTACCTCTACTCTCTTCATAGAAAGTTTACAGATGGAAAATATATTTAATCACCTGACCATGTAGAGCTAAGAAAAAAATGCTAATTCTTAGCCTGGACTTTATAAACACATTTAAAGGTAAAATTTTTTGTGTCATATCACTAAGTTCAACTGGGGGGAAAAAAAAAAGTTCCTCATAATGACGTGTTAATTGTAGATTATTATTTTTTTTCCCTTATGTATCCTCCTCTTCCTCTTTATGAACACATCCTGACTGGAGCTTTACCCACAGAGCTCAGGGGAATGGTGAGTGAGAACCGATCAATGCGGGACAGGGCAGAACGGCAGATGCGAGAACAAATGAAGAAATCCCACAACTTCGCCACACTGTCCCACTTTCTTAACCCCATTGACCCAATGTACAGGATCAGCACCATCAAGTATGCTCCTTTGTTATTGTTATGAGGGTAGGATTGGGTTGTAGAATCTCTTGGGAACATATGACTGTAATATTTCATTAATGTCAGAGTAGGAAAGAATTTGGGTGAACATTGCAGTAAACATTAGGGTAAATATTGATTTACACAGCTTTACGTCCCAAAATTACCATCAATAAATCATCATCATCATCATCATCATTAAGAAATATGTTTATTATGTATATTGACACAATCAGTGTGACCATTCTCTGATATAATCAAATTTTCATCCAGCAGGAAATTTATCATAGAGAATGTAATACACTAAGTTGATTAATATACTCATTTTGTTGTCATCATGAGTGATAATTTATAATTTGTGGCTTTCCAGAACAGAGGAGTGTAAAGCCAAAGACAGCAAAATGGCTCCTCTCTGGCTGGTATTTGAGAATGGAGATGCTCATGGGAAAAGCATATACCTGTTGTACAAATATGGAGATGACTTGCGGCAGGACATGTTGACGCTACAGATGATCCGAATCATGGATAAGCTGTGGAAAGACAATGGGATGGACCTAAGGTGAGTTGAAAATGTTTTGATTAGTTAGTCACTTTTGCAGATATGGAATATTTATGTATTTATTTAGTTATTTACCTAGGAAAAGAACCATGTTTGTACTTTCCTGTCTCCATATCTATTATTAACCAGACTAACTTAAAATTCTAGGATATTATTTTTAGCTTGGATCACCTCTATATTTAGGTTGTTCCAGATATCAATGCTTCGGTATGGAAAGCTATATTTTTTGGTATCCTTCTTACAATTTTTATTTTATTTTATTTTTTCATGAACTCCTATATCTCTTGAGTCCTATACAAACATCTTCTCTATCCACTTGTTTCATTTCCTTATGAGTAGAGGATAAGAAAGGAAACATCGGGAAATGGTACTTTATGCATTATTTCTTCTTACAGAAAAAATAATTAAATTCATTAAATCTAAAGCAAAAAATATACTAAATGCGATTCTAAACAGATAAAGTATTGTCGAAAACTTACCCAATTTAATCTTACCTTACGTGTAGGATGGAGAGTTGACAGTGTACATGGAAGGCAGTGAGGATTCTGGATTTGGGTCAAGATTTATAGAAATTCAAATTCTCTAGAATTTTCCACGAGCCACATATCAAAGGTCAAAGAGGTGCATGTGGCTCACGAGCCGTGGTTTGGCCACCACTGCTATATAACATACTTCTCATGTATTTTCTTAACAGTTATGTTCCAAAAATAAATGGGAGAAAAATGATTGAAATATATTGAGATGAATAATCTGCTCCTAATTTACTTCACAGAATGAACCCATACAGCTGTATGTCAACAGACAACCGTGAAGGCATCATTCAAGTAGTGCTTAATGCTGAAACTATTGCTAACATCCAGAGACAAAAGGGCATGTTCTCAGCTACTTGTGCATTCCGAAAGGGATCACTGCTTGGTAAGAATTCTTCCAAGTGATTTTCCTTCAGGTATGCAGAGAGCGAGAGAGAGAGAGAGAGAGCCTTGTACCATAAAGATTAAGTACATAAATGCACCTGCTTTCCTCTTTGATGCCACCACTTTGAGAAAAAAATAATAGACACCAACCTTTAAAAACTACAGAAGTGTGGAGTAGGATTTGACTACCACAAATTTTGTCTGTGGTAGCCCATGTGGTATGACTGCACCCCTTAATACCACTGATACAGCTCTGCGCAGAGGTACCTCAACCTCATTGGTTATGATACTGATACTGCTGGCACTGTACAAAGCACACTCAGATTAGGTGACAAAATTTACTGGTTGCCTTACATATTTGTTTTCCTCCCAATAGCATGGCTGAAGGACCACAACCCTACGGAGACACTGCTCAATAAGGCAATCCATGAATTCACTCTTTCCTGTGCTGGCTATTGTGTGGCCACCTACGTCTTGGGGATTGCTGACCGTCACTCCGATAACATTATGGTTATGAAGAATGGCCAACTCTTCCACATAGACTTTGGACACATCTTAGGTCACTTCAAGGAGAAGTTTGGCATCAGGAGGGAGCGGCAGCCCTTTGTTCTGACTCATGACTTCATCAACGTCATCACCAAGGGCAGACAAACACAGACACGGTCAGAAGAGTTTGAGCACTTCAGAGGATACTGTGAAAAGGTAGTTTATTTTTGTAATTTTCATCATTATTATGATATAAGTTTTCCAAAAGATAGGATGTGGATCCAGACTTGAGAAATCATCAATAAAGAGTAACGTGAATCACAACATATCACATTCAATCACTTAGAATATATCCCTGCAACTTGCTAACTTTCCTTTATATTTATAAGTTGAATATGGGTTATTCAACATTATTTTTCCTTTGAATTACTTCCTTTATAATGAATTAAATCATACATGAATATGCTCCAAATAAATATTTCATCATCATATTGCAAGGCAGTCACATGGTAACATGGCTAACCTTCCCACCAGTGTTTGGATGCATTTTTAAAATTGAAGTGTGTTATTGGAGTAGGAAGCATAAGTTGGGTTGTGGAAGCATTTGTTCCATAGACGAGGAGTGAAGTGGAAGGATAAAGGAAAAAGGTGATTAGTGGTAGTGGTCAGGGCTCCTTTCTACTACTGATATCGTGTAATGCAGTACAACCAGCTGCAGTTGGGTTTTTGGCAACTAAACTGGCTCCTACTGAGCCAACTCTGTTATGGGTCCACTTTCTAAGTTGATTGTTTAATGGTTATGTGGAATAACACTTAATTAAAGGTGACTGTGGTAATTTGGGTCATGTAGTGACCTTGTGTCCTAAGTGAATAACCTGTTACAGGCTCAATGACTAATGATAAGGTGAACTTTGTGGATCAAAGCCACTTTCACTCCTAGATATAGAATAATAATTCACTAATTCACTATACCTCATCTTGCAGGCATTCCTGATATTAAGGAAGTATGGGTCTTTCATTATCTCACTGTTTGCCATGATGATATCCACTGGGCTTCCTGAATTACAAAGTGAAAAGGATCTTAACTACTTAAAGGAAACTCTAGTAAGTAATAGAAATATTTTTGTCTTCAGTTCACATGTTTTATTATTTTATGGATATGTAATAATATTCTTAACCTTGATAACACAGTCACTTCTGCAAGTCTATAGTGAATTAAACCAGCTTACCATTTCCTTTGCAGAAACTTGACTTGTCAGAGGATGAAGCGAGAGATCATTTCCGCTCTAAATTTGATGAGGCGTTGGCCAATGCCTGGAAAACATCTGTAAACTGGGCCTTCCATTCCATGGCTAAGAAGAACCCCTAAAATTGGGACATGTTTTGTCTACAGTTTTTATTCATATTCGAAAGCATCCTCATGTTTCCCGTGATAAAGGGAGATACTTTTCTATCATAATATATGTTGATGTGATTCAATACTGATATCCTTTTGGTATGTTTCCTCCCCTCTAAGTAAAATCAGGTAAACACTTCTTGACATGGGGGTTCAATTGCCCTGGTGTGTTCATCCTCACTCTGGGCTTAGGCTGTGTTATGTATGATTGCCTCCATGGATGAAAGTTTATGCATTATTAATTTATTTTTCTTTTGTTAAGGATTCTATATATTCAGATAATCCTATGCTTTCACCAGCACAGTAATTTTAATTGTGTTGGATCATAGGCATTTGTTGTAGTTTCCATATGTTCATTGTTAAATCATCTGAAAGTAGGAAACACTCTTAGGATGTTGCCCTAAATGTTGTGCTTCCTCATAAAAGCTAGGGGCCGGGTGGCTCTGTGGTAGTGTTCAGCTCTTGGCCTATAGGTTGCGAGTTCAATTCTGGCACATGGCAGCTTGGTGAGAGGGATAGCACTCTCGTTAAACCCTAGCATAGCTATATGGTATAATAGCTATCTAGCTCAGGGGGATTATTTAATCTCCTTTTTAATCCTAAAGCCAATACATTTTTTCATTATATCCTTTATGGCATCATATGAAATGCCATGTTTGAATGTCATTCAGTGTTAAAAAGTTTTATATAAAAAACGGTTTTCAAAAATTAGTATTGAATCATCATGTTGCACAACACCGTAGTTGGTTCTTATTTCATGATATTCCTTCAAAGTGTATAAACTTTAAGTTACAGTATGCCTTAAATTACTTTTTCAGATACCGAATTTTGGTGCTAGAAGCATCTGATAAAGTGCTGTCACATTTAAGATTAGACACAACTATTTTTTCTGTCTTTTGGGTGTAAGAGAAATTAATGACAATGTAGTATACATATGGAGATAACCACCGCCACCACTACACTCTACTTCTCCAAGTCTCCGGCTAATTGGTTGAGCTTATGGCATGCAACAGGTGCTCATTGGTTGGTAGGCAGATGAAATGTTTCTCCCAGATTTGCTGTGAACTGACCTCCTTACATTATTTGCTCTGTTGCAAAATACTTTGTTATATTTTCACTAACGAACAATAGAATGGATGTGGATTAGAATCACATCAAATAAAGTTCAAGATTGTATAAATTATTAGTAAAGTTGGGGCACACGCTGTAGCTGCGCATAACTGGGAGAGCTCATTTCCCGTCACATTGGCCTTTGAGCCTGTGGTGGAAATTAATCTGTTACCCCGGGATACAGGGCCACTGTGACATCCAAGTTTCCACAGTTTACCTTCCCCAGGTTTCCCTAGGTACCCATGTATCAACCAACCCGTTTGGGAGGAAATAAAAATATTATACAAGTCAAAAGTGAGTTAGAAATCTTATAAGTTTTTATTATTATTTTTACCCCTGCCAACAAAGTTGAGCGAGAGTTTATGTTTTCACTTTGTTTGTTTATTGGTTGATATGTTAGTAACTTCCTGACATCATGGATCACAACCTCATGAACCTTCATCAACATGATCCTTACCCTAAATCCTAATTCATTTGAATTTTTAAATGTCAAGGTAAAGGTTAGAAGAAATAAAATATTGCCTTTAGATGTTATCTTGGGCACCACCTTTAGCACACCCAACACAAATTTGGGGGGCCGGGTGGCTCTGTGGTACAGTGCTCGGCTCATAACCTAAGGGTTGCGAGTTCGATCCTGGCTCATGGCAGCTTCTTGGTGAGAGGGGTAGTGCTCTCGTTAACTCTAGCAAAACTATATGAACTATAAGTAAACATATATCATGGAGGTCACCTAAGAGCAGGCCTGGGTCAGATTCCACCTCACATTACCAACCAATGAGTGCCTAATATGAACTGTGAGCTTGGCCAACCAGCTGGACCCAAGGACCTCAGACATGATGAAAAAAATGTATAGGTACTGTTGTCTTTAATGTTACTGGTTTTTTATGTTTTAAAATCTTTCTTAACGTAGTTCATGGCAATTTTCGAGAAATTAAAAGCATTTTAGAGCATTTCTATTGTATCCATTTTCTAATTTTTCACGGATATGCATCTTTTAATTATCACAGCTAGGAAAGATTTCAAACATTAATGTGAAAAAAAAAAAATATATGTTAACCCCTTAAGATCACGAGGCACATTTTCTCATCAATGATTAACTGACAATTACAATGGAAAGCTTTTATTTTTTATTTTTTTATATAGTATTTATTAATGTATACTCTTTCACATGGAAATTAGAATACGAAAATCATACAAATGCGAAAACAGCTTATTGTAAAAGGGGTGATCTAGAAACGGCAAGATTAATCGAGTCATCATATGAGACATGGGATGTATAGGCATATTTTCGTGATCAGTACTATTCATATTTATTGAATGAACTGTTGCAGTGTAATGGTTTTTTTTTCCATGTATAAAGGAACGAATTCAGGTGGGGACAATAGCCTTCTTACCCAAATTAATCTCAATGAGATACTGTGCTTAACAAAATCCAAAGTTTCATTATTACGTGTTTAATGTGGCCACCACCTTCCTTCTCATTCCTATCCTATTCTACCATCCATTGTCTGGTGAAATGTTTGTAAGTAAATAAAATTGAAAGGAAAATGCATAAAACATTTCAGACAGGTACAGGAATAGCATCAGAATATTTAAACTTCAGACAAGTACCACCTAATGCATACTTCAGGCTCAGATTTTGTCACTTCCAAAGATCTAATGTGGCCATGAACACACCAGTCTCATTTAGGTATTGTGCCTAGATGTTAGAGAAAGAATTTGGACACTACTCACTTCAGGGGTTAAATCAAATTATTTCAGAATTGTTTCAACCTTATCCTGACAAATCTGAAAATGTGTTAGTTACTTTAAGTATTCTTGCAAATGTTGAATTGCTGTAACTGAGGCACTACTGACAGAGACCTGCTGTATATATGGGTATTGATTGGGCAGCAAACAATGTGATTTCCAGTTCTGGTAAATAAACAGTTGATCTCTATGTTGTGCTAACATCCTGCGGTACCCTAGGCTGTGTCAACTCACAACATTGTGGATAGTATCTAATCTGATTATGACCATATATTTTTAGAAAATTATTTAAGGTAAAAATTGGAATTTCTAAGTACTTTACAATTGATAAAATAGTTTATTTACCTTATGCATCAAGTAGTATGCACTCTTGGGTAGTCTGATCACCTGCAGAGAGTCAAATATAAACATTGAAAGAATAAAGGAGGATGACTGAGTGCGAGAGGATGATGCCCAATAAAGTGGGAGAACAGAGTGCTAAGGCACTTCAAAAATCAAGAGAAGGGAAAAGTTGGATGCAGGCATGGGTTACATGCAAGAACAAGAGCAAGTGCAGAATCTCCTGCAACAGCTATTCCCTTATGGGATTTCCACTGCTCATGCCTCAAAATAAATATGTAAGGATTACAAAAACCACCATCCCTTAAAAGTTGTCATATTTCTAAAAATCACACAATAAAAATATTTCCAAATATATAATACGTACTATACTCTGATAAATATACTGTTGCAATCTATAGTTCTGGTCAGTGAAAAATAAAGGCTACAGAGCAAAAAAGTCAGATAATAAACTGCCCCCCCAAAAAAAATCTTCCATATAGTAAACCTAGCAACACCGCAGGTAAGCAGTGATATCATATAATATATATAGTGATTTATATAGGAAGTCTAAATGATTTCAATGTCGTTCTTAAAAATACCCTTGGCAACAAAACAAGGTCACATTTGGATTGACTGCTATCAAGACTGGTAAAAATGGTGAAATCCTTCAACCAGGAACCATGAACACTTATTTGGATTTAACTTACATTGTCAAAATTTGAGGGGACGCAAGAAAAAATTGCAAAAAGGAAATTGCTTGCATGATACAAAAAAAAATAGTTTTCCCCAAAGAAGTATAGATACTTGGAATGGACTGAAGGAAGAGGTGATAATGGCAAAGAATGTACATCAACTGAAAGAAAAATTGGACAAATATACAGTGCTCCCTCCAATTTTGCATGAAATTAGTCAATATTATAGGCCGCAAAATTCGAATTCGCAAAATTGGAATCATTAACCTGATGGTGATTTTAGTTATATTTTTGCCCTTGTTTGTACACAAATACATGTAATTATACATCCTACAATAAAGAAAAATACAGAAAAACATAAACATTATCATTATCCATAAGAAAATTAATTTAAATGACCATTTTACTGTACCTGGGCTTGCAGAGATGAAGGTTAGTCTCGGTTGCAAAGTTGGAATATCGCAAAATTGAAACCCACAAAATTGGAGGGAGCACTGTAGATACGGAGACAGGACCACACGAGTGTAGCTCAGGCCCTGTATACTACAATAAGATAAACCCACACACAGTTATGTATTGAGCTATGGATCTGAAAATGAACGATAAATATTTCAGCATAAAAACACTTTTGATAGAAAAAATCATAACAATACATCTTCACTACAATATGTCACTGTGAACGAACCAAAGGCAATCTACGATTACAATGACCACATGAAAGGTGTTGATCACTTGGACCAAATGGTAAAATATCATAATTTCCCACGGAAATGTCAGAAGTGGACAAAGATCACGTCCTACTTTCTGCAAATGGCTATCTATTATGCTTTTGTATTATACAAGTACTACACAGCTGATGCTAAGAGACTCATTCCTCCAGTTCCACAAACTACTCATTGATTCACTGATGAATTTTGAGTATGAGGATTCGCTAAAATATGGTGACGATGTTGCATCACCTGGGCCATCAAGTGTGAGGCAACCACTCTTCCTTCCTACACCACGAGATGAAGATTCATCATCTGACTTATAAGATGAGGTTGAGACAAGTCCTGGTGGTTCTGCTAGGAAAAAACCTCGTATTATGGGTAAATCCCAATATCTGAACAAGAATTGGAACCATTCCATACATTGCATTGAGAAAGCTCTGAGGTGTCGTGTCTGTTACAAGTCAGGTAAAAGGAAAGACACTAGGTTTAAGTGTAAGCCGTGTGATGTGGCGTTGTGCACTGCACCTTGCCACAGTTTGTACCATCGCAACGCCCGGCTGACCTTGGGTGTACGGAGATGCATTCGCTGTCTGGGCCAAAATGTTAAATAATACCTCCACTTTAGGTAACTATAGACCATATAGTTCTAGCCGTGTGCCGTGAGCCACGACCAAACTCGCAACCTTCAGGCCATGAACTCAGCACTGTGCCACATAGCCACCTGATCTCCATACAAATTGAGACAATTCTATTGTCACTATTAGTAATCAGAGCAAGGAAAGGTCATCAATATAGACCCTTAAGAGGATAGGGATGGATATTTTCACAGCTACTTACTTGAACCGGAATCAAGGGCTTCTTGGATATGCCAATTTTCAAAATGCAGAATCTAGTCAGACTTGCTTAATATTCCTGATGATAGGAATGGTAAATATAGATGTATGGAATATTCTGTGAATATTCACATAGTTGATATATCTATGGCCTTTTATATGTCCAAAAAACATGATTATAATTTCATCCATACTGAAAACATAACTTTGATTGACAATTATTCCCCTGGGCACAGGCTTCAGGCTTGGCAACTTTGTGCAATGAAAACACTGTTCATACGTGAACGCAGTTAATGAGATCCATATCAAAATTCCCACTTAGTCCTTTTGCACAAGTACACAGAAATCATACATGGTAGTAATGAAAAAGCTATAATCTCATGTCATCTCTATATAGAAATATAAGTAATATGATTTCTTTGCAAAACTGAGTCATGTATTCCAGTTCAGCTTAATAATGACAATGGCATTGAAAGGAGAGTGGTAGTCAAGTAATAGAGAAAATGTTGCAAATCAAATCTATATATCTATCTAAATAGCAGGCCATTATCCCCCAAGAAGTAGCCAGGACAAGGCATGCCAGGGTTCAGGAAGACATTACTCTCCCCTTCCCCTCCGTACCTTATCTTTTTGTATGAGGACAGAGAAGGAGCTTCTTTTGCTGCTTTTTATGAACCGCTGGGATTATGTAGTAGAATTCTTGTAGCCCCCCAAAAAAAACTATGCAAAAACTATACAATGCAGCAGATGTAGATGTAAGCAAAAAATGCATGCATGTGATCATGTATTCATTCAATTCATACAATATATATTTACAACTCAATGAAAAGGACAGTCATGAAGAAGACCAGTATAGATGCAACAGTGTGTAAGTGCCACTACACGAGTATGTTGGTAGTATCCATTCTTAAGTTATTGCATACATATCCACATCAGGTACATCTAGACATTAAGAAATCTCCTTTCACATTAACTCACCCTTGCATGATTGTGAAATCTGTCAAATTACCTTTATCCAGCAACTTTAAGCTGTACTCGTTAGCTATATGTAAAAGGCCAATAAAAACAAGCGGCACTGAAATATTCCCAGACATGGATGTGGATAACTTCTGCGGAAGATCTTTGTACATGGATGAGAACTCTATGTCCGTGTTAGAATCCATTTTATCTTTTCTAGAATTCTTAGCTTGGTTCTCTGATCTGAAAAAAAAAGAAGAAAAAAAAGTTACAAGAAGCAACCATATCACTTTCTGTTGGTTACAAAGGTGATATAAAAAAAAGAGAGAGAGAGAAAGAGAGAGAGAGAGAGAGAGAGAGAGAGAGAGAGAGAGAGAGAGAGAGAGAGAGAGAGAGAGAGAGAGAGAGAGAGAGAGAGAGAGAGAGAGAGATAATGGTGGGGCATAGGCACATAATGAATGGAAACTTGCTCCCTCTCCAACAGTAATCTTACCTTCTTCCAGTATAGAGGTCGTCACATCTCTACATAACAAATTAAAGTATTCACATAAAATATGGGACAAAAAATCTTTACAATTTTTTCCGTGGCTTATTCTAAGAAAAGCAGCTAAAACATTACTCTCAAAATTACAGAAATATATATATTTACTGTTTGTAATTCTCCTTCTCATTTGATGGATCAGACAGCATGTCCCATATTGCTGACTTCAACTTTTTCATGTCAACTTTTTTTGCAGTCCGGGCATAACCAATGCTGACTTTCTCAACCTGCAATAGAAATTAATTCAAATTAAAGCTGATGAATATCCTTACTTAAATTCCTAAGCTAATCTTGTTCACACTGATGGTATGGGTCAGTGTCAACAATCTTAAATTGCAAGAAATGTTTCTTGTCTTCCTGTTTGTCTTGTCAAAACTCACATAGGAAGTATGATATAGAGAAAAAATAAATATATAAGGTTGCATATGTGGATGGGGTTTTTGGCGAGCTGTTGTAAGCAAATGGCAGTGAACAAAGTGCATACACACAAAACAGATTCATCTCGGATATTGGTCTAGTATTGGTAACTACAATTCTTGGCTTATTCCTGAGCTGACCATCACACTACATGATACATGGTGATTTTGTAGAAAATATTTGGTCTTATGTGCAATACTCTAATAATAACTGCATTACCAACCTTATCTGGTGCTGCAACCAAGTTACCAAGAAAATCAGAAGTTCTGTTTTCTAAGTCTTCATTTGTAGGTTGAGAACCAACAGCAGTTTCACTGAAGAGATCAGTCACATCATATCCAGGTGTGGAAGCATCACCATAAACACTTATATTGTCATCCTGCGAAAAGTAAGTGCTTTAATATTAATTTTCCTTCATTACATAATTACTTATGTGCTACCCCAATTAGACACCAATTTTTCAACAAACTCCTGATGCTACCCATTATTTGGCACGCAAGGAAATCCAGAAAGAGCTTCCATTCAAGCCATGTACTCAAGCTTCTCAATGCTCACAATATGAAGTTTGGATTAAGGAATTTGTAAACATTGCTTATAATTATCACTAGTTAACTAAAACCATGAAAATAACCCTCAGACAATGAAAAATATAGAAGCTGCAAAATTACTGTATCAGCACAGCAGAATACCCAACATGATTAAGGAACACTTTCCCATGCGCATAAGTCTGAAGTCCTTTTCTTGCAAGTGTAATTCAGGCTTGGTATTCAACCATTAAAAGTGTAAAACCATACTACTACAAGGTTGTAATATCTGCCTCATGATACAGATTAATTTATATAAAAATATGCAAAACATAAAATTTCATACCTGAGCACAGAAATTTTCTCGGTCATTCTGGTTGTCATAATTATACTCAGTGATGCTCTCATCTACAGCAGCTGCTTTTCTTTGTCTCTGTATGACAATAGCTGGGCGTCCAAATAACCTGCAATTGTGTATAAGTTTAATATAAATGAATTTCTATTTAGGAAAATTCATTGGAACATTGCTTTCATGTAGTACATTTTGTAAAGTAACCACCACTCCTTATTCTTAATGTTAGTACCACTAATAAAAAAGATAAAGCAAATTGGAATAAGGAAAAATGGGATTTCAGGGAATACAATGATCACAGGAAACCAACTTGAAGAAATTTCTCGCTTCAAAATGAAGATCAAGAGGCATGGTGCTCTTCTCCTTAGTCCAGGTCTTGAGGGTTATTTGAGACAACTTAGTGGTCTTTCTGTTTACAGCAAACAGCTTCGAGATGTCACTCTTCTCATCTCTATAAGTTAGTTTTATAAATTCTTTTTTTCTTTTCTTGTCATCTTTCGTTTCTCCAAGTTTTGCTGAAAGAAAAATATTGTAATGTAATTATGTTTATTTGCAATAATTGTAAAGTGCTAACGAAAGGGATGAAAATTCATGCAGCATTCATGGACTTGAAGAAAGTGTATGAGAGAATTGATTGGATGGTACAGTAGGATGTATTGAAGGTATATGATGTAAGTAAAAGTTTGCTGAATGAGGTGAAAGCTTTTAAATGGGATACACACACATGTATCAGAGTAAATGGAGAAAAAAAGTGAAAATTTTACAAAGGATATAATTCCCGACCAACACCACACCAGACAGCTGGAAGGGATTTTGATGGTCCGTTCTGACTCACAAGTCCAAGACTGTTTTTCATGCCTAATTCATCCCTGAGTCCAGGTAAGGTGCAGGAAGAAATTTGTATAAAGGAAGGCCAATAAGGTTTTGAATAGACTAAATATAATGAGAATGTACATTATACAAAGTGTAAAACTTACTCTTTGATAATGGTCTTATTTTCCAGTGTGTAGGCCCTGCCCAGGCACACATACGGTGGCTGTCAAAGTAGGAATACTCAGAGGGTTTAGCAGAAAGATGATCCTTGAGGTGGACAGCCTCCATAAGTGGTGGTGGAATCTTCTGACAACCCCCCTGGCCAACTGTCACCACCGTGTCACCCTCTTCATCTCCAGTTGGATCCACATCTGGTCATTTTAAACTCATTTGAAGAAAATGTAAACTACAAATAAAATTACAGGATTCTACAGTAGGGTCTCAAACAGAGTGGGAATTTCGTAGGTACACAGAGTTGTTGATTTCTTTCAAGTAAAAAAAATCAAATTCATTTTATTCAAATCATTTATTTAATTTAAATAATTTAAATATATGATTTTATATATATAATATATTTATTTATATATAATACATACACACACACACACACATATATATATATATATATATATATATATATATATATATATATATATATATATATATACATATACATATACATATATATATATATATATATATATATATATATATATATATATATATATATATATATATATATGTAATGTATATATACTATGGAAAAAAAAAATACATTCTTTCTTACCATGATTAGTATCATAATCCATGTCATCACAAATTGGCTCAGGAATTGCATTAACATCAAACCTGTGCTCGTCAACAGCCTCTGTATCTTCATCCTCATCATCAGTGCCTCTCAGTCTTGATATGTCACAAAAGGAGTCTTCATCACCCAATTTCCAAGTTGTAAATTCAAAGGGTGCAAAGGTAGGGCAGATCATTTTTTCCCCAGTATCTAGAATTCACACACACACACACATAAATAAATAAATAAATAAATAAATAAATGGTTACATGATACAAGAACAAGGAAGGGTTTAAAAAGTATCCATAACACTGAATTTGGTCTCAAATGAGCAGATAATCTTTTCCACAATATCAAGAATGAACAGATTAATACAATATTGTTACATGATACAACAAAAAATGTTTTCAAGAATTATCCATAACATTGAATTTGATGTCAGATTAATGGACATATAATCTTTTCTACAATATCCAGAACGAAAAATAACAACAAAACATTGTTTCAAGAGTAACACAAAAGATTTAAAGTTATCCATAACACTAAATTTGCTCTTAAGAGTGACTGGCCATAGATCATCATCATCATTATTTCGTAAGCCTTAATAAATGTTCGCATGTGTTGGTATTGTTCACCTAATGGTGGCTTGCAAAGGTGAACAGTCTCTAGCAAACTCCCTGCATAAACCTAGATCTCTGAAGTCCTTCTGGACCACTTCATTCATGATTTTCTTGAGTCAACTTACAATAATTCTACCAACTACATCGAAACCTCAAACTCTTTTCAAGCAAACACTCTCCACCATCATCTCAAAATGTATCAAGACCTCCAGTCTATCTCTTTCCATCACCCGACTAATACATGAGATTTACAAGTTCTATGTATTGTTTCTTCTGGAAAACATGCACATAATTGCTCAATCACGGAATTCACCCAATATGTTTGCAAGTGTTTATTTATTCAGATACTTGTAGACAAGAATACCATTTTTTTACTTTTCCATGTCCTTCAATTCCATAATTTCAACCACAGAGAAGTTCCAGACATAGCACAATAATAACACATGAGAAAGGAAGAGAGAGAGAGAGAGAGTGTCTGTGTGTGTGTGTGTGTGTGCGTGCTTGCGTACGTGCACAGCGTGTACGTGTATTTACCTAGTTATAATATACAGGACATTTTTTCCAGGCCTTTTGATGCTCTATACACTGCTATAAAGTCTCCCCTTTCTCTTCTTTTCTCAAGAGTTGGTAGTTTCAGCCTAGAAAGTCTTTCTTCATAAGGTAAATTTATCAGGCTTGGAGCCATTTTTGTAGCAGCTCTTTGTAATCTCTCAAGCTTCTTTATATCTTTCTCTTTATGTGGTGACCAAATCACTGCTGCATATTCTAATTTCAGTTGAATCAATGATATTATCAATTTGTTAATCATCTCTTCATCCAGATATTTGAAAGCCATTCTTATATATGTCCTCATGACCTATGATAAAGAGGGACAAGGAAGACTCAAGGGAAATCACCATGACTTGAATTGAGTGATGAATTTCAAGTGGACATTCACCATGAGAGCAACAGTGTGCATGAAGAAACAATATAAGGGACAAGCTCTCACCTGTAATCCTGGGCACTGACACAAGTAGGCTCTTTGCTGATTCCTCTAATCTACCAGAGTTCAGGAGGACAGTTTCAGAGTCCAATATGAGAGCACACGAATCATCCTTTGCATAAAAAAAGAAAGTTATTAAAATGTCATCCACATACACAAACAGTTTTGACGTCACAGACATTCATGTAAGTCATTATTCTTATAAAATTTCATTACTTACAAATATATACTCAAAGGATAGAAATTAACATTTGGAGTGGTCATCTCGTAAACCCTTTTGATCAGATAGCATTCAGAATAGAAAGTAAACCTCCATGTCTTCACCCTTTCCTAATTTCCTGATGTTCCCTTCCTTATCCTATGTACTTCCTAGGGGAGGCGGCGGTACAGTGGTCTAGCATTCAGTCAGCGAACCTAGGGTCCCGGGTTCGATCCTCCAATATTTGCTGGCCACTTTTCATTATTTGGTATTACCCCCGAGTGGCCAAAGACTACCCAAATTGCTGCCATACTGTCCTCAGACGGGACTTACAATGTTATATGCATCTGAGGCTTTAGCAGCGATTAGCCTCTCTCGTTCTCAACAAATTCAAGAGAGAACGTAAAACTTTTGAGGCGTCACTATGATAAATCTAAAACACACCCCAAATAACAGGCAAGAGGCAAGTCCATCTGTGCCTTCATAAAAAGCCTACTGGTGCCAACGGTTTATGATATATATATATATATATATATATATATATATATATATATATATATATATATATATATATATATATATATATATATATATAAATAAAATAAAAACATTTTATTCTCATGGAAGTTTTTGATCATCTTTCTATCCCACTTTTCATCTGCACTCACTTTTGCAACCCATACAGCCCTTTTAGCTTGATTTCTTATTTCCTTGTATCTCTCATATTACACCTCATCATGAACCAAATATTCAATAGAAGGGTAATTATCCCAGATGAGTCAAAAAGGAAAAGTCAGCAGAACTTGATCAAACTTTCTTTACAATCAATTATATGGCTTCTGTTCTAGCTTTTTGATTACCTATGTACAATAAAGTCTGGACAAGTATGCTACTGGAAGAACACATCTAGCCACTTACAAGAAACTGGAGAGAGGTAAGGAAAGGACCACATGTTGACCGTCCCTCGTCAAACTGGGCTGCCATCTTCTTAAAGAGTGGATCAACTTGAAAATCCAAGTCAAATCGTTTCACATTTATGTTCTTGATATTAGACTCTATTATCATTTTCTTTCTCTTCTGAAAGAATATTTTGCATTAAATTATGAAGTTCTACCTAAGTTTTCCAAACATAAATTGCCCTTTTCCATATTCTTTCCAACACATGTAAAGTGGTGAGGAAATAAAGCAGGAACACAAACATATCATGGAAAAAGCTAAACATCCTAGAGTATAAAAAAGAAAAAAACATTATTCAACAAAGTAATTTTCTATTGAATTGCGTAACTGTATATTAGAGGAATGGGTGATGAGCAGACAAATTAGTGAGCTTCACTTACATCTATCTACTTTAATGCAGATATTAACATTAAATTTTCATTAATAAGCAGATAGCTTCTGTCTTTAGGCACATACATTGATAGATGAATAGACAGAGACACTAGCATATTTTTGTGCCTGATGCTCCCTAAACGTATATTAACTGGCAAACATAATCATATTCATGTGTTATACAGCAGATAACATTAAACCTGGGCTTACTTTTTTCTTCTTTTCCTTCCTTTCTTCATTGTCATCCTGATGGTCCATCTCCTCTCTTGCCTCCTTGCCCTTCTCCCCCTTGGAACTGCCCAGTCCTCCAGCCATCTTGAGGGCATCAGTGTGCACACTGTCCACCCGGTAGCCATAGATCTTGGCACTTGCATCCAGGGTACAGCTGGCAACCTGTAACAACCATGGTGGTGCAAAAGTGATACACTTTCAATAGAAATGGTAGAAAATAAGGCTAGTAACTTCATTATGTCCATTAGCGTATATGAAGGATAATATGATGCACTTGTTTTGATCAAAGCTCTTGTGAAAAGAAAGAAAAACATTAATTTTTCAACATGAAGCTATGTGATTGGCTAGGGATAGCAATTCAAATTGGCTTTTCATACAATTTTACTTCAGTACCAAGTACTACTAACTTGTTATATGTGATTACAATATCATAACATATTCAACTCAACTAAAATATACTATGAATATGCTGAGAAAAATTTAGTCAATGTATTTACTTAAAGCAAGACAAAGCTCAAATCAGGTGCTACACAGTAGTCACTGCACTGCTTGCAGCTATTATGTAGCGCATTTCATCTCAAGAAAGAAAATGCCATTCAGTAATCCTCTCCCAAATTGTCCCAATCCATGCATTCCTATTAGCAAATAGGTAACTGTTATACAATTATGCTAAACACGACAGAATTCACTGAAAAAACAATAAAATACAGTGCTCCTCCAATTTTACGTGAAATTGGTCGACATTGCAGGTCGCAAAATTGGAATCATTAACCTTATGGTGATTTTAGTCATATTTTTGCCCTTGTTTGTAGGATGTATAATTACATGTATAAATACATGTAATTATACATATTAAAATAAAGAAAAATACAGAGAAGCATAACCATTATCATCATCCATAAGAAAATTAATTTAAATGACCATTTTACTGTACCTGGGTTTGCAGAGATGGAGATTGATCTCAGTCTCAAAATTGGAACCCGCAAAATTGGAGGGAGCACTGTACTTAAGTCCAAGTACATGTACTTGGACCCAACCCTACTAACCTCCAACATGAATCATCTTGCATGACTTGTTTTACCACATAATACAATAGTAGATCCCATGGTATTGCATTTAAACTTCCCACATCTAAGCACAAGAGTTCTGTGTTGTCCCAAGAATAAATACAGATGTGTACCATGTGAGGGCCTCTAAATTGAATGTTGCCTATTATCCCCTACAAAACATAATCTGATAGCAACCTCTGTGAAAAAGGGATGTAATTATATTTTTTCTTTACTTAAACTGAATTTAAGATAACGCTAAAACATGCAACTCACTTGAAAGTTTTCCATTTCAGAATCTCTTCTATGAAGCATCTCTGACATGTAGTCAATGAGCTGAAGCTTGAATGCATTGTTGACATTAATTTTCTGTGGAAGAAACAATCCAGTTGTTAGGTAGACCATACTTCATATACTTACTGAACTACTTTAAAAACTTAAAAGTAGTAGAAAGATGGCGAGATGACAAAAGGAGAGTACATGAGTAAGGTAGAAGTAGTGGGTGCAAGAGAACAACCCCAAGAAAAATATGAGGACAAAATGCTAGAGTATATATGAGAAAAAGGAGAGAAAGGAGAATGAGGGAATTAGATTATGCAAGGAGGGAATGTGAGAACAGGATTAAATGAAGATTCTTCTGTCATTGCCATCTCCTTAGGTGAGTTCTCAGAAACAGGTGTGAGATATAGACAACTCTACCATTCTGAAGTACATTTCTCCAACCCTATAACACACCATACATTTCACACATGAACTTTGTCCCATCAACTCCAGTTTTATCAGCTATTCATGAGAGAAAATCCAGTCAATTACAAACTTACATTTTCTGTTGAAAGCTGAATGCACTTGGAATAATGTTCTGTCAGCTGCTGGCAGGTGAGTCCTGACGCTAAGTTTATAGACTTGCGGTGGTCTGAAGGGACTGTTGTTGGGGAGTAGGTCTTAGACTGTATCTGCTGCTGGAGGCGATTGAGCTGCCTCTGTTTCTTCTCTTTTTCATCATTATTCTGTAGAAAAAATAAATAAATAAATAAACTGCAGGAGGCAATTTCATTCCCTAATGACTAACTATAAAACTAACTAACTAAAAAAGATATTGATAGGCTGGAGAGAATACAAAGAAAAGTTACTAAAATGATCCCAAGATTGCGAAATAAGTCTTACGAAGAACGACTAAAGGAGCTGAACTTATTCAGTTTATCCAAACATAGACTACAAGGAGACCTAATAGAGGTATTTAAAAATTTCCATGGCTTTGACAATATTAACATAAACAACTATGTAACTACTAATCTCACAAACACCACTCGTAACAATGGCTTCAAGGTGATTGGTAAGTGTTTTAGATTGAATGAAGTGAAGCACTTTTTCTTCAATAGAATCGCAAATATTTGGAATTCTCTCCCAGCACAAATAATCAACAATATCACAATTGAATAATTTAAGAAGAAACTCGATAAGCACTTTCCATCTATTCACCAAATAGAGTATTAAATTCCTGTTCATTTTTTTTGGGGGGGATGGAAATCCCAAAAGAAACAAAGAACTACTTTGGGACGTCTGTCAGCTAGAAGAATGAATTCAAGATGACTGTGGTGGAGGTCAACGGGTGGAGTAACCACTGCCTGGTGGCGGGGTAAAGTAACAAAGGCGCTCAGGGCCACAAGATATTAAAATGTTGTAACGTTCTTTATAACTGGTCCCAAGAACAACTAAGTGAAATATAGTTACATGGGACTTCAAAGAGAGGATACCAAATGTCTAATATTCAAGGAAGGACAGTTTAGTTATTCACCAATCCTTATGGAATACCTATGTTGCCTGACCACATCAGCTGCCTCATTGCTGTGGCCTGGCCACCTACATCCCACATACCATTGATATAGCCAAATTAGCAGCTGACATGTACATAGATGATAATGCACATAATATATTGGAAAATTATATAAGATTATGATAATGAAGACAAAAGTTGAGTTGGTAATCATGATAAAGCTTAAGATGATGATAACGATAAGCACATACAAATCTAGCTCACTCACCTCTGGCACATCAAGGAAGACATTTTCATTACTCCTGGAAGTGTCGGCCATTGACTGCCTCCTAGAGCGAGGGCTGTCGGAGGCCAAGATGCTCAACCTCTTAGTTGGGGACAAGGTGAAATTTGATGACGTCCTGCCTGTGCGTGGCATTTTGATACCTGCGGGAAGGATCATAATGATAACATGGTGAACACATTACCATATGCTGTCTTAATGGGCTTGTTATTCATTCTCTATTTCTCAACATTAAGAAACATTGAAGTAATGGTACTGATGAAACTTCCAAACTGCAATTGTTTTCTTCCTCACAGACACAGGAATTTAAAATACTTGCAGTTGGTTAAGTTAGGTTTGGTTTGGTTAGGTTAGGTTTAGTTAGGTTTGGTTAGGTTAGGTTGGGTTGGGTTGGGTTGGGTTGGGTTGGGTTGGGTTGGGTTGGGTTGGGTTGGGTTGGGTTGGGTTGGGTTAGGTTGGGTTAGGTTAAGTTAGGCTTATTAAACTGCAATTCTGGAAAGGTTATGGTAACAAAGCTATCTTTTTCTTATTGATTTTGATGGTTTTTAATTAATCTGACTTTTTTGTGGCAGTTTTTACCTTCCACTTATTGACGGAGGAAAAAAAAAGTGGCAGCATGGCATAACAAACAAACATTAGATTAAATCAAAACACATCAAAATCTATCAGAAAAAAATTGTTTTGTCCAATATAGTGGTTCAAGAAATTTTTTTTTATCCGGCCTTGTACATGATTACAGTATTATTTTACATCTTCACCTGAATGCTCTAGACAATTGAGTTATATTTTTACATTACCTGATACATTCTGCAAAACTTTTCTTAATTACATTTCCGTCGCAAATTCCTAGTTCCTGAGATATTTAGGTTATGTTATGTTAATTTAGAAGATAAATGTTTTCAATGACCAAAAATCGGAGGTTAAGCGAGGTGCATACGCCAATTTTTGTGACCAGTGCATTGCGCGTTCGTTAATAGGTCATTGTTTGGTTAGGTTAAGTTAGGTCATTATTAGGTTATGTTTGGTTAAGTTAGTGATTCTGGCACCTTGTTCTTAGCGTAAATAACTGTATTTCGTCTTCTCTCGCCCCCTAAGAACTCCGTATACCCACAGATCTCCAGGCTTGTTGGGGGTGATGAGGATATCTTAATATATTTGCATTTGCGACGGAAATTAATGTCAAAAACATTAAAAATGGATCAAAATATATACGAAAAGTATCCAGGTGCATTCTGGTGAAGATGTAAAATTTTACCATAATTACCGATATTCTTAATGCCTTCAAGACAACTACAACTACCTAGCTTAACAATTATTACACGGCATTCCTCTCAGATGCCAAGCCAAGAAAGGTTAGGGTCAGCAATACAATTGCTACCCAATCTCTTCGTGTTGTACTTGAACATTACTCATTAAAGAGGTAAATACCGATGGTATGTGATTGCTTACCCTTACTGCATATAAAACTGTCAAGTGTGGCTACTATGGAGCCAAAAATGAGTAATCAAACCAAAACTTACAAAAGCGCGGGAGTGTCAAAACCAAAACAAACCCTGAAATTTCACTCGAGATTTGATATTCCTTATTCTACACATTCACACAATCCAAATGTTTGTCTCTACAAACACTAGAACTAGAAATATACATACCTGGAACAATATTGCACGTGTACCAAATGAAAATTGAGTATTTTAAATAAAACTTTTTGAAAGAAATTCCTTCATCCCGCCATTATGATATGTCGCCTAGAATCTCGCAATGCGCGAGAAGCAGTTTGCGATATGAAACTTTCAGATGTCGCTAGATTCACTTCCAAATAGTAGAAGAATGGAAACTCAACCGGTTACAAACACTTATATATATATATATATATATATATATATATATATATATATATATAATTTTTTTTTCTCTACATCTTATATATAAACCTGAGGCGCCGATAGGCTTGATGATGATGATGATGATGGAGGCTTGTCACCCTCCGCTCGTTAGTAGTAGCGCCTCGTTTTTCTTCGTTGTCTCTGATGTTGAAAGACTGATCCACTCACTCACCCTCACTCATTCTCGTACCCGTCACCACGTTAACTCAAAAATTACTAGCGCACAACATTGACGGGCTCTAGATAGCCCGTGTGTCCCCTAGATGGCGACACGATAGACAACCAACCAACGCATTCTCACTCACCCACCCAGTCACCCTCTTACTATACCTCACTCACTCTCACCCATTCACCTTCACTCACTCTCACCCATTCATCCACTCACCCTCACTCACACCGTCACTCACCCACTCATTTTCACTCACACTCACTCACTCACTCACACTCACCCACTCACTCTCACTCACCCACTCATTTTTGTTCTCAATCACCCACTCTCACTCACTCACGCTTATTTTAACATGTCGACATGGTCAACATGTTAAAATCCAAGATTTCACTATTAACAAACTTGATTTATAGGTTAATTAAGTGATTCCTAGAATGTAGATTGTTTACGGCAAGTATACCATATTCTACTATATCCACACCTTTTATATTGTTCAGCGATATGGGAAGGGGTTTATAAAACCTACATTGGCAACCTTTTTATTACACAAAAAAACTTCTCAGCATCATGTTCTTCAGGGCTGGATTAACCTATATCTCTCTCTCTCTAAACATCAATCAATCAATCTCTCTCTCTCTCTCTCTCTCTCCTCTCTCTCTCTCTCTCTCTCTCTCTCTCTCTCTCTCTCTCTCTCTCTCTCTCTCTCTCTCTCTCAATCTTCTCTCTCTCTCTCTCTCTCTCTCTCTCGTTCACTCACTCGTTCACTCACTCACTCACTCACACACACACACACACACACACACACACACACACACACACACACACACACACGCACACACACACACACACACTCACTCACTCACTCACTCACTCTCTCTCTCTCTCTCTCTCTCTCTCTATATATATATATATATATATATATATATATATATATATATATATATATATATATGTGTGTGTGTGTGTGTGTGTGTGTGTGTGTGTGTGTGTGTGTGTGTGTGTGTGTGTGTGTGTGTGTGTGTATCTCTCTCAAAGCTTCAGTTGTGAGGTTATACATAATTCTAGATAAGATCCCACATGATTTTGATAGGTTTAAGCACACCGACTGTATTTGCCTTTTCCAATTCAAGTTTTCATCTATGGTAACACCCAAGCATTTTGTAGAGTTAACACGATTTAGCTCACAACCTCCATAGAAAATTGATTCTAGATTATTTACAACAGAGCGACTTTGAAACAACATGTAATTAAGGCGGCGTCACACTAGCACTTTTTCCGTCAATGTTGACTGTTTCAACGTTTTTTTTTCTCTCGTTCCGTCTTTCCTTTGAGTCTGAATCAGTCAGACGGACATTGTCGTCTTCACAGGGAAAGCCGCCGCCAACTTTTTAGTCTCAAACCCCAGTAACCTCTGAAGGACGTCATTGTGATATATCCTAAGACGGTTCATAGTGGTAACCTTGAGCCGCGACCACAACGAGTTGCAGTAAAGAGAGTAGCAGTGACTCCTGAATAATTCCAGCTTCACCTCCAAGCTACAATGGGAAAACTTCAGCAACATTGTTATCCGTGACTGTAAGCTTGGTGGTCTGCTTCCTTCCTAACATGGTGCAAGACGTGGCCCAAGTATGTGAAGCTATCCACAAAGGTGAGCGCACGCCCACTGAGTTGTGCCGATTCAAGGTACTTCACCTTAACCCTTAAACCGCGGGGATGTTTTGGCGTGCCTGGCCTCCCGCGCGGGCATATTCACGCAAAAACATACCTCACTTCAACGTTAAAGCGCGCCGGTGGTACCACCGTGCATTCTGTCTTAGTGGTGCTATAGACGATGTCATGTTTCCAGAACATGTAAGATAGCAATTACTCCCTTTATTTTATTTGCTTGTTTGCTATATCCGTTATGTATTGATGTGTTATCTAAGTCATTGACACATGATGCAAGTGGTAAGCTTCACTGAATCTAATATGAAGTACCATAATAGTATAACATTGTTTAGCGCTGTGATTGATAATGTGTTACACCATTAAAATGTGAAATAATGTTTAATAAGTTAATAACCGAATCATATTGTTGGTGTTTACTACATATGAGTCCAAATATCCTGACACATTAATAACCCAAGCTGACAGTAGCAGGTTGTAGTGTGTAGTGTGTAGGCGGCACTGGGGTGTGGCTTGCTAGTGGGTCGTTTTGCGGGTGCGCGATGGTCGGTGAAGAGCAGAGAGGGAGTGAGAGGCGAGGGAGACTCGCACGGCACTGTTTTCCTGGTAACTCATAGTGGCGGGTGTGTGCCCCTCTCTGTTTCTCTCTCTCTCTCTCCTCCCTCTCTCTCTCTCTCTCTCTGCTCTCTCTCTCTCCTCTCTCTCCTCTCTCTCTCTCTCTCTCTCTCTCTCTCTCTTCTGTAATTACGATTGTTACCACTATTTTTTCTTTTCATTAACTGTTGCTTCCAACTGCTCTTCCTCTCCTGCAAACTGTTGCCATTCCTACCTGTCTTCTTATCTTCTCCAGCTTTTCCTCCATCTCCCTTCATCATCCTGTTTCCTTCTCCTCTTCCCTTTCTTTGCTTCTTCTGTCCTTCTTGCTTTAATTCCTTGTTGCCATCTCCTTTTCCTCCTTTCCTTTCTTCATTCTTTTCTCACACCTTTCTTTTTCCTCCTCCCGCCAGGTACTGTTACTGGCAGTCAAATATAATGCCATCATTATAATCATTATCATCATCATCATCATCATAATCATTTTCATCATCCAATCGAAGAATTACTTCCATACGTGAGTTTGCAACGATGTGTGTGTGTGTGTGTGTGTGTGTGTGTGTGTGTGTGTGTGTGTGTATACGTATGTATGTGTGTGTGTGTGTGTGTGTGTGTGTGTGTGTGTGTGTGTGTGTGTGTGTGTGTGTGTGTGTGTGTGTACGTATGTATATATGTATGTATGTGTATGTGTGCGTGTGCGTGTGTGTGTATGTGTGTGTGTGCGTGTATGTATGTGTGTGTGTGTGTGTGTGTGTGTGTGTGTGTGTGTGTGTGTGTGTGTGAGAGAGAGAGAGAGAGAGAGAGAGAGAGAGAGAGAGAGAGAGAGAGAGAGAGAGAGAGAGAGAGAGAGAGAGAGAGAGAGAGAGAGAGAAGTATTAGCGTCCACCTCAGGAGTTATGACTGGTTGAGGGACGGAGTGAGGGAGGGAAGGAGGGAATGAGAGACGACAGCGGTGGAGGAGGAAAAGAAGGAAGAAACGTATGTATAAGATAATGAGAGAGAAAGAGAGAGAGAGAAAAAAAAGTAAATAATGGTGAATAGATAAAATTTATTAAAGATTCGCGATGCTGACAAGAAACATTTAAATTGAACACGTAGAAGACTTGTTGACAGTGGTAATTGTGGTGGTGGGGGTGTAGTGATGGTGGTGGTAGTTGTTGTAGTGATAGCGGTGATGGTGATGGTGATGGTGATGGTATTACCGTAGTTGTTGTTGGTGATAATAGTCATAGTAGTAGTGGTAACGGTGATGGTGTTATTACTGTTGTAACACTAGTAGTAGTAGTAATAGTAGTAGTAATAGTAGTAGTAGTAGTAGTAGTAGGAGGAGGAGGAGTAGTAGCAGTAGTAGTAGTAGTAGTAGTAGTAGTAGTAGTAGTAGTAGTAGTAGTAGTAGTAGTAGTATATAAGTAGTAATAGTAACTGAAGTAGTATTAGTTGTTGTTGTTGTTGTTGTTGTTGTTGTTGGTGGTGGTGGTGGTGGTAGTGGAGGCGGTGGCTGTGGCGGTGATTTTATTATTGTCTTCTGTAGGTCGTGGTAGTAGTGGCAGTTATGGTGATGGTAGAGTTACTGTTGTTGGTCATTCAAAAAGGTTATTAAATAATCACTGAGCTAAGTTGCTATGACCATAAAGCTCTGCTACGGTTAATGAGAACCACCAAACAGCCATGGTGATAAAGATCGAACGCGTAACCTTTCGGTCGCTATACTAGCCAAGCAATAAACAATAGCGCCACTCAGCCCCCTAATGTTACTGGTAATGGAAATACTGGTCACTTTAGTCTTGTAACCATTATCTCGATTACTTCTACGTACTTAATTCCTACTCTTCCTTCAACTCTCTCTCTCTATCTTCTCTTTCTCTTCATTCCTATCGGTTTTCTCTCTTTTCCGCCTTTCCTTTATATTCTCTTCTCTATCCCCTGCCTCTCACCTCCCTTTAATATCCCTCCCTCACCCCCTTCTCTCCCTCCTCCCACTCCAGTTCCTCCTCCGCCTTGGCCTCCACCACTACCACCACCTCAGTCGCACCTAACCACCGCCGCCACCACCACCATACGCCGCCACGGCCAATACCACCACCATCACCAAGTCTTCCTGCGACTCTAGGTAGAGATCTCTCGTAATATTTGGAGAGATGACTGGAAACCAAACACTTCCGCCTCCACTTCAACACCCAACAGTCCTTATCCTCCATTCCCTTCCTCCCGTCCCCTACCGTCATGTTAAATGGGAACGAATGAACGAGTGCCGCTGTCTTTTCCAAGTTATAGGTGTCACGGGAATAACGTAATGTGACGCCCCTTGAAGATGGCATGCAGGAAAGACGTGCGGTGCCTCAAAAAGAGCGGGAAAAGGCAAAATTCCGAAGGAGAGTGGGCGTTGGTTGTCCATCTCTTCGACTAAGACATGGTGGACTCGAGATTTTTAACATTTTATTCCCTTCGTTTTATATCTTGTGGGTGCGTTGGTGTGTAGCTCAGGAGGATGGCCACCTCACATCCTCTACACCTAAATTAACGAGACAAGTGGGAAGAAGATGGAGACTATGGTGAAAATCAATCGATACGTGAGCTGCATGGCGCAGGTGCATGATCTGAGGTGCGCGAGACGGAGTGTGTGTGCGTATCCGTGTCCGTGTGTGTGCGTGTCTGTGTCTGTGTATGTGTGTGTGTGTGTGTAGTCACCCACTCCACAAGCGCACATCCACACCACCACCACTATTACCACACAACTGAGGAAAGATAATTTTGAGATAAACGAATCCTTGAAACAAATAAAGAAAAAGGAAAAGTATGAAAAAAAAATTGTGCTTCTCCTGCGCAGTGCGAGACAAAATGGCCGGCAGCCTTCAACTTCTTCGCCACTTCTACTTTCCATTCTTCTTTCTTCTCTCTTCTTTCCTCTTCGTCTTTCTTAGTAACACTCAGTTCA
>JAPQNM010000038.1:8703395-8705895 GCA_029783475.1 Metacarcinus magister
TATTTTACTATTATTTATTTTTTACTTATTAATTATCACATATTCCTTCATGTCATCTCTACATGCATATTCCCTCATACATATTCCCTCATCTCATCTCTACATGCATATACGCATTGATGCATACGTGTATTCACATGTAGAAACATTTATACATATGCATGAGTCACCGCTCGAGTGAATTTTACTCACGTGAGTCATCCCCTGAGTGATTGGTATCGGCGGTGACTCATCTTGGTATGGAATTAATTATTAGTAACTGGCCGAGGTGGGTGAAGGGAGGACGAACACCTGCCAGGATGATATTGGACTCGTGCAGATATAATGAAGCTGCTTTACGTTACCTCTACTTTTGTCCTCCACTTCTATCTTCTCTTTCTGTCTTCCTCCACCTCTGTCTCCATCTACTTGCGTCTTGCTCCTCATATTAGTCTCATATAAGTTTCCATCCTCGATCTCTCTTTTTCTGTCCTTTTACAACTTTTGATCTATTACTATTTTGTTCTTCTTTGTCCTCCTCCACCTTTGTTCTCCACCCTTGTCCTTTACCTCAATGTTATCCATCTCTTTCCTCCGAAATCTTCGTCCGCCACTTTTTTCTTCCTTTTCCAGTAATGACTCGAAACTTAAATGAGCCGCTGTGCTAGTGTGCGACTCCTTACCCTTTGAGCGTGTGGTGGGGACAGACACATCTCCCGGGAGACAGATGGGTCTATCAAGTCCAGGAAACCCCAGTTTAGTTTCCAAAGGTCTCTCCAAGTCTTCCCTTGAGCATACATCTATTGATTAACCCAAACATATAACAGAAAGAACACCTGAGTAGGCTAAGCACCGTTGTTATTCGAAATATCCACCTCACGCTTACCACCAGCTGACAGAATACAAAAATATCAAATTATTTTTTACTGAGGGAAGCATCTTTCTCAGCAGACAGGACATAGTCTTTTTTACTTCATCCTATATACACACACACACATATATATATATATATATATATATATATATATATATATATATATATATATATATATATATATATATATATATATACCAGTCTCTCAACCCATCAGCTACATCGACCACAAAATATCTTCTTGATTATCCTTTATTTCCTGGATTCTCTCATGAATCCTTGTTACATAATTTATCTTCTCTCCAAGATCCCAGAGTTCCTATTCCTATCATTACCACAACTTGTTAATTTTCTTGCTAATAAATGTTCGGTCCTATACAAATGGCTTCCGCTGCTTACTTTCTATTTATGTCCTTTTAAGTCTGATACACCAACTTGCATCTTATGATTAACACTTTTCTACTCGTACCAATTGCACTCCTGTATTTACTGATGGCACGAAATCCCACTATAGTTCTGGTTTTACTGTTCTTTGACAAACGCACCTCCTTCATTTAATCAAACCATTTCACTATAACAAACGGTTTTTTCCATTCCCATATTTTGCCTTGTCGTTATCTGTTTTTTCTGCCACCTGCCTTTGATGTCTAACGCTTACTTTATTCACATTAACTCAGTCACTCATACATATGGACACAGTCGTAAGAAACAACAGGAAGGTTAGCACACGTAACTTATAGAACTTGCTACTTCCACAGTAATATGACGTGCGTGGATATGGAGGAACCACTGACTTCAGATCAAGAAGAGGACACTGAACCACCACCACAACCATCCATGCCTCAGTAAGTTGAAAGTGTGATAAATTGAAGCATAGAGCAGCTTTCATGATAATCGATTTATCTGTCTACCTATCCATCCATCCATCTCTCTCTCTCTCTCTCTCTCTCTATCTATCTATATATATATATATATATATATATATATATATATATATATATATATATATATATATATATATATGCATATCATCATCTTTATTATCATTATCATTATTATGATTATTAATATTATCATTATTATTGTATTATTATTATTATTATTATTATTATCATTATTATCATTATCACTATTATTATTGTAGTTCTGTGGTGAGGGCTACAAGAATCCTACCACTGTAATCCCTGCTGTTCATAAAAGGCGACGAAAGGGACGGAGCGAGGAGTATGAGTAGCCCCTCCTCGTTAGTCTCCTATGAAAAGACGAGGCGCAGAGGGGGAGGGAAGAGTAATTTCTTCATAAACCCTGGCATGCCTTGTATTGGCTACCCCATTTAGAGGGCTAACAGCCTGGTATATAGATTGATAGATTATCCTCCTCCTCATCATCATCGTCATCATTTTCATCATCACTACCACCACCATCATCATCATCATTGGAAAGGGAAGGTGAAACGAGATACTGGTGTCAATCTACTACAAACTCAGAGGCAGGATCAAAGTTGTATCACAGGAAATGAAAATATTTCTGTAGAGTTTCCATTATTTATTAATTGTATCTTCAAGGATGACCAACAAAACGTTCGAGTTACTGTCAAGTTTTCAATCTTCTATGCATTTAGTTCTACACAATGTGGAAATATTACAA
>JAPQNM010000038.1:8710895-8738395 GCA_029783475.1 Metacarcinus magister
GTAGTCACCACAAGCAAACCTCAAATTATTACATCTTTATCACATTTTGAAGGTGTGTTAAAAGATTTATAAATTATTTATAAGCTCCACTGTTGCTTTATATTATTATATAAACCGAAGTACAGATGTTTGGCAAGGCTGAAATTTTCCTCCACTTATAGGTTTTCCAGTAATCAGCCGATGGAGCAATATGCCCCAAAAAAGTTAAACCCTGATTTATAATATTCTTTTCTTTTTTTACAGGAAAGTGTGAGAATGGCTGAGTTTAAGAAACTCAAGGCACAACTGGAAACGCTGTATACATTAGAGAGCTTTTGCATGGTCATCTCCCGCCTCTGCCCTAAATTGAATTACATCCGTGTGTTTGAGCCAAAAAATCGGTCTTCCCTACAAGCCAAAATCTGCCTCTCAGATAGCTCAAAGCAACTTCAATCAAAAACAAATGACATGATTATAGGCACACTGGACAACGACACTATAAGGTGCCTCAGGTATGTTTCACTGCCCTAGGTGGCAAGAGGGAGTAGTGGTATGATTTAACATAAAAATTAAGTAAAAATACGCAGAAAGCAAGCATAGCTTTCATTATAAGGAATTAGACATAAGACTATGATGGGAAACGTGAAAGAATATTGTTACTTTTTTTCATCTGCTTCAACTGTATTTTCTGATCTTAATTACTTTTGTATTTGTTGTGTCGACTTTTTGTTTTTTACTTGGATGACACCTCGCATTTACAGAAAGGGATAGTTTATAAAAGACAAGGATTTAAGATGAATTACAGGAGGCAAATGTTGTGTATCTATTTTTGAAAGACATGCCCGCTATTAGTGTGCAATAAAGTCTATTATCGACTTTGTGTTAAAAAAAAACACTTACAGCACAGTCCGTGATTACCAAATTACAAGCAAAAGAAGGCATAGGAAAGAGCTTCATCATCCTCACATTACCAGTATTCTCTTTAGAGGTTCAGTATTTTTGGCTAAAACAGCTGCTTTGCATTAGCCTCCGATGGCCTCAGAACCCTCTTGCATCCCTATCACCTCCCTGATGTGCCCTATTCTCATTCTAATATTTCACCCACAGGTCTTATCGAACACAGCAGATGCAGCACAAGCAGATTGGGATTGCTGCAAAGGACCTCGTCACGCACCATCCTGAAGTAGTGAAGACCCTGGCGGCCGCACTCTGCTCGAAGCCAAAGTGGAATATTTCATCCAGCATTGAGTAAATCCACTCCCGACCATTACATTGCCTTATTTTACATTTATGCTTCACACTACTATTAACGTATTACTATGATATTTCAAAATCCTGTAATATAATGCTTAGGGACTATGCAAATACAATATTCCCTGGATTTATGATTGGGATATGTTCCTGAAAACCAAATCATATATCGATTGATCGTATATTGAGGTATTAATTCAATGGAATAAATGGGGATGTGTTCTAGACCCGTTTATAATACCCCTAACACCCCCCAAACTACATTGAATATACATAAATATACAAACTACATTGAATATGTATGAATAAACATATTATAATAAGGCTATAGTGAGTTTTAGTTAGTTAGTTTAATTGCTTGTATATGTACTGTAGTGCCGAGTTGAATCAGAGCGATCCTCTCCGAGGCTGGAGTACGATGTGGCTATGTCGCCTTTGAGGCTAAGGGACATTGTGTGTCACTATATTATCACTCATCATCATCATTGATGAATGGGGATGCTGCTTGTAGTAAATTGGTTTCACTCGTTCACAACAATGCCGTTCTTCTGTAAATCTTCATATAATGAGAGGGCCTTGATTGTCACTAGGACAGTGGATAGAGGCATGCGGCGCCTGATCTGGTCATCAATGTACAATTTCAATGACTTTTCCGTCTCCTCAATTATGGGTTTCTGATGTTTAGTGTTGAAGGGTATGGGCAATGGCATTTGCTCCCTTACCAGCCTCATGCTGATCGATCGTAAGCTGAGGTATCTTATAACGCAGGTTCACTGTATTTATAGGGTTAGTTTCATATTTTGCTTAAGTAGCTTAGTAGGGGAATCCTCATTAGCCTACAATCTTTGACCAAAACCCTACTAAGGGCAGGGTTACGAAGCCCAGGAAAAAAATGGAGTTTTGGGTTTTTTCCTAAATATTCCTTGTCAAATTATACCCCGGTGCATCATATATGGCGGTAAAAATGGTAATTGAGTTTTCTCTTAAAACAGGAAAAGTCCGTAAAGAATGGACAAGAGCTGATACAATGCCTATTTACAAAAATAAAAACAAAGGACCACTTAATTACATATAGATCGATGTCATTGACCAGTATAATCTGAAAGAGTTATCAAGAAACAAGGGATGGAATACTTAGAAAGAGAAGAAATAATAACATACCAAATTTGGATTCAGAATAGGAAGGTCATATGTCACCAACTTATTAAGATTTTACTCAAGATTGATGCCGCTAAAAGAAAAATGACAAAGAGGAGATTTAATTACAATATATAAATTGATGAACAACCTGGAGGAAAAAGATAGGAAAGATCTAATAATGAAAAGAAAATAGAGGCTAGATATTTGAGGTGACTAAAGAAAAATTGCAAAAAGGAATTTGCTTGAACGATACAAAAAGTACAGCTTTCCTCAGAGAAGTATAGATACTCTGAATGGACTGAAGGAAGAGGTGATAATGGCACAGAATGTACATCAAGTGAAGGAAAAACTAGACAAATATAGATATGGAGACTGGGCCACACGAATGTAGCTCAGGCCCTGTATACTACACTTAGGTAAATACAACTAGGTAAATAGTATAATGTTTAATATTATAGTAAAGATAAAATTGAGTCTATATTCGTGTTCTCTATCCTTGAAAATATATATATATAAATTTTCATGAGATTCTGAGGTGTCAAAATTTTCATGAAATTTCCAAGGCGACACCCTTAGATTTTTTTAACAAATCACGTTTTGTTAAATAACTCAAAAACTATGAGGTTTACGTAAAAGACTTATAAAATAGTAAATAAAGAGCCGGAGACGCCCGTTCTTTTGAGCTATAGTAGAATAAAATTGGTAAATTAGTAACGGAGAAAATAATATATTAGTTTTTTTGAAAAAATTTCAACAAAACTTAAATTTCCTACTAAACTATATAGTATAATTTAAATCTGATTTCACCATTAGATAGACAACATCAAACTTAATATATTAACTTCTATACATTATTGTTGTACGACAAATATTTTCCGAGTAAAATGGCAAAAACACATCAACCAAATTTACGTGGAAAAATTTTGGGCGACAAAATTAAAAATCTACAATTGTTACAGAAACCTGAAAAATAACATAAATAACACACTCAACACACACACACACATCCAAACACACACCTAAACACACTCAAACACCCACTTTCTACCCCCAAACACACACTCAAACATAACAAAAAACACACATACTCCCAAAAAAATCACATGAGTGTAGCTCAGGTCCTGTATACTACAACTAGGTAAATACAACTAGGTGAATACACTCACACACGAAATATAATTGAAGACCAAGAATAAGAAAAGAAAAAAAGAAAAATCTGGCCAAGGAAGTAGTTAAAATAATAAAACAAAACGAAAATATAGTAAACGATAGTGGACAAAAAGAAATGTGTGATAATTTTTAGATTTAAAGAAAGTGTTGCCAAAGAAAAACATAAAAGAGGAAGGAGAAAAGAAAGTAGTTATGGAAAGTGTTTAATATGGTACAAGAAGAAAATTCAGAGATTGAAGAAGAAATAGAGGGAAACATGAAGAAGGAGGGACCCGCCCCATAAAAGTTAAGTTCAGGTCTTAAGCAACAGCACAAGATATACTGTCTAAAGCTTGGAAACTGGCAAAGATAGATACACATAAGAAAATTTGGCTAAAAAAGAATATGATTGAGGAAGAAAGAGCCAGATTTAATGTACTGATCAAAGAAGTCAAGGAAAAAACGAGATGAGAACGGAAGAGGAGAAACAAAAATTCTACTGGAGAGTTTTGGACCTAATAGGGAAAAAGTGGTACATACAAGAGAAAGAGTAAGAAAAGACAGTACAAAAGAAAAAGAATGGCTTGTATTATACACAAATATAAATGGGTTAGTGTCAACATTATCAGAAATAAACGATTACCTGAGAGCCAAGAAACCAGAAATATTTGGTTTAGTAGATATGAAACTAAGTGATTCTGAGGATGTGCCAGTTAGGGAAGGACAATACAATGTATGGAAGCGAAACAGAAATCAGAAAAAGTGAGGCGGAGTAATGGTGTTAACAAGGAATGATGTGATAATGGGGAAGGTGGAAAAAGGAGAAGGTATGGCAGAGGTGTTGAAGGTAGAGACTTGGTAGTCATATAAGTTCCACACAAGACCAATGCCTGGGGAGAGAGAAGAGTATGGAATCATGTTGAAAGACAAATGCAAATGTTTAAAGAATATGATAAGAAAACAGTGACAACGTAATTGTGATGGGAGATTTCAACTGCTAAGAAGTTTGCTGGGAAGAATGGTATACTGGAGGAGAAGAGTCATGGGGTGGTAAATAAATTTTAATAATATCACAGGGGTTACATAACAATAAATAAAGAAATGCAACTGACAACACTAAAAGAAAGAAGAGATAGATGATACTTAATTACTATATATAAATTGATGAACAATCTGGAGGAAAGATAGAAAAAATCTAATAATGAAAAGAAAAGAAGAGGGTAGATATTTGAGAGGTCAAAGCAAAATGATGTAAAAAGGAATTTGCTTGAACAATACAAAAAACTACAGCTTTCCCAAAGGAAGTATAGATACTTGGAATGGACGGAAAGAAGAGATGATAATGTCAAAGAATATACAACAACCGAAGATAAAGTTGGACAATATAGATACGGAGACATGACCACATGAGTAGCTCAGACCCTGTATACAACAACTAGGTAAATAAACATACCACCTCTCTCCTTTGTTACTACACTATGAGTTCATCTCTTGCCAACACACCTTTGTTATTGAAGGACACCAACAGATGTTAAGTTTTGTAGTTACAGATCCTGAATTAGTTCTTGACATTTCTCGTGGCAGTCTGTCTTCCTATTCTCAAGAATTTTGTTGAGATGATCTTTCTCATCCTGACTAAGAGGCTTCATATTTTTAAGCAGCAGTTCAAAGATGCATAAAAATCCTCTCTCTGCTGCCTTCTCTATGGGTAGCTTGTCCCCCACCCGTGGGTTAGCACCAAATTCCAATAACACATCCACCATTTCAAAGTTATTCTTTTCCACAGCCCAGTACAGTAGACTATGCTGGCCAACCCAAGAGTTGATTGCCCTCACCCTTTCGGCATCCTCCAGCTGGCTAATTAGTTCTTTCACTAAGTTGACTTGGTCCCTGCAAACCTCATCAATCAGCTTGAGGTCAATTTTCCTTGGAAGGGGATTCTGCATATCAAATTCTGCTTCAAGTTTATTGAGGTTAATCCCCTTCTCAATTATATCCTTGTCTTCCTCTGAATAGTAGGCTCCCGCTATTATCAGCTTTTTGCAAAACTCACGAATGTTGGGTATCCATTTGGCATTTTTATTATGTTGCAGCATGGAGGAAGTTGCAGACAGTGGAGTAGCATCTCTCCAGCAGTACAAGTTGGCATGGGGCTCCAAGTCCAGTTTGTCCAAGGGTGGATGGTGATCAGTTTTATCATCGACTGGCAACAACAAGTTTGCCACCTCCATCAGACGTTTCTGCTCCTCCTTCATCTTGTCCTTGGACAACTCCAGCAGCAGAAGATGCAGCACCCCATAGTGGTCATTGTCACGTGCATTCACATTAGCTTTAGCATTCAGTAGCATCTCCAAAGCTTTGCTCTGGGCATTGACCACTGCGACCAGCAGTGGTGTCCTTCCATTATCATCAGGAATCTCTATGTGTGCTTTTATCTCTTCATAACTCAATAAGAGTCTGAGACACTTTTTAGCTCCCTGTTTGACAGCAATATGGAGAATCTTGCCATTGTCAAAGTCCTTGAAGATGATATCTTGTAGAACAGTTCTACTGCGAAGGGTTTCAATATCCTGATCGTCATCTTCTTGTAAAGCTTTGATTAACTCGGTGCTGTAAAAAAAAAGAGAGAGAGAGAGAGAGAGAGAGAGAGAGAGAGAGAGAGAGAGAGAGAGAGAGAGAGAGAGAGAGAGAGAGAGAGAGAGAGAATATCAATATTGCATCAAAAGAAATAGTTTAGAAATTTAGGCATATATTTGCTATGTATCTGAGGAAGACAAAGTGATCACCATTACAACTCACTCGCCCTCACTCACCTCCAAGACTTCAACGGGTCAACACCCAATACCTTCATCTTGTTACCATCAATATAGTCTCAAGACTTTCCCTTGTGATTCTTACATTAAAATTAATCTTTACATACTATACATAGTTAGCCATGTGTTACATAGGCTAAGATAAATACCTCCATGGATCTCAGCAATGAAGGGGCAAGTCAGCCCAAAGTAGTTTGAACTAACACAGCCTTCACTTTGCCCTCACCTTCAGTCAACCTGAACGAAAGTTAACTACAACGAATATCCAAGAAGGGAATTAGAATTTTGGATGGGAGGATGATAATGGGATTGACTGCGCTATAGCAAGAATATATCAGCTTTTGATATGTGCGTGATAGCAGTAAAACGCAATAACAAAATGCCTGATAGCAGTAGGATGGGTGCAATATCATTAAGCATTTAGCATCAGTTCCCCAAATCAAGTATTCAATTCCTATGTAAAAATATTACACAACATTTATTGTAGTAGTAATATAAGTAGAAATAGTAGTAGTAATAGTAATAATAGTAGTAGCAGCAGTAGTAGTAGTAGTAGTAGTAGTAGTAGTAGTAGTAGATGTAGATTACGCTTGGTTTCTCACATTCCTATACAAATTCCATGCTAGTTTTTTCTTACTACAATAGCAGTAGGGTGTAACCATACAGACAGTCTCGTTATGTCCAGTAGGACTGTTGTATGTTCTTCCTATGTACCTTTGTACTTCATTTGTATATGTACTAAACATTGGTAACTATCCGACTCATGAATAACATTTATTTTATTAATGTAAATAAACAATTATATATCAAACACAGAAAAGCAGTTCTGCATATCCCTACCCTTACACCTCTCTCTTTCCCCTCTACCAGCACTGCACTGTGCAGTTGATTCTGGATGAAGTTGGATTTAATTTTTGCTTACAGTTTACAGTTTCATTACCATTGTGTTTGAACAGTAACAACAGTTCCTTCAGCAACAATGCATTTTACATCATATTATACTTGTGCTTCTTATCAAACTGGCATCTTGTTAATTTCTTGTCATTCTCTTTTAACCTACTCATAACGTATTTACAACTCATCAAAAACAATTTATAAAATAATTCTTTAAGGGTTCGGCAGGCTAGCACTTGGCGTCCAAACAAGATAAATTATTTTTCTGATTATCACAAAGTAATGTACTTTCTTAGTTAGGATTAAGGTGAAACTCATGCTGTACAATTATCAGCAGCATAGATCATCTTGTCAGAATGCTAAATAATAGCTAGCCAAGCCCTGTAGGGAATCTTTTAGTAGAGAAGACACAACATTTTGGCAAATTATTACTCCCATGACAGACATCAAGAGTGGTGGTGGTGGTAACACTTTACCTTGGTGCAGTGGTGGTGGTCAATCCACTCCTGTGTGTTGATGAGCTCACCTGTAACAGACAACAACGTCATGACTCTACCACATTGGCATCAATGCATTACCAACACTACAACCACATCATCACCACCATCTCTACATACAATAGGAGTGGCACCACTATCATTACTTACTTCACATTCACCACAGTCTCATTATCTCCACAAGCATTACATATTCATTAGTCACATCATCACCTGCATGACCACCATTGCCATTCACCACTAATATCATCACCACAATCACCACACCATCACCAACAGCACCACACCACAAAGACAACCACGAACAACAAAAATACAACCACTACCTCCATTGTCATCCTCAAAACCACCACCATCACCACAGCATTCACTGCAGCAAATGTTTGTTTTCATTACTGGTATCATTAATATGTATTACCAAAGCTTGACTTAATCTGACACTGACACTGAGATCGTCTGTGTAGACATTATACAAGTAGGGAGACAAGATCCCTCCTTGTTGAATACCATTGGCAGTCTTAAATTAAACTGAAAAAGAATTACCCCACTTGACAGTAAATTCCGGAGTAGTGTACCAATACATTAGAGATTAACAAGATAACCAGGAATGCCCCTGACGAGAAGTTTATTGAAGAGCTTCCAGGCGGTGGTATAGTGGTCAGTGTTCGGACATGCGAACCTAGGGTCCCGGGTTCGATCCTCAGATATCCGCTGGCCACTTTTCATTCTTTGGTATTAATGCCGAGTGGCCAAAGATTACCCAAATTGCTGCCATACTGTCCTCAGACGGGACTTATAATGTTTATATGCATTTGAGGCTGTAGCAGCAATAGCCTCTCACATTCTCAACATATTCAAGAGAGAACGTAAACATTCAAGGCATCACTATAAAAAATCTAAAAACCTACGCCAAATAACAGGCAAGAGGCAAGTCCATATTTGCCTCCATAAAGCCTAGTGGCATCAACGGTTTGATAAAGTAAAAAGTAAAGTAAATAAAATAACAAAAAAAAAAAGTAATTCACTGTCAAAGGCCTTGCTAGCATCAAGGAGGCAAAGGTAGACAGCTGAACCTCTGGAAGTATAATATTGAATGATATTCTTCAATGTCCACACACACACCTCCGTGCCATGTCCCTTCTTGTAACGGAAATGAATGTCAAAAATTATTGGAAATGGATCAAAATCTATACAAAAGGAGTTATATTTATATTCAGGTGCATTATTGTCAAGATGTAAAATTTTACTCAATACACATAAAACTCCATCAGAAAAAAGGCTTCATCTTCGAAGTCACTGAAACCCAACTACAGCAAATTTACTTATCAGCCTTCCCAGCAATGACAAACTGAAGCCAATACCTCTCGCCGCCTACATAAATCAATTGCAACCCCAGCTGACGCAGCCGTCCAGCCCACAGCAATCAATTCTGCAATGGCTGAGTATGATGGTTGTGTCATTTTGCTCTTCGTCGTCCAAGTTTATACAGAAGACAGGAATGACTGACGTAGGTTTGCTTGTGACTTTGCAACGGCACAACTTGGTTGAGTCTCTTCATCGTCGGTACTCAGTGCCGTTACAAAGGCAAAACACCCGACATCAACCAGACCTAGGAGACATTTGGAGTGAAAACACTTCCTTTCCCCTTCCCTTGTTGTATTTTCATCTGCTCCACACCACACCACTCCTTCCATCCCCTCCCATGCTTCACTCTTGCTCTCCATCGCGCAGTCCATCACTCCACATATTTTTGTATGGGTTTCTTGTATCTCATAATGTCCAACCTTCCTCTCTTCAAAAGTTCACTTAATTATCTCTTCTTCCCTAAAACATTGAGGCTATTCATATTAACTGAGTCAACTCTCAGACATGTTCTTTCCTTCCCACAGCAAATTTGAGGCTTTTCTTTGCTTATAGTTTTCTTGTCCTCCAACAATGAAGCCACTGGCAGCTGGCAACGCTTTCCGGAGGGTCACAGGTAAAAGTTACATAAACACTGTTGATGTACAGAAACCCCCTTCATATAATTTATTCTACTCCTTGTAATATAATAACGGTGCGCACTGCGCACCACGTGAAGGTGGGGATGGGCTGCTTCAGTAGTGTTATACGTGATTGCTTTTATTTTCTTTCCCAATACTTAAGCTTTTCTTTGCACAGTAGCAAACTTCGCACTTCGGTTAAACCTCATTGGTTATGATACTGCCACTGCGCACTTTGCTTATCAAATATTATGCCTTGAAAATATTTTTTCATTTAGTGTAACTAAATTGTTAGCTTATATAATTAGTGGTTGCGATATTGTTGATAGTGTAGTTTCCACCTTAGATATTTGTATTGAAGTTTTACAATTGTCTTTGGGTCATGGTTACTATTATTTATTTATTTTTGTTTTTGTTACGATTTAAACACAGCTGAAAAAAAAATTCAGTCATTGCATGAGTACTGAGTAAGATGTCGGCTATGGCTTCAGATGCTGTTTCAGCTATGTCAGAGTGATGATAGAACAGCTGAGCGTCGAGGTTCTAACCACCTTATTTTTGTTTGTGCTATTGCGACTCTATGGTATTAATACACATTCCATGAGTCTAATATCATGAAAAAAACCATCCTCCTTTTCTTCCTGTAACAACCATAATAAGATTAGTTAAGGTTGTCTCATTGCCTTTATAGGTAGAAAACAAAAGTGGTAATTCATGATACTCTTGTAAGGTAATATTCTATAAAGTTAATATGTTTAATATATTGTTTCACTATTGTCGCATTTAAAAAAATAATTCTGAGTATATTAAAAAAAAAAAAGTTCAACGTCAGATTTATGATTTTTTCGTAGTTACATACATATAATTCAAAGTAAAATATTATATTTAAGTAGATGCAAAAGTCAACATTTGCAGTTTGCAGTAGTTAAAGCTTGCTATTATGCATAACACATTGCCTATAATAGCAACTATACTCAGGTATTTTCTAGGCTATTTTACTATAGTTTACTGTACAGTAGATGAAATATTGTTTTATATTTCTGGTTTAGAATATATTTTCTAATTACTTAGGTTCCATGCTTATTTGTGAAAACACTATTTGCATATAATAGAACAACTTTGACTGGCCAATATGGGAGTGTGTAGCTTCATGGGTTGGCTGACGCACTGCTTGTAGGAACAACTCTATGGTTCTAACTAGTGAGAGCCCGTCATTCATTGGTGTTTGCGAAGCACTAGAGAAACAGAGCCAACCAGTGATATCGCAGATTTTGCTGTATTCAACATGGTAGAACTCATTGTGAAAACATCATTGTGAAAGCTGTACGTTCCAAACTGCCACTTTATTGTCGGGTATCAATGTGTATGTGTAATTCCAGGTAGCAGCTGCTCCATAAGCTAGCGGAAGACATGGAAGAATCTTCTCGTTTAGGGTTTAAACCCCAAAAACAAGTTGTTTACAACAAACTTTTGCCCTACAAAGAACATATTGACGGTGAAATTCTTGAACAAATCCGCGAGATTAAAGAAAATTTATCCAAGGCTGTTATCCTTCGTGACATAAGGCCGGGATGTGTCCACTGGGTTGCTAAACTCTCAAGGTGAGGTCTTTCTCATGTTGATGAGCAACTGCTCTACTTTTATGATGTTGACACAATTATTTTGTAATGAATATCTATGGTAGACAGGCCAGTAAACTTAAATGTTTGATTTTTTCGGTAAATCTGGGTAACTGCTCGTCCCCTAAATTCTTCCTGTAGCCAACAAGCTTGGGGACCACTTGGGAAAGCGGGGTTTTAGGGGGGGGAAGGGTAAAAGTGCAGAATAAGGCCTTCTGCCCTTTCTTGTTTCTCCTTCCCTACATACTATACATAGTGTACTCAACACATCTGTGAAGGTTTCAGGCGGCGCTCACCATTATTTACCTCGCAAAACGTCTTTGAAGTTATGTTAGGTTATGTTATGTTATGGTTAGGTTAAGGTTGTTTGGTTAGGTTACGGTTATGTTATGGTTAAGTTAAGTTAGGTTAGGTTAGGTTATATAAAAAATTTACATATTACCCAAAAGTTAGGGTTCTCAACCTTAGATTTTTTTCTGGATTTGGGTAATAAAATGTAAAAATCTTATATAATCGAACCTAGCTGAACCGAACCTAACCTAACTTAACCTACCCATAACATAACCGTAACCTAACCTAAAAAGCTTAACCTAACCTAACCATAACGTAACATAACCTAACCAACATAACATAATATAACACTGGTAAACTCTGGAACTCTCTTCCTTTGTCTGTTTTTCCACCTGCCTACGACTTAAACTCTTTCAAAAGAGGAGTGTCAAGACACCTCACACTAAATTGGACTTCCCTCCCCCTGTCTATATTTCTCCTACTGTCCTCTTTACCTCTTTACCAGACGCCCCAACCTGTCACGTAGCTTATAATCATAATTCAATCATGTAATAATCTCATAAATTGGGGGTAAGCCCCACACACCCCTCTTCTAGCAACCTTACCTTAACCCAAGTTTTTGGTTGCTTAGTTAAGTTTCACCTGTGTAGTATAGCTCCTTTGATCATTGAAATATTAGGTCTTCTCACCTTGACAAGTTAGTCTTCGTGTTCCTTCAAAAAGGTTGATATCAACTATGTATAATTTATTTTTGTTTCAGATTTGTGAAGCTTTATGGAATATGCTTTTCCAAAGAAGACCATGTGAAGCTGGTAAAACTCATGTACGAGCTGGCTGTCACCCTCAACCAAGAATTCTGGGTCATGGCAAAATTTGCCCAGATGTTGACAATCCTGCTCAAGTGAGACATGTTGTTTATTGTGAATAATGATAAGTCCATTATAGTGATTAGAATGACTATAGTGATATGGTGCTACAAATTAAGGTAGTATTAAAATTGAAATATGAGGTGGTGGGGTGTTCTTTTTAGAGTGGGTGCTATGCTTTCCACTGTGCTTGTACATTCTAATCTTTTCCAATATTCATTTAATACATGTAGATATATGGTTAATGCAGTTTATGCTGCATATATACACTCATCCCTCAGCTATCACACCTAATAGGTTAACACAGATGCATGTGATAGCAGAACTTAATAATAAATGGGATTAATTGTAATTGGTTTATCAGCGGCCAATTTCGGATAATTTGTTCACTATTTACCTATGATTTTGTGTCAATTATGCCTACAACATGAAATAAAGCAGTAATCTATCAATACACTTGCTGCTTGTCTATCACCACTGGCAGCCTCACCTGATATTGTCACATTTTTCACATTATGCCTTGCCATAAATTTATCTACCCACACTTTGAACACCGGTAGGGTTACCACAATAAATTTCCTTGGCTATTTCCATTATTTCTTTGGTATCCAGAGGTGTGTTTCGCTCTGCCTGCCTCTCTCTATAGCTACTCGATAACTGCTCAGTCTTAAGCAGCACTTGGTTTACACTTCTCTTTGGATTTGATCCTGCAGCAGAAGGTGCAAGACTCATATGCTTCTGAATATTTTTTCTTCACAAAATTACCTTGCACTGTTGACTCATTCACTCCAAACTTCTTTGCTACAGTCTCACTAAGTCTCACCACTATCAATAAGCTTGCATATCTCTAGTTTCTCGGCATAGGTGAATTTTTTTTTTTGTCGAACCTCTTTTGAACCTGCCGCCTTACGCTCAGTGATGGTTGGTGGTTTCATGATTGGCCTTGTTGGTAAGAATGGGCCAATGCAGGTAGCATGGGTAACAACAAAATTAATGTGGGAGCTCTTGTTTCACTGTGATCACAGAGGATACACGGACTTAGTGAGGTGGCGGGAAGGGTGATATGTGGTGGGAGAGCATCAGCCCATCACAGGTGGGAAGGCTCAGTGATGTCAAACCAATTACGAACACGTGCGTCATAAGGTTTTTGAAATCAGACTGCGTGCGATAACAGGATTGATTTTGTGATTGGGATTACCCTTTGTAATGGCTCCGTTTCTCTTCTCAAATTCATGTTAGTAATCTTGTCTTTGTTGTCTTGTTTTCATAGTCTTGTACTCCAAATTTTCATTAAGTAAGTTATTTTTTCTAATTGTTCATTATAGTTTCCAGTAAATAATAAAATTTCAGCTGTGTGTTCTCTGATTTCTTTATATGGTTATTGCATGAATGTTTATTGTTGTCAAAAATCCATATACTGTTTACAGTCTAACAAAAATTGCTCTAGGTTTTGTATCTCATAGTGAGGAAAGACTGAGCGGTCATGTTGTCCAGTTGTAGCCTTGGGATGTGTCTTTGCAGTGGTTCCCTCTGTTGGTTTGTTGATTGCAGTTATTTAGTCATTATTATTTTTTTCTCAATGAGCATATTGTTTTCTGATTATCCACATTTCCTTTGAGTTCTTTTCTAATTTCAATTTCTTATGGCGTTAGTTTTTCAAATGCTAATATGTTATGTAATTTATTTTACATGTGCTTATATTCTTTATAAAATTAAAATCTTCACATTCCACTGTAATGAGGATATTCTAATGAAAAGTGTTCTAATGTTTCTCTTTCATTTCTACAATAAGGTTATTTTTCACTTCCATTGATATCTGCTTCTCTATTTTAAAGTTAATGTATTAGTTCGTCCTCATTGTAATAACTGGATTCTTCTGTATTATCAACAGTATTCCTCTCTTAGAGTTTTCTTAAATTTTCCATATATACTCAAAGTTGTCTTTTGATTACCATTATAATCATAATGCTTGATTGGTGCTTGATCACATATGTTGATTATACAGGTACTTTCCTCATCTAATTAATTATTTTGATATAATTTTTTTATCTCCTTGCCAAACATTGGTGTGGGAAATTTTGTTATTAGTGATATTGATGGCCTTTGTTATACTTCTAGGAAAAAAGAACTGCTGAGCCCGGATGAGCTTGTCTTGGAATGGCGTCCACTGTATGACTTGTACAATAGCTTGTTCTACAACTCGTACAATACAATTGGAATGCTGATGCTGCCATCGTAAGTAATTCATTACTACTGGAGGTGGTTATTTGTTTGTGTGGGGATGAGTTTTTTAAGTAGTCTTATTTATTCATTAACTAACAATTTACATGCCAGAATTAGTATTAGTGATGATGCTTTACCACTTTCACAGTGTGGCACTGACCATTTCTGTCAGTCATTTTGTTAAGTATACACACTTACAAAATAGAAGCTGGTGAAGGTGCAAAGAAGGGCAATGATGATGATACTAAAACATAAAGGAGTTGCATTATGAAGAAAATGTGCATAAACCTTAGTTGCCCCAATATCAGAATAGAAGAGAAAGAGGTATTTAAGAATGACTTTTGAATTCTGAAGAGATCTTGAATAGTTTCTATGATTGAATAATGAAAGGACATGAAAATAAGTTTAGGAAGACATTATTGTGAAAGTATGTTTAAGAAATTTAGTTCCCAGTGTTTGGAATGGTTTAAAGGCAGAATTGATTTAAGCAAAGAAAGTTTGTGGTTGTAAAATACGATGGATAAAAGTGAATTTATAGACAGTACATGTAAATATAATTTGGCGCACACACCCACACACACACAGTGGAGTACCACATGGATCAGTTTTGCACCGATAATCTTTTTAGTATATATAAATGACTTAACAGAAGGAGTAAGCAGTTACATAAGTCTGTTTGCAGATGATGCAAAATTACTAAGAAAGATAATAAACTACAAGGATTGTGAGGAGCTACAGAATGACATAAACAAGATATATGAATGGAGTATGATATGGGAAATGGAATTGGATGCAAAAAAATGCCGTGTATTGGAAATGGGAAAGAGTGCAATGAGACTCTCATGGATATATAAGTTAGTACATAACATTATATCAATAGCTAAAGAAGAAAAAGATTTGGGAGTGGTAATACAGGACAATCTATCACCAAAGAAACATATTGATAGAATATTTGGTGACACATTCAGGATGCTAAGAAATATATGGTTGGCTTTTCACTACCTAGATAAAGATATGATGAGAAAAATTATAACTACCATGATTAGACCAAAACTTAAATATGTAGAAGTAATATGGTCCCCTCACAAGAAAAAGCATGTGATGAAATGAAAGAATACAGAGAATAGTAACTTAGACGGTTAGACTCGTAAGAGAAAAGATTAAAAGACATGCAACTAAACACACTATGCATCCTGTGCGTAGTGTAGCTTCGTTCCCAGTGTGAATCCACCTTAACTCTTCCACTAGACTTTTTGCTGACAACAGTTTACTGTATAGAGCAGGGGAGGCGGTAGTACAGTGGTTAGCATTCGGGTATGCGAACCTTGGGTCCCGGGTTCGATCCCCTGATATCCGTTGGTCACTTGTCATTATTTGGTATTATCGCCAAGTGGCCAAAGACTACCCAAATTGCTGCCATACTTTCCTCAGATGGGACTTACAATGTTTATATGAATTTGAGGCTTTAGCAGCAATTAGCCTCTCTTTGTTCTCAACATGTTCAAGAGAGAACGTAAACATTCAAGGCGTCATTATAAAAATTCTAAAAACCTACACCAAATAACAGGCAAGAGGCAAGTCCATCCTGCTTCAATAAAGCCTACTGGCGCCAACGGTTTGTGATATATATAAAGAAGACCAGTGACGACTGTAGACTCCTTCAACAAGACCTAGGTGCCCTCCAGCAGTAGAAGCGTGCCTGGCAAATGCACTTCTGTACAGTAGTAGATGTAAATGACATGACAGAAGGAGTAAGCAGTTACATAAGTCTGTTTGCAGATGATTCAAAATTACTGAGAAACTACAAGTATTGTGAGGAGCTACATAATTATATATACAAGATGTATGAATGGAGCCTGTAGCTCATCTAGGATTTCGTCAGCTGTAGCACCAGAGAAGGTGTCAAATTCACAATCATCTCAATAATTTCTAACTTCTGAGCATAGGTTAAGTTCTTCCTCTTTCTAACTTCCCAAGCAGGTGCTGCTATCTTGCGCTGGCCAATGGTGGGAGGACGGGGTCAGGGTAACTCAGCCATTGTTGTACAATACCACTAAAACGTTCCACACAGGCATGCAGAAACGCTGTGTATGACCATGACAATAATTATATATAGCTTTGCATTATGTTCCCAATTCTGCATGCAAATTCAGATGCACAAGCTGCCAATTTTAAGCTTCGGTTTTACTACATATATGCTTGTGTAATACAGACGCAGAATTGGCAACATAATGCAAAGTTATATAAAATTATTGTTGTGCGCATGCGCAGTGCTACTGCACACCGGACATTGGTGACTTTGGTCTACCAACTTTCAGTGCCATGTCAGTTTTCTAGGAAGGCAAGATAGTGCGAAACATGATAGCTGAACTCGTGATAGCCAAGGGTTGAGTGTATGTATAAATTTCTCTTGTGGAGAAAAGTTCAGTCTTTTACCACCCTTTGCAAAATGTAAGATAGACAGATAGATTAAAAAAAAAAAAGCATATTAGTTTATTTTGTTATAGATTGCTATCATGATTGACATTAACTGTTGTAATATTCTCCATAATGCAGAAGAGTTACTTAAATCAGTGGTGTATGTTGAAAATTGTAACCAGTAGCTTGTGCTGTATATACAACTTTGTTAATGATTGTTGATTAGAAGACAAATCTATGATTCTGTGAAGTAATGACATTTTCAAGTGACTCATAACACAAATTCTAAATTGCAGTATAAGTAAGTGATATGATGGTAGAATTTTTATTATTTTGCATGATTCCAATGCTCATTTTCTACATAAGCTGATGAAATAGCTCACATAATTTGATTATTGTAGAGTCATAAGTTGTTTATCAGTAGACATTTTCAGTAATTGTGCATAGTTATCTGTTTGGCTATTTAGCTGCTGTAAATATCATGCAGTTGCCTTCATATAGTATTTATTCCTTAATTTGATGTAGGTTAATTTTCTGTTTTGCAAGTTCCAACCCTTATCTAATCATTGACTGCAGTGAGTTTTGTGCTGAGTGGAAATTATCAAACAAAAAGATCTCGCCATTAATGTGTTTGTCATGTGAATATATAATGGCTACTTTATAATGTATATTTTTATTATTACATGTTCAATGTGTTCTTATTTGCATCAAATTTTTATTTGAATTATATGATATAGGGGTACTTGAGTTTCACATTCATTATTCAAGTTATGTGATTCTCGAGTTTTGCACTGATACTTGAATTCTCTCTTATCACAAGTTTTGAGCACATTGTTAATGAGTTTTACTCTGATCAATGTAATGTACTATAGTATACTAAGTGCTGGTGGTCATAATGTTTTGATAAGTAGGCACCTCTTCTGGAATGGAATAAGTGCACATAGTTTGAAATAAGTGGTTTCACATAATGACTACTTTGTTGGACTGCTTCTTGATTTAGTGGAGAGGTAGACATTGTGGAGCAGGGATGTGTGGTATTGGTCTGTGGTTGGCCACATGATGTGTTGGTGTGGAACAGCCAACAGCAAATGTGTAGTGAGATGATGTGTTCATGTTGATGGGCAAAATACCAAAAGAACTTGTTCAGGAGTTGGAGGCCTCCTACCTTGCTTCCCCTGCTGCAAGAGTTAGCTGTATTATTAGGAAAGTTTAGGAGACAAAGTTATAATGGCACGAATAAAGAGAGGAGAGGAGAAAAGATTTCTCATTGTGGAGTCAGGAACAAAAATGATTGGAAATATCAAGGAACACTGCTTCTATGTGCACTTCTTGAATCAGCAATTTGTAGAACAGTTGTGATTGACTGGAATTTTTGTCCTGGCATGGCTAGTCAGAGGCAGCAGATGTAACTACGTTGCTTTAGGTAAGGCTTAGGTGGGCAATGGCATGGCATGGCAACTGTACTTGTTGAAGCTGGCTGAGCAGATTCATGCCAGTGGGGAATGCATGAAATTCATATTTTCATATTCCTTGCCATTTGCTGATTTTTTATTTATTTCATATTTATTCCACATTGAGAATATCTTCTCCTTTCAGCAGCTAACTCCCCCTCCCTGCAGCCTTAAACGTTATGCCACCACCATGCCTCAGAATAGCTATCTACTGTATAAGGGGAAGTAAGGAGGGAGATTTATGTTCCTCCAATTAAAATTTTTTGTCTTCTAGCCACAAACACAATCATGCCATCTCACTGTATGTGGTTGTTCTATTCCGCTACACCACTTCATGGTCATTACCTAACATCATCAAGCTCAAACACTACAGGTTAGAATAGCTGAATTACTACTCATTTAAGGAACTCCAGAACATTGAGTAAGTTTGAGGAGGCCCGAGTTACCTGTGAGCTCCCAAGAACAAAGCAAACATGAAACTCAAGTATTCCCTGTACTAGCAAATTTCTTTGGTGATGGATATGACTGTACTGAACTGAAGTAATGCATACTTGTCATAGTTTGATTATATTCTCCATTTTTGAAGTGAGACCAAAGCAAAAGTTACTTTAGTGTATAGGATTCAATAATGGCTTGCTTGACAAGTAGTACATGACAGTGATTCAAATAATATAATGCAATGACAACTAAAACAACTTCAAAATTCTTTTATGGCAGTGATAGTACACCATGTATCACTTGCTACCTATTATCCATCTGACCAAGGTTAAGTGCAAACAGAATTTATGTGTGAGATGCGCTTCTTCTCTTAGAACCCACCGTCATGACTCCTTTCAGGCACACCCGGAGGGACACCAGTCGTTTGTTTAGCCGTAGGAGGGGATTTTCATCGTAAGTCAAGCTCACTGGTCTTACTTACGTTGTTCTTAATATTCCTATAGGCTTTTCTTTAGTTTTCATTTAGTTGACTTAACAGTAATTTATTTGATCCTGTCAATACACTCATCTTACATTCTCTCTCTCTCTCTCTCTCTCTCTCTCTCTCTCTCTCTCTCTCTCTCTCTCTCTCTCTCTCTCTCTCTCTCTCTCATTATCTCTTATTTTCTCTCATTCTCTCATTCTCTCTCATTATCTCTCATTATCTCTCATTATCTCATTATCTCTCTCTCTCTCTCTCTCTCTCTCTCTCTCTCTCTCTCTCTCTCTCTCTCTCTCTCTCTCTCTCTCTCTCTCTCTCTCTCTCTCTCTCTCTCTCTCGTACTTATAGATGCATTCTGTATTACATCTGATTTTCCAGTCTTGAATCTTAAGTTGCTGTTAATGTTTACATTTTTATGTTTACTCTAACTTTTGTATCCATTTTTGCTATGAAATTTATCAAATTTGTCTGCACATTTATGAGACTAAGGTTTTTGTTTGCATTTTCTCATATTTATAATTTCAATCATAGTAATTCAGCAACAATTGATTACACTTCTGAAAATATTTGAAAAGTAAAAAGTTTGTCATAAACCATTCTCGTAATGAGAAATATTTAAAATCATATATTATATATAATCAGTTCCTGCTTTACACATCAAGTAGCTAGCTTTAATCATATGCTGTTTCTTAGTAAAAGTAGTATGATATACAAAAAGATATAAGCTTTGTGTTATTATGCACATAAGTTTGTTTGTGTGGGTGATAAAAATCACTTTAATTTTATCTAGTATTTTCAGCTGCATGTGTGGATGATAAACAAGTTTGCTTTTTCCTTAGTGGGGGCTGCAAGAATACTACCACTCCCTGGGTGTTGTAGAAGGTGACTAAAGGGGATGGAATGAGGGGTCTTGGAAGCCCCTCCTATGTATTTATCGCAGTCTTCAGTGCATATTACTTTACCGCCAAATTTTGTATCATCTGCGAATTTTGCTACTTTTGATGAAAGATTGCTCTCTAAATCATTCACATATATGAGGAAGAGCGTGGTTCCCAGGACATATTTAAAACATATTTATAAAGGAGTTTATTCAAAGAACAGCTACAGTATTCATGAACTGGACAACTTTACTACTTTCGCAAGGGTTCATTAACTGTTCATAACTGTTTACCAAGACAAGCTTTCGATACACCACGTTTTGTCTCGTGTTTAAGTGGGGCTGTTACAAAGGCTAAGTCTTGAACCATAGACCAAAACAACAATGGCAACACGTCATCGATAGTATCAAAGTATGTACCGAAATCAGGTGAAAAAAATAAGTTGTTTTTATTTTAGCATTACTGGTATTTTGATTTGTAATCATATAGATTTCATTCTGTGATCATCAGGAAACCAATGTGTTAAATAGGGGTATTTTGGTGCTAGCCTAGTAACAGTAACTCCTACCCCAAGGCTTACGAAAACCAAACCATCAGGGTATAAGGGTTACAAAAGACAAATAGCTTATACATTAACTTCTTGCTTACTCTAAGGATGTAACTAATCCTGCTGCCAAGGAGCTTGCATCAAGGATAAATGAAGATGCTGTAACTGATGATAATGTACCTTCAATTCATCATTACACTGATTCTGAAGAAAGCAGTTATGAAAATGAGGAAGATGTGACAGAACGAATCTCTATTGATAGGTTAATTAAGAACTAGTCATTTTCTATTACAATATATACAGCATATAAAGTCTGGGGACAAAACTTCAATAATCTGAAAATTTTGAAAATCCGGTAGTCCTAAGGTCCCATGGTTGCTGGATTAGTGATGGTCAACATGTGTATATATATATATATATATATATATATATATATATATATATATATATATATATATATATATATATATATATATGTGTGTGTGTGTGTGTGTAGGAAGGAATAATAAGAGATAGACAATTTGGATTCAGAACAGGAAGATCATGTGTCTCAAACTTATTCAGTTTTATTCAAGAGTAATAGATATAACACAAGAAAGATATATATATATATATATATATATATATATATATATATATATATATATATATATATATATTTATATATTTTTTTTTTCTATATCATTAACTGTTGGCGCTAGTAGGCTTTATGGAGGCTAATTAGACTGCCTCTGCCCGTTACTTGGCATAGGTTTTAGATTTTTTATAGTGACGACTCGAATGTTTACGTTTTCTCTTGAATATGTTGAGAATGACAGAGGCCATTGCTGCTACAGCCTCAAATGCATATAAACATTGTAAGTCCCGTCCGAGGACAGTATGGCAGCAATTTGGGTAATCTTTTGGTCACTCGGCGGTAATACCAAAGATAGAAAAGTGGCTAGTGGATATCGGGGGATCGAACCCAGGACCCTAGGTTTGCATGCCCGAATGCTGACCACTGTACCACCATATGGACCATATGCACCTATATGGGTGGATTACATATTTTTAGAGTCAAAAAAGGCATTTGATACGTTTCTGCACAGGAGATTATTATAGAAGTTGGAACACATTGGAGGATTGAGAGGAACAATAAAAAACTGGATAGAAGACTACCTGAAAGGAAAGGAAATGAGAACAGTAGTAAAGGATGAAAAATCAGAATGGAGAGAAGTAAAAAGTGGAGTACCACAGGGATCAGCTTTGGCACCAATAATGTTTTTAGTATATGGGTTATGTTGGTTGGTAAATTTGGTGTTGGCTATGGGCATGGAATGAATTTCCCCTAAATACATGTATTTCAATAGACACTATAATGAAAAAACACTATATAGAATGAGGCCCCAGAATCAATTATTTGATAAAGTTGATCACCACTGTACTACTACAGTTTGGTAGCTTTAAAAGGATAATTCTTAAAGCAAAAATATTAAAATTAATCTAGTTTTTATCTCAAGATTTTGCCCTAAACATTCTTTTTAATAGAAATGCTGAGGGAGCTGTGGAAAACATGATTCGTGTCTGCCGCTTCTACTTTGCACCAAATTCTACAAAGGAGATTTTAGAAGAGGTGCGGCCATTGCTGTGCCCCTTTGATATGATCATGCAACGAGCCATGGTTTATTTGGAACTCTTCTTGCCCACTGCTCTCATGCCTTGCCAAGAAGAAATTGGCTGGAGGCTCTGGAAGGATGAAATGTTGGGTGAGCATATCCATAGGAATATTTGTTTATTTATATTTTTAAAGCATTTAAGCTACATTTGATATTTTAAGAATAGGAAAACATATTTTGCATGCTGCTGTCACTGCAGATACTAGTAGTTGGCTTCATATATCATCGACAACTGCCATATAACAAAGGTATGTTGCTCAATTAGCTCTCACTATGAAATTTGATTTCAACTTAGACTTTGGCATTGCAGAGTGAGGCTTTAGTTCCTTTATTTTTGTTGTTAATCTTGGGTTTCTAAAATGTGGAAGGCACAAAAACTAGCTGTTTGGAGGAAAAAATTTAGTTTGGGAATATGTGGAATGGTGATATATATATATATATATATATATATATATATATATATATATATATATATATATATATATATATATATATATATATATACTGTATTTCCCGCCATATAAGACACTTTTTTCTCCCCAAAAAAACCTCCTCCAAAATCCAGCCAGCGTCTTCTACCCAGATGGCTAGGTTTTTGTAGGCTTTAGGGTAGAGGTTACTGCAACTAGGCTAGTACCAAAAACCCGTGTTTGACACAATAGTACCTTGTTCATTCAAAAATGAAATTTATAGAGATGGAAAAAGAGGACCTTGTTTCCTCTGTTATTCACCTCCAGAAGCAGGTGACAAATAGTAACAATATAATGCAGTCCCTCAGGCTGCAGAGAGACTGGATTATTAATAAGAAAACTCATGTGATGGAGTTCCTTGAGTTTATCAAAGCCATAACGGATGCACGAGAAGCTGATATGAGGATCTCCAGCCACTGTGTTTCAATCACAGCCGCTCCTCCTCCATTGACAAGACCTGGGAGGAGACGTGTGTCTCCAGCACAGCCACAACAACCACCTCACCTCCAGGGAACAGAGGCACACCAGAATCCCCCGCCCAGACTAGCAGCAGCAGCAGCAGGAGCAGCAGCAGCAGCAGCAGCTTTTACAAGGCACAGATGTGGCCGTGTATGGAGTACGGTGCCTTGACATGGATGGTGAGTGCTGCCACCCATATGAGGAGACTAGATGCAGTGCAGAGATGTGTCAGGAGATTGGTGGATACTGGCGAGCACCAGCAGCCAGCACACATCATGTCACGAGCACCGGCATGACATGTCGGTCCTGGTGGTCTGCCACAAAGCTCAGGTGCAGGGAGTCCCCCCCAACCTTGACCAACTGAAAGTTCCTCATCGTCCTGTCCAGAGACACACTAAGACACCAGTGACAACCTAGTGGAGGTGCCTCGATCACACTCGAGGCAACACCAAAGGACCTACAGCGTCAGGAAAGCGATGCTGTGGAACATGTTGGTCGCAGCAACACCTGAAGTGCAGAACATGTCCACACAAACAGTGAAAGTTTCCGCCCACAGGTGGTGTGAAAACAAAGATTCACTACTAGTGCTGTGCATCTGACACAAACACTTTTATATTGTAATTTTATGTGGTTTTTCAAGTATATTTAAGGCCATTTATATATTTTTATGTTTAGTGTATATATAGTATAAGAATGTATATTGTAAGTTTTCTCTTTTATATTCTATATATCTTGTATTTATGAATGTTTTGCAAAGTATGTATGTGTCCTACCCAAGGCTTTTGGAATAGTTTCATCTAAAAAATGTAACTTTAATAATCCTTTTTGTTCATTATTGTTTAAATAAAAGAGAGAGAGAGAGAGAGAGAGAGAGAGAGAGAGAGAGAGAGAGAGAGAGAGAGAGAGAGAGAGAGAGAGAGAGAGAGAGAGAGAGAGAGAGAGAGAATGTCTGATCAAGATGTAGCAAAGGTGTTGGGAGGAATGAAGAAAGTTTTTAGTTGTAGAGTGACGGGTAGGATTGTAAAAGTATAGAAAAATTGGCATTGTGAACTAATAATGCCATCATTGTGACTTTATTTGATAGTGAGACACCTGTGTACTGGACACTAGTAAATATAATTAAGTTTGTCCTACAGTGAGAATAACTGATAACTAATAAGTCTTGGAAACTTAAAACTGCAGTTGGAAGTCCAGTGGTTAGTGTAGAATATGTTATTATTAATTTAGTAAGATGTGGTTTTTTTTTTTTCAGGCATCTGGAATTCTTGTCATAATGGCAACCTTTGGTTTTGGGAGAACACCATGTTTTGGGTGTTTGCACGACTAGCCTGGCACAACATTGGCTACATTGATTGGGAAGAACATCTGCCTATGGTGTTTACTAAGGTAAATATCTCTCTTTTATTTTTGCTTGATTTTTCCATAAGTACTGCATACTTGAAACTATGAAATGAAAAGATCATATGTGCAGAACAATTGCTAATTAGCTAAAGAAATATAGTTTACTGGAAGATCATTATTGATATTACGCGCTATAAAGCCACAGTGTTTATTTTTCTTGTTTCCTTATACTACATAAGATTAAAAGAATGTTTGTGGAGCAAAAGTTTGTTGTGTTAGCATTGAGTGAAACTAAATTGTAAAGGAAGGGTGAATGTGAAATTAGGTGTGTGAGTGGAAGGATGTCAGATATGACCAGAGGGAGAGCAAGGGATGAAGTGGCCTTAACCCTTAAATCGTGGGTGTCCACTATTGTGGACACCCGGTGCGTGGGCTCCAAGTGCGGGTGTCCACAATAGTGGACAGGGCATTTTTTAAATTAACGCGCCGTCAAATTTGATTAGTTTGTCCTCAAATCCAGTAAACATGTTGTTTTCTTTCAAACAATACCAACCCACGCTCCCTAGGCCTACCAGTTGCTGCATTCTAGCGAGGATGCTGGTCCATTGCTAAGTTTAGCAAGTAATGCTAACCATTGATTTTTACAATAAAACGGAAATTGAGCTTTTTACGGGTGTGTTTCACATAAACGGTATAAAAGTGATGCTTTTTATTGCTAACTAATAGGAAAGAAATCCAGTAGGGGTGGATATGTCTATTATAATGTGTGTTCACAGTTCCTACTTCAGAATTCCGTACTCGTTCTAATAATGCGTATATAGCGTTCGAATTAACGTGAAAAGACAGCTGAGGGTATGGACTTTACAATGATACTTCTTTTTAGTAACGTGAGTTTAATAGGAGAGAAGCTACATGAGGTTGAAGTGAGGTATGTTTTTGCGTGAATATGCCCGCGTGGGAGGCCAGGCACGCCAAAACATCCCCGCGGTTTAAGGGTTAATAGTTAGTCTGGCAAAGAGACAGTGTGTGGCCTTCTCGAGGATTCTGCTACCCAGTTAAGTCATCCCTCCTCTGCCCAAATTTTACAATATCTGGGGCAATAGCTGGATGCTGGAGTGATGAAGTGAGCTGTGTGGTGAAGGTCCCGAGTCTATTATTGTTGGGTGTGTATAATTTGTGTCTCGTCAGTGCCATGTTTTTCCTTTACACAGTAGCAGTCCTGTAGTGTGATTGTTATTGCATTTGGCTCCCAACTTAGAGGCCATGCATGGGTTTTATCCTTGGCCATGCAAAGACAATTTGGGTTTCTTCTCTAGTTTCATGCTGCAGCCCCTGTTCGCATAGCAGAGAATATATATAGGATGTAAGCTAGCAATCGTGTTTTCTTTTGATTGTTTGAGGAGAATGGAAGGCTAACAATCCTTAACATTTGTGGGTGTGTTTATAGTTTGGGTGGGTGTAGATCAGGAGTGACCATACCATGAAAGGTGGTAAAACTGGTAAAGTATAATAAATATGAATAATCAGCTTTGTTATATACCTACATAATTCTTAGCAAATTTTTTTCTGCTTAGTCTTTCAATTTACGTTTTGGGAATTAGTATTTAGCAAGTATTTTTGGCACCAATTACATGTAAAATGTGAGTACTCTGTGATTGAACAAACAAACAAGAGAGGAGTCAGTGGAGAAAGTTGAGGAAACTATCCTACATTATACTGACACTGGCTGTCATTGTTGCTTATGAAGTTGTTTATAAAACTTAATGGGACAACTAAAATTTAATAAAAGTTTTTCTCTTGTGGCAGGTTTTGCGTTCTTTCCGACTTCCAGTGTCATACAAGAAAACTCATGTGGGCAAAGGAGACGGTCTCTCTCAGTTTGCTTCTGCTATGTTCATCGTTGCAAATCTGGCAAGTATTTTTGTTGTTTTCAACTATTATTACAAATATAATTTTGAAGGGAATTAAGTTACAATTTTGAATGTGATATGCAGTACAAGTTTCCTTCACCTAATGATTGGGATGCATTCCTGAAAAACCTATTGGAAAGCATACAATTGTTAAATGAACCTATTATAACATGGGTTACTTAAACTGAAAAATATCAACTTAATCATACATGCTCTGTGGGTGACTCATTACATAATGACATAATAGGAGGAACCAGTTAGCATTGTTGTTTCCTTTGCATAGTCCTGCAAAAGGTAAGTAGACACTTGGTCTATTCACTTACCAGTGGCATGTTGGGCTGTAAAGTCACACATCCCTCCCTTCTGCCAACAATACAACAATCACTCTGCATGCTGCTAGGTTACTTCGACACAGGTTTCATGTTATTGGCAGTTATTTGGCTCTATTTTGGTCACTATTGTATGAATTATTTTTCCCTTAATTGTTATCTTTATTTGAATTCAGTGGGACTAAAGGATTTATTTCTAGGGTGGAAACAGCAAGACTCAGGAGAATCTAAGTCGGCTCTTCAAGTCTTTGGAGTCATATTACCATCCCTCCAACTCTGGCCTATGGAGCAGACACCTACATGACTTCCTCAACAAACTCTCTCTCCTCTTTATTAGGAGATTGCATCGGTAAGTTATAACTGTGCATTTGTCAGCATTTATCATGTAACTACATAAACCTCATCCCGTGGTTCAGTGG
>JAPQNM010000038.1:8743395-8775895 GCA_029783475.1 Metacarcinus magister
GCTCTGATTAAAATCATGAAATTGAACTGTATGGAAATGCAAATAAACAAACACTTTAACATGTAAACACATGTGAGATGATCTTGATTTCTAAAATAAACTGAAAAAAGTAGATATGTAAATTGGATGACACGAGCTCACCTGAAATCCTGAATGCTACAACTTGGTAAACGTACACAAAGCAAAATTAAAAGATTAGGATAGTGTGTTATGATTCCTTCTTCTTTGTTGAAATATAAGATTTTCATACTTAGAATACAAAGACCTGTATTCTGTATTTCAATGTATCATGTAAATATTTTTCAATATTTAAGTGGCTAATAAATCTTTGACTATTTCAGGCTGCCTTACAACGATTGCAGACATTTATAAAGGGGAAGATGATAGAGATTCATGTTGCTGGAAAGTTTGCTGCCAACATGTGTCGGTCTGCTGTCAAGGTAGTGAAACAATCATTGCATTTCATTATAAGATTGCCTTTATATGTGGTAATCTGTTTACTATATGAAAAATATTGATGTATGTCCCACCAAATACTAAGCAACGGTCATTTTCAAGTAGCCGACAAGTTGATTCCACATTTAGTCCGTTAAAACGATGTTTAGAGTTTGGCATATATATATATATATATATATATATATATATATATATATATATATATATATATATAATATATATATATATATATATATATATATATATATATATATATATATATATATATATATATATATAACATATGTAACATATGTAACTTGTATAGTAGAATGGAAAGTCAATAGTTAGAAAGGTCTTATTACAATATAGAGGAGACAGTGGTGCATATATCTCAAGTTGTATATTATTGTATTATATATTGTAATGATAGGTGTGTTCACTTAACTGATAACATCATATTATACAATTATTATGTTGATGCACAGGTCAACCCTCCTGAGGCCCTGAAAGTGTTTGTTCCTGGAGTGTGCCGGCTTCTGCTGACTCTTACTGACAATGATGAAGTGCAGAATGAAGAACACTTGGATGATGAGCTACTTTTTAATCTCTTGCTTCTATCTGAGGTAATTTATTTGGTTTATATTTTGTTTTTATTATAGTGACCTTGGTGGGGGTTGCAAAAATAGTATCATGTATCCCCTACAGGTCATAATAGGTAACCAAAAGGGACAGAGCAAGGGGTCTGGAATACCCTTTCTCAAATTAAAAGACAGGGCACAAAAGAGGTGAAAGTAATGACTCTCTAAACCTTAAATACCTTGTCCTGGCTTTGCTCTTTCAGAGGGTTAATAGGTATTTAGATAGATAGACTATAGTAACTTGGTAGTATAGGGGTTAGTTTTCTTTGTTCACAGTTGAGAGGTTCTGGGTTGGAATCCCAGGTTGGTCAGAGACAATTTGGGCTTGTCTCCTTTCATGCTGTATCACTTGTTCACCTAGATAAGTCTCTTCTTTCTTTTCTCTCTTCTAGTGCCGTGAATTGCATTTCTTTTATTATTTCCTTGAATGTTAGGTCTTCCAAATCTTAGTTGCTATTCTCTGTATTCTTTCCAATTTCACACATGGTTTTCTTATGAGGGGATCATATTACTTTTGCATAATCCAGATTTGGTATAGTTTTATTTTTTTTAAATGGAAATATTATTAGTTTTTTTCTTCTCTGCTGCGTCTGACTATTTTTTCTTTTGTTTTAATTACTTTACATACTTCCTTTTCTCTTTGTGTTCCATCTTCTTGTTCAAATATTTCCTTAAAGCTAATTTTATCTTTCTCTTTTTCTTCTTTCCAAGTTTTCACTTTATTGTTAACAGAATCTATAACTTCATCTTTAATTTCTTGTTTTGCAAATCCTTGGGTTTTCCTTAAAGCTTCATTTTCAGTCGTGAATTTCACAATCTCCTTTATCCTCTCATCAACTTTCACTTCTAATCCCATTATATTTTTCACTAACTAGTGATGATGATATTGATAATCATAAAAACAATAACAATGATGCTGTAATGGATTTTTAATTTTTAATTTTATGATTTTTCAGTTGGTAAGATGCAGTGGATGTCATTTACTGAAGTACATACCACAGATAACACAAGTGTTGAGTCAGACACTGCACCTTAAGAGTCGAGAAGGGTACCACCTGGCAGGATCTGTGCTGCGTTATCTGCTGAAGTATTTAAGCATTTCTATGCCCTCTGAGTACCGGTCTTTGCCAAGCAGTTGGGACACACCATTCTCCACCTCTTTTCCTATAAGGGTAAAGTTTTCTTGATTATAAATTTTCAATTAGTAAAGCTACACAAATTTTGGTTTTGACATATCACTTAATTGCATTTATATATCTTTTGATCATGAACCCACCGTGGTCACATCTTGATAATTGTATCTTGAAACCTGCATTTTAAAACTAGGTTTTTTTTAATCTATATTCTATCCTTTCCCATGACTATAGCATTGGGGAGAGGCTGGCGATGTGCACAATCTGGGGTTGACTTGGATAGAGCCGACACAAGCTGAGGAAGAAGCTATACGGGCTTTAGTGCGCACCTTCCTTACCCCAGAACTCAAGCTGCTACGCAAGGTTGCAACTGGAGACAAAGAAATTTCAAGGTTAATTTCTGTTCTGCTTTTTACATGCATTGAAAAACATCATATATTCAAATAAATGCCAGATGTTTTGTATTATTTATGATTAGAATACATGATATTGTTCTGAAACAAAATTTCATGGACAACAGATTTTACAGTTTTCCTTTACAAACATTGAGACTTTTTTGTATGATTCTATTTTTGGAACAAGGTGAAAACATGACACAATCAGAATATATTGTCTCCTTAGATGTGATACTTTTAGAAAAGTTAATTTAGAAAATTATAGTATATCTAATTCTGCTTGTCATATTCACCTAGTCCAGTGTTGTCCAAACGTTTTTGGAATTAACACTTAGTTTGTTTCTCTGTTTTCACTTGATAACGCTCATTGCCGAGTAAGATGCTTCACAAAGGTATGTAGACCCAAATGGGAGAAAGTATTCCAAAGCCTTCTTTCCTAAATCAGTTTGCTCCTAAATTCACACAACTCCAAAATCATGTGAGGTTTGAGGTGGCGCCACGTTCTGCTTACGCTTTTAACAGTGCTTCCCGAAGGCAAATGAGAACCTTCATAATATTTTCAGATAAGAGTAATGAATTTCTAACCCTGTCCAGCTTTACAGATCTCTTATAGATGTCAGGAAAATAAGGTTTAAAAGAATAAATATGGTTGGTCAAGTGTTCTACAATGACTGGTTTCATAGTCTCTCATCAATGTTACTTGAAAAATAAGCATCTGTCATAGGAAAACATGTAATTACCAGCAGGTGGTTATAGACCTGAGTTTGGACAACACTGATCTAGTTTTTGAGTGATGTCTTAGAAGAGAGATGATCGCAATAACTACTTACAGAGAGGAGTTGCAGCAGTGTTTGAGTATCACTCATGATATACTGCTTGGTGCTGGTGCTGCCCTGCCTCACTGGGAGGAAAAACCTATCGCATTGTAAGTATAAAACTCACCCACTCCAAGGCATGATCATTATCATCATTGTTATCATCATCATCATCATCATCATGAACCTCTGGGTCCACTGCAGGACAAATGCATCCCCTACCCTTCTCCACTCATCTCTATCAGCTATATTTGTCTATTCGAAGCCAACCCAGCAAAACTACATATTTCATCACTCTTAGTTCTCTGTCTGCCCTGCCTTCTCTTACCATCCCTGGGTTGTCATTCTGTTACTCTAGCTGTCCCTCTATTATATATTCGGCACATGACATATGCTCCTTTATCTCTCCATGTTATGCCGAGCATTATTGTTTCCTTTCCCCTTTAGGCGATTAACATATATGAACTGAAGCTGTAGTCACTTCTTTTTTGCTTTTTAGGGTTGATATGGCTGTAAAGAAAGATACCTCCAAGTTCATTGTCAGAAATCAGGAATTGTGTGTAACTCTTGACTCTGAATGCTTCCCAACAAATGTTCGCAAAGCTGTTGCTGAGGTCATCCTGGAATTGGTGGACAAACTCCTCACTCAGGGATCTGATGATGCCAAGTCCCTTTGCAGGGCTGTCAATGTCAGTAAACAAAATGAATATATTTCTCTTTAATTAGAAATGTAGAATACAGTTCATGTGAAACTTTTTCCCTTTTTGAAATTTTAAGTTTTTAAGTTAATTATCATGATTTAACTAAAGGTGATTTATTTGAAGTCATTATTAGTATCCCAAGGTTTGATATGATGACATGAACCTTTTGAACTTTGAGAATTTTCTGAAAGGAAATGTTTAATGAAACTAAAGACTATGATGTGTTGCAGCAATTATATGATTTATTTCACATTATCCGAAATACAGTTTTATTTTTAATATATCACAGCTATGTTTTCTGATGTGTAATGCAAAAATTATTTTCAGATATACCATGGACTGATATTTTTTCATGGTGTTTCAAAAGATGACTTTGATGCTAGATGGAAGAGTTTTCAGTTCATTAAAGATGCACTGGCCAACAAACTCACCAGAAACAAGCAGCATATACGATCTCAGCTCATTGAAAGGACAGTCCTTCACCAAGAAAGTCGTATCTTGGAAAACAGTGTTACTCATCTGACACCAACACACAGTTCAATAATGATCAGTCTTGTGCATCTCTCAACAAGCCAGTATAGTGAAGTAAGTACTCAATTTGAGTATCAGCTCTTAGCAATATAGTAAATATAAAATTTTGAACTTTGATAAAGGAAACAATGCCTAATGCTGAAACCTTCCCCAAACAATCATCCAAGGTGTGGGGTCGGAGATCATTTCCATGACAAGGCTTGACAGCAAAAGCTGGTTTACCACTGTCACTTCATACCCATGACCCTCTCCTTCCCCACACCCAATTTTATAAACTGATCTCAACAGATGAGCATATTTTTCAACAGGTCAGAAGTAAGAGCCAGCATACTCTGAATCAAATTTTTCAGTCATTTCCATACTCCTACAAGCTTGTACTGCCAAACCTTGTTACCTGTTTACAAGTCAATCCTACAGAACACCATGAGCAGTTCAAAGGTGAGTTGACAGGCAACTCTTTTTGTTGAAACATGAACACTATGTCGCCGTTTTCACACAGACAAATCTGTGCGTGAGCTCACCCACATTCGATATGATTTTAAGCTCCCTGGAAGACATTGCTGTATCCCTGCTGCATTAGTGGCGGTGGGAAGCTTGTACCCTGGAGACACACACGTAGCTGGGAATATTAACTATATTTCGTTCCAATCAATTAGTTTATTTAGACCCTCCTGAATGTTATCACAGTCATCAGAGCATGTCACTTTACCACCAATTTTTCTATAGTCTGAATTTTGCTTTTTTTTGGGGAGAGAGAGAGAGAGAGAGATTTTATTGACCTTAACATGTTTCATAGGAGTACATGAGCTCTACAAAATATCCCTTTCAGTAGAGTCTTTGACGTATGACACATAAAAGTCAGATGCGACAAACAATCATCAGTATTTTTATGCTTTTGTTTCTGTGAAGTAATGTAAATGCATCACAAAACTATATTGTCATTAGCTAACCGTTTCTAGAAGGAAAATAAGTGAATGGGTGTTTGTTATTAAATGCATGCCCATCCTATAATAGGGATTTATTTGAAGGCAACCAAAGAGCAACAGTAGAATATAGTTTACTGCTCTAATGTAGATATATATAATTTAGAACTTGACTTACATTTTTATACTGATTTAACAGGAAGTCTCTACCTCTTGTTGGGAAGACAAGGAAAGTCTCTCATGGTACGTCGTGACTGGGAGTCCCTCAATATGGTATGGCCGGCTTTGATTGCATCCCAGCATTCTGAAAAGCCATCCATAATCAGGCTCATGAATGCTCTGTCCGACACTGTATATTACTACATGGAACTCATCGCAATATACCATCAAGTATGTACATTTATTTTTGTTAGTGTTTTTAATAAACTATTTCTTAATACAAGAATAGTGTAAAAGCTCTATTGACAATATTATGAAATATTTTGGCAGTAAAATTTGAATACTCCTAAAAATACCAGGTCATAATTTTTGTGGAAAGGAGCTTAAATAATAGTATAATGTACATAGTAAACAAGTTTGTGTAGTGACCACATTTTTCTGTGTATGCAATGGATGGACTGGGAAAGGCCAACCAAGTTATTTATTATTTTTTATTGTAGATCCCTCTGCCATTGCATATCCTGCACATTTTGAGTTCCTGTGAGTCGTGGAAAACTGTCCTGAGTTGATGATACTTAAAGTTACAGCGTCACCGGTCATTATGAGCATTACATATTGTTATGATATTAATGATATAATATTTTCAGATATCACAAGGGGCTATCAGTGTAGCAGAAGCATTGTTGCAGACCGATAACCCAAAGGTGAAGAACACTGTTGTGAATGTAGCTGTTTCATCCTCTGCTGTTATAAACAAAGGCAAAACCAACCATGAGCTCTACAACAAACTGGTCACTAGCATTGTGCAGCATCTTGAATCTGGAACATTGTAAGTTAAAGTGATTATGTTCTAGCATCTTTACTATCTGTCATTTGAATTAAGTTTAAAGATAACAAAAAATATATAAATAAATAAAGATAACACCTTGATGGTGTAGTGATTTACTCACTCAGCTCGCAACAGAAAGGTCTTAGGTTTGAATCCTTCGTTGGGCATGTTTTATTTCATGCTGTAGCCTCTGTTCAGCATAGAATAAGAAATGGATTTAAGTCAAGGGACTAATGAAGCATTAATGAATTTGGAAAAGGCACTTAATGAGATTGCTTAGAAAGCATTGTGGGATATGCTGAAGATGTTATCAAGTGAAGTGAAAATATTTTTATAGAGATGCAAATGTATATGTTAAGATAAATGGAGTAGTTGGTAAGTCTCTGAATATATTGAGGAGCAAGACAAGGAACATGATGGGGATGTTCTTTTTGTTGATCAATTTGTTTGGAGTTGTAAGAAAAATTATTGTAAGGGTTGGTAAGGCTGAATTAAAATTTTGTAGAAACAATGACAAATCTAAGCTGAATATAATTTTGTTTACAGACGATACTGTGTTGCTTGAACTAGATAATCTTATTCTTTCTCAGGCACTGGCGGACACACAACATGGCACTCAATCTCCTTGGCTGTTTGGTTCGTCCAGATGTAGTATTCCCTGCTGCAGGAGTTAAAGCTTTCACAACCAATTTGATACATGACAATATACGAATTAGAGAGGTAGGCCAAAGTGTGATTGGTTGAAGTTGTTTGCAGACTTAACTTATTGTTGACTGTTTTCCAGCTTTGTCATTGCCTTTCAATGGCATACGTGATTTGGCCTCCATATTTTTAACCATTCTTTAATGCAATTACTCCAAGTACAGGAAGATTGCCTTCTTTGCATATTTTACCTTCATAATTCATGTTAACTGCAGTGCTTTTTCTAGATTAAATAAATGATGTCTTCCTATTGTGCATTTCACTAGACAGTGGTCATCGATCATTAGTGTAATATCGTTTCCAAACATTGGCCAGCTAAATGACCATAATAGCAGTGCATTTTCATAATAGTTTGCCTGTTCTTACTTTGTTATGTAGAGATTAATTAAATCATAATTATGTTCCTTTTTGACATTGTTTTGATGTGACTGAGAGTTGCCTGCTTCATGACAGCAGTTCCTGTCTTTGGCCAGATGCACAATGATAATAGCAGTTCCTTTTCCTAATCTGTCACCAGTTTCCACCATTGTTTTTGCCATGGAGTCAGAATCAGGTTTGAACAATGGTGTAAGGGTAGAAAGAGTTAAGTAGGTAGGAGGAAATATGTCATCAAACTGCTCTTCTATATCAACAGCATTAGCATCAGCATCAGTATCATCATCAGCATCAGCATCAGCATCAGCATCTTCCTCATCTTCCTCTTCATCTTCATTATCATCATCATCAGCAGCAGCAGCAGTAACGTTTGTTAAATGAGTGAAACTCGTACCACAATTGGAGTCCTATAATTTGATTGTTGATAATTTTCAGACTTCAATCTTCTACATGCCATGGATTTTGAAGAATCAGAAGAGGAAGCACAAGAAAATACAGATTGATCCATACTCAGTGTGTGGTACACATGATGCCCCTGTGTGTGTATCTCCTGGAGATCATAGGAAAGATAATCTGTAAGTATCTCACGTTTGTAATATATACTCTGCCCTTTCATGAATATAGGAGTAAAGAACTAAGTAAAACATGTAAATAGATAACTATCTATCAACATACCTGACTTGTATCATCCTTTAAGGCGTGTAATCAAGGTAAAGCATCTACATACATATATCCACATGCATTCCCTAACAACTTTCCCTCTAAGCTTCTTTGGGAGGAGGTGCCAATCTTCCTGTACCAAATTCAAATTGGATGCGAGTCAGTCTCACAGTACAGTAATTTTATTGTTCTCATCAGGGCCCAATAGCAAACTAGTTTACTACTGCCACATCAGATTAGATCCATCCCCTTCTTGACACCAGAGCTCAATCGGCTGATCAGGCCAGATGCAGTAGAAACTCTAAATATTGCTACATTTTGCAGAATTGTTTTCTGCTATACTTAGCATAGAAAATTCACCCCCTCCCACCTACATTAAGCATTCTGCTAAATTGCTCCGTTAAATTAAGTTTGTATTATAATTTTAGTTGAAAATATCTGATGAACACAGCCTATTACCTTCCTAAACTTTCTTTGCTGTTTATTATTTAACCTATCAAACTAACATGATTACTTACATATGATTTTTATACAGGTGGATGCAGTATGATAGTAGTAAGAGGATAACTTCTGAAGAAGAATGGGAACAGCCCAGATATGTTGAGAAGACATACTATGGATGGTACAAATGGCCAGAGTAAGTAGTGACTTTATTTTATTGTTGTCATCTGATGTTTTTTCTTCATAGATGTCTATTAACAACAAAGATAAAAGGCAGGATGATGACAATGTAAATGAGTTACATGTGAGACGCCTTCTGTGTAAAGAGGATAGATGGTTAAAGTAATCAAAGTTATTATGAATTGTCTGGCATCTGTTAATGGAAGTTAATGTGGGAGGAGTAAAATACAGCTTTGTAGAATCTGAGTTGATTTGCTTATCTGAAAGGAATGGGTGAAGATGAGATAATGAGAAAGTGGGAGGACAATATTCAAGTACAGTGGTGCATCAGTGAACAAACCTCAGAGTAGATCAAATTTAGCTCTTAGTTAAACTTGTAATTTTCAGAACTATGATGGTATATGCCCCTCCATCCCAGCAACCTGCACTTGACAGAAAGAGAGAAGAACTGAAAGAAGAAGAACGTGAATTGTATGACTTTTTTATCTGTCAAGAAAATGTTGATAAACTTGTGTCATTCTTGTCCCTTGAAGAGAATAAAGAGAAGGACAGCTTCAACACTCGTCGTTTCTGGATGATAAAGGTAAATTTTTTGTGTATTTTGTTGCAAGTTGAATTGTTTTTAAATGCTTTGATCTGTTACACTGAAATATTTACTACTTAAAAGAGTGGAGAGAGAGAGAGAGAGAGAGAGAGAGAGAGAGAGAGAGAGAGAGAGAGAGAGAGAGAGAGAGAGAGAGAGAGAGAGAGAGAGAGAGAGAGAGAGAAATATATTGCAATACAGTGTGTTATTATATTTTTCAGGGACTCTTCCGAAATTTTGGTGACACTTTTCTTCCTCTTTTTGTGAGTCATTTGGAGAAGCTTGTTAAAGAAACTCAGAAAAGTAGCCAAAGATGTGCTGCAGAAATTATTACTGGTAAGTTTTGTCTTTAGTTAATAGTCCATACTTTTTCTTATCTACCCGTGACAATCTATCAATCAAGCTTTTTCCTCCGTAGAGACATGCCATTAATCCATATCCGTGTTTTTTCTGCATTTAGTCTGAAAGTGCAGTGTCATCTGTGAACAGCATTGTCACCACCTAGTAATCTTTATGTGGGCTTGAATTTGTATACTCACTTGATTTGATTTTCATTGTTACTGTATCTCTAAATTCTTGAACGTCTTTGGTGACGTTCCGCATCTCTCCATCACACATATGTATACTATAACTTTATTTCAATTTATACTCTAATATTTGGTTCCTCTTAGAATGAAGTTTTCACCAGTTTTCCATTTACATCCTATTTTTTTAGGCATTCCACAAAAGATTTCTCAAGAATTTTTAAAGTTCCAATGCTGCTTTCAGCGTGCTTCTGCATTAGATATGTCTGCAGTTAGTTCTATGGAAAAAAGTTTTGTCTGCATGTTCCTATTCTTTTTCTACAAACTCTTGTTCATCTATCTATCTATCTATCTACCTATATCAATATATCAAAATATATGCCAGGGTTTTATCACCAAAAAAAGGGGGATAGCCAAGACTAAGCACACATACATACACTCATACACAAATATTATTTGCGCCCTTTTATCTTTTTTTTTATTACATTAATATTATTATTATTATTATTATTATTGTTATTATTATTATTATTATTATTAGTAGTAGTAGTAGTAGTAGTAGTAGTAGTAGTAGTAGTAGTAGTAGTAGTTATTATCGATTTCTTCTGCCATACCTATCCTACATACTTAAAATCTGTGTGAGTTGGGGAAAGTCTTACTGAACTGTTGATACTTAAGGTTGCATTGTCACTGGTCTTTATGAACATTGCATAGCTCTTTCCCCCTTTTTAAGAGTTTTCCTGACTCACAGTGATAATCTCCCATTCATTACATTATTATTCAAAACGTCATCTTCCTTATATCTATCCTTATACCATTATCTAAGATTGATATATCATGTTTGTTACCAAAAAAATATAAATGTTCTATCACGTATAGCATACAAAATATATTAATTTTTCCCTATTATCTACCTGTTTATATAGCAGGCTTTTATCCCACTAAAGGGTTAAAGAGTGGTAGCCAAGAAAAGGCAACACCACTCTTCATGGATACATTACTCTCCCCTCCTTCTCTGTGTTGGGAAACTTCTGGAAATTAAGAAAGGGTGAAGACAGAGGAAGGTAGTGCAATGTTAATTGAAAAGGAATCACTTTAGAAAAAGATGAAACATGGAGTATGGCAGTTGCAGAGAAGAAAAGATTAAATGTAATGGACCTATTGGGTAATGAGAAGGTGCGAAGAAGTGGTATTTTGAGAGAATTTGCTGGTCAAGCAGAGCAGAGTGTGTTGAGGTGGCTTGGATATATGGAGAGAATGGAGGAGGATTGGTTGGTAAAGAGAATAGTAATATCTGACGTGATAAGGTTAAGAGGAAGGACACAAACTAAATATATGGACGGTGTGAAAAGAATGTTGAATGAAAGAGGAATGTCTGCGGTCAAGGAAGAATGATTGTTCATGATAGAAGTGAATGGAGAGCAGTAGTGAATGCATGTGAAAAGATGCAGTGTTCATGACCTATGGAGGAGGTTCCCGTGCATCTGGTGTAACCTTTGGATTGGATCAGATGCAGGGTAGGAGAGAGTATGAGTTGAATATGAAGTTGCAGAACCCTCTTGCGGATACAACTCTTGCCTTCAGCTCCATTTTTGTGACTGACCTGACATGCTGTGTTGAGCAGGATGTACTTCTCTTCTCCTCTGGGGCCTAGGAGTTAGGGGCTTGTTCATAATGGACATAAATTAAATTCACAAATGGCTCATGTCATGCTTGAGTAATTTTGGTCGCTATTGTGAACAACCTTGTAACTATTTATTATTTGAATATGTAACAATATATTTTTCAGGTATGATTAGAGGCAGTAAGCACTGGACATTTTCAAAGCATGAAGCCTTATGGGAGAAGTTAAAACCCATTTTGAAAACTGGGATGGCTAGAGTAACAGTGGAGACAGTGGAGGATTGGGGTACCTGCATGGCCACTGCTAGTGCTGACCGAGACCCTAACAGATTAGCCCCATTGATGGAGCTCTTGATGGATGACCCAATAAGAGCTAGTGAAGGAGCATTCAATGGATCAAGGTATTTCAGAATGCACTGAAATTTTATCTATAGTCTTCATATTCAAGAGAATGTCAATTTGGCATTAATCTGTATAAAATTGTCAATTTAAGGAGATAATCACAATTATGGACAAGCTAATAGTATTAAGGATATGTTTTCTATACAGTGGTACCTTGTATCTCGGATACCAGTACCTCGTGATCAGAATGTACAATTGGCTCCCAACTCTGTGGTACTCTTCCTTTGGAAGATTGGTTAGGAAGAGTACTGCAGAGTTAGGAGCCAACTGTACCTCAGCCATGTGTTCAGTAATGTGGTTGTCCATGTTTTACTCAAATTGTAGAATTGTGTCACCACCAATGAGGAAATTCAGTGATATAATGTTTTCTCTCTAGTAAGTAGAAGGCATAGGCAATGACATGTGAAAATTTCATCCTAATGAAACAAATGCAAGTAGCACAACACAGAAGACATGGAAAAAATATTTAACAGCCGAAATCTCAGTGTTTTGTCCAGTTTCAAAAAACTTTTTGCCTGCACTATAAATGCAATTGTATAGTGTGAGCAATAAAAGGACTATTTTCTTAGTAAGGTATTGAAAAAAAAAATTTGAAAGTAAAGTAAATACAAAAAGTAGAAAATTGACAAGTGTGAAATATTTGATTTTTTTCTTGGAAATTAAACAAGGAAAAAGTTTCTTCACTAAAAATTGCATATATATTAAAGCATTTAAAAAAAAATTCTATTCACTGAATATTAACCTACGAGAGTCAAGTCAAAAGTTTTCAAAATTTTCAAAAAATTCACATATGAAAAAGATAATTAAACAAGTTTCATGAAATTTACCTGTCTTAAATAAACATAGACAAATAGCACATCAAAATTCCAAAGCCATAAAACAAGTAAAAGACAAACAACTGATCCCCAGACTCCCCCCTTAACAATGGGCACGGCCAGTCCCCTGGTTTGCCCACCATTTTTGCCCGATAACGGACATACAACACGTGACTGCTGAGCACTGCCTCATCATATTGACAGGGCCTAACAACTTTTCTTTTTGGTTTGCTGCTATCGCTATCCTTCTTTGGCTCCATGTTGGCTTAATTAATAAGAATAAAAAAACAAACTAAGAAGCGAATAAAAAAAATGAGAATATTCACCCGCAAATTTTGGCAAAAGTGTGCACTGAGCTATAGCTATGGGCAAACTAATCTAATAATAGTTTTGTCTCAGCAAGGCCAGCATTGGCTGAGAGACAAGTCTCATACAGGTCCTAACAAACAGTGGTTAGCTGTTTGAGAACCATGGGTATGTTTGGTAACAGACAATTTTTTTCTCATAAAAACATGTTCAGGACCCAGAAAGGAGATGTTCAAGAACCGAAATACCATTGTATTTTTTGCAAGATGTAAAAAGAAGAGAAATTGAGAAGAAAGGGTTATGTGATGCAAAAGTGAGTGCAGATGAGAGGTAGGGTAGGAGTTAGACTGAAATTTTAAAGAGAATAATGTTTTGGAAAGACAAGGATGCAGAAGGCAGTGTCTTGGATAAAAGAGAAAGTGGAAGTAGAGGATGGTAGGATGTTGAGTGACAATTATGCTGTAAAGAAGAAATGGGCAGAACATTTAATAGATTGTTCAATGAAGAGGATCATAGGTAGGCTGAGTGTGTTCCAGTTGGAAGGGAACAAGGACTACATTTGTTATGAGAGTTGAATGATTCATAGATCACCAAAGAGGAAGTGGAATGCTTTGTTCAAATTACATCATTCCTCCATGTATCTTAATATGAGCATTTCAAACTTTATTTTATTCCTCCTATGCTCTTACACTGTTGCCTCTCACTTTATATCATGATCTGTTCTTTTTTTTATGCATGCAACTTTTTTCAGAAAATTTTGGAATGTAATTACCAAATCCTTCCTTTTATAACTTTGAAAATATATCAGATTTTAAATGCACTTATTTTTTTGTACCCATTTTAAAGCAATTGATATTTCCAGAATATTTCCTTAAAACATCAAACGTGTCTGTGTGTTTATTTATGTGTTAATGTTGTATGCAGTGGATCAGAATATTTTAGAAGGCACTAGAACAGTATACACACAATGCATATATGTGATTTTCTAAATATCAGTATTTAGGAAATAATTTTTATGAAATATTTGCAGCCGAATGTATATGTTGATGGGAGGATTAGGTCAGCAAGAGTGGCGAGTGTCAGAATTAAGTCATCGTTTACTGGATTACTTGAGACCTTCACTTTCTCATGCATACAAGAGCATCAGGGACAGAATGGGGAGGTAAGAATTGTACATCATAACCTCTTGTGATAATTTGGTTGCTATACAAACTGAATCTTTACTTTGTCATTATTGTTTAACATTTTTGCCCAACTTTAGATTGTTACTTGATCTTATAGACTAAAAATGATTTTAATGCTACAGGTATTTAAACATTTATCTAGCACCCAGAAAACCGGAATTACAAGAAAACTGGTTAGTTTTAACTCTGGTGGACTTCATGGTAGTTTGCCTCTCAACCACTTGGTTTCAATTTTCACAGGGTATGCATCGACGACAGCACTTGTCAGTTTCAGCAGAACAGTTACTGTGGACACTTGCCTCTCCTATATTTATGTGTTTAATTTGTTGCAATTTCTTATAATTTAATTTCATACCATGTCTAAAAGGTTAGCATTAAGGCAACTTGCTAATAGAAAACTGAAAAGGAAGCATGTAGCAAACAAGTGGCCCTTTGTTTCTTATTTTCATTGAGTGCATGTCAGCAGCAGCAACCTTCAATTGGGATTTTTGGACTATCCGTATTCGGGTTAAGGAACTTTTACTGTAATTGTACCATTATATATACATTTTTTCAACATTAGTTGTATGTCTCCCTCAATGTATACAAATGTTATAAAAGTGTATATGGATTTCTATATTGTTAATTTTAGACTTCCTATTTATTTAATTTTCAGTGTGCTGACTGGGATCTTCATGTATGACTTGGTTCTACCAGGAGGAGGAACTTCCCATTATCCTAACTGCTCAAAGTTTATAGAAGAAATTCTTCCTCAGCTGGCACCTCTTATTCAAGAACTCAATTCAAATACAGCAAATGATGGGCCGTCTGCATCATTTGTTCATGAAGAAATGTCTATTTCTCAGTCAGAGAGCAAAATGTTCAGTGATAGTGTAATGCCCTCTGTGAGTGATTTAACAAGGGTGACACTATCAGCAAGTGACAATATAGTAAAAGTTTTAGGTAATGTTCACTCAGAAAACTCTCAAGTATCAATAATGAACCCATTAATGAACCCTGTCACTACTCTTGAAGCACCAACTTTTCTAGTTGGAAGAGACAACAAAGACTTGAATAGACTGGGGAAAATCAAACTTAAAGATTGTGACTTATCTTCAGATGTTGTATATGATTCTGTAAGTGTAATGCCATCAGATACTGCCAACTATGAAAAAAATAATTTCCATGAAGATCATATAAAGAATCCTGTAAATGGATATATTGGAGCCAGTGAAGAAAGAAAAACAGCAGTGCGCCTCATAAACACTGTGTGTCGGTGGCTGGTGGGTCATATTGGACGCTGTTACAATGGTATCACACCTGAAATTTACAGGTGAGTGGCTTGTTTTAATTTTATCCCAATGAGCAGTACAGTGCTTCCTCCAATTTTGCGTGATCCGATTTTGCGACATGCCAATTTAGAGACCGAAACCAATCTCCATCTCTGTATGCCCAGGTACAGTAAAATGGTAATTTGAATTGATTTTCTTATGGATAATGATAATGCTGATGTTTTTCTGTATTTTTCTTTATTGTAGGATGTATAGTTACATGTATTTGTGTACATACAAGGGCAAAAATATGACTAAAATCACCATAAAGTTAATTAATCCAATTTTGCGAATTCGCATTTTGCGGTCTTCAATGTCAACCAATCTCACGCAAAATTGGAGGAAGCACTATACTTGCTTTTTCCTCTGAATTACATTTGGTGTTCTTCAGTATCCATTGTTATTTTTTATTCATTTATTTATTTATTTATTTATTTATTTATTTTTTTTTTTACATTAAAAGGGTACTAGCCAAGGGCAAACAAAAATAAGTTAAAAGAAAATCCTACTTGTCGTCAGACCCTGTAAAGAGGACAATAGGAGAAATAAAGGCAGGGGGTGGAGGTCCAATTTTGAAAGAGTTTAAGTCATAGGCTGGTGGAAAAACAAAGGAAGAGTTCCAAAGTTTACCAGTGTAAGGGATGAAAGAGTGAAGATACTGGTTAACTCTTGCATTAGAAAAATGGACAATAGGGATGAGAAGAAGTAGAAAGCCTTGTGCAGCGAGACCGTGGGAGGGGTGGAGGCATGCAGTTAGCAAGTTCAGAAGAGCAGCCAGCATGAAAATAGTGGTAGAAAAGAGATTAAGATCCAACATTGCGACGGTGACTTAAAGAATCAAGACAGTCAGTTAGAAGAGGAGAGTTGATGAGACGAAAAGCTTTAGACTCCACCCTGTTAATTAAAACTATGAGTTGAACCCCTCCAGACATGTGAACCGTACATGGATGGATAAGGTCCCTGTACAGAGCAAGCAGCTGGGAGGGAGAGAAAAATGGACGCAGACACCATAGGACACCTAACTTCTTGGAAGCTCATTTAGCAAGAGTAGAGATATGAAATTGCCAGTTTAGATTTTTAGTAAAGGATAGACCGAGTGTGTTTAATGTGGAGGAGAGGGGCAGTTGAGTGTCATCAAAGAAAAGAGGATAGTTATCTGGTAGATGGTTATCAAGTAGATAGTTGTAGAAATTGAGTTTTTGAGGCATTGAACAGAACCAGGTTTGCTCTGCCCCAATCAGAAACTAGTGAGAGATCAGAAGTTAGGTATCTTGTAGCATCTCGCTTTGAATCACTTAATTCTTGTTGTTTCTTACTTCTTGCCATAACAAGTCAGAATACATAATATTTGAATGTATAGAAAACTAGTTCACTCTATCTAATATGTTGTATCATAAATTTGAATGTGCAGTTAATTACTAATATCATATAATATTATGATTATGATATTGGCTTCTTTTCAGGTTTCTTCCTTACTTGTGTCAGTTGGAAAGTGTTGACAATGACCCTGAGTTGCGGGGAAATTGTATAGCAACATTAGCGGTCCTCAGTCAAGCTGTGGTTCTTCCATCCCGCATTCCAGCTCTCATAGATACCATCACTCAGATAGCACAGAGCAGGTATGTTGAAAGTGGCAAGATTAAAGCTTTTGGAGTAATTGGATTCTATAATGTGTGTTGTAATTTTTTTTTTAATGGAATTTATGTGTGCATATACCATATTTTTTGGCTTATAAGACTCGCTTTTTTTTTTTACCCCCCAAAAATAACTTGAAAAATACCCATAAGTCTTCCAAGATGAAGTTTGTAGGTTAGCTTAGGGAAATATGATTGAAATCTTCAAAATTCTAAACTCCAATAAAATAAATCCAGAAATATTATTTTAAATTAACAATGTGACAGTAACAAGAGGTAACGGCATGAAATTTAAAGTACGAAGATGTAACACAATTACTTCAATCTTAGAGTTGTTGAACACTGGAATAGATTCCCAGCTACAATAGTTAGCTAAAAATCATAGATAGTTTCAAGTCCTGATTAGATATATATTTCTGAGAAACAAGATTTTTATCAACTAAGTAATTGACTTTGTGGTATGAGCTTCCATGAATTTTTCTTGTGTAAGTAATTCTGTGAAATTAACTTTGCTTTCTTACTGATGAGAAGTGATGTGCTGCACATTGTTACTATTGATAAAGTTATTCTCCTCCCAGGATATACCAGCATTAGTGATAGTCTAGTATAGTATCTTCCTCTATCTTTATTCTTTACTATAAAATTTCCATGTTCTCGTTTTCTACAAGGGACATGGTATTTCTTTCTGGCTGTTTCCCGTTGCTTGAGGAAGAACCTTGTCTTTTCTATCCTGTTCTCCTACATTTAGTGTACCAGTAATTGTATGTAATCCAGCAGATATCTTAGTTAGTCTTTTGATGTCTGTTGTTCTTATGTATTCTTATGTATAAACTATATAGATTGACTTGTTTTGACAAGGCAAAGTGAATGGGAAAACTAATAAAAGGCTGCTATAAGCCAAAACTAAAGAAAATTGATTTCTTTAACAGGCTGCGTTTCCAGATTGGTTCCTGAATTTATAACATTGTGTATAATCTTATCCTCCTGAATAGTTGGTGGCGTGCTCGAGCAGCTGTGTTGTCTCTGCTGCAAGTGGCTGTGTTTACCAACATGTTCACCATTCTGAGTGATGCAAAAGCACCCCAGCAAGTGCAGCACCTTGTAGTGAGTCTGCTATCTGATTCAAGACTTGAGGTGCAGCAGATGGCATCCACTGTGCTTAGTGGACTTATTCATTGCAAGTTTATTCAAGCAGAGGATGAACTTTTGGTAACTATTGATAAATAATCCACTTTATAGCTTTCTGATCAGCAACTTAGAATGGAAAGCTTTGAAAAAATAATATTAGATTTGTTATAAGAACATAAGAACATAAGAAATGAGGAGACTGCAAGAGGCCAGTTAATGACCTACACGAGGCAGCTCCTTGTCCCCCACCCTTGGAATAATCCAATATTTAGCCATCCCACCTGTCATCCCTATCCATACTCTGATCCAACTGTCTTTTAAAGCTACCTATTGACTCAGCACTTACTACGTGTCTACCCAGTCTATTCCAATCGTTCACCACTCTGTTAGTGAACCAATATCTACCTATGTCTGTCCTGAATCTAAGTTTTTCTAGCTTGTACCCATTTCCACGTGTCCTATCCTGACTACTAAATTCTAAAACCTGATCAATGTTTCCCTTATTAATTCCTTTTACCCATTTGAAAACCTTAATCATATATCCTCTTGCCCTCTTTCTTGTAATTTGGATCATTTGCAAACAAACTCATGTAACTGCTTACTCATTCTTCCTATGTCATTTACATATATTCGAAAACATTATCAGTGTCAAAACTTTTCATTTCCCTCCTTTCTGATTTTTCATCCTTTACCACTATTCTCATTTCTCTTCCTTTCAGGTAGTCTTCTATCGAGTTCTTCATTATTCCCTTCAATCCTCCAATGTTTTCCAGCTTCCATAGGTGGATTTCATCTGGTATATATATTGATTGATCATTAAAATTTTTATTTTATTATCTTATGTTTCTTATGTTCTTATGTTATGTTCTTAAAACTATTGGCAAGAAAATGTGTGTGGAAGTGAAGCTTACACCTATGTTTCTATTCTTTTTCTTCCTTTTTAGAGTGAGTTTACATCCAAACTCCAAAATAACTATAACCAGAATAGGAGAGGAAAGAAGCCGTTGCAGCCACAACAAATAATTGAACTACATGCCAATGTACTGGGACTTTGTGCTTATGTCAGTGCCTTCCCTTATGATGTACCAGACATGCTGCCCCAAGTGTTGGTCACTCTGAGTGATCATCTCAATGATCCTCATCCCATACCAGTAAGTGCAATATATTTTGTTTGTAGAAGTATTTACAAATTGTGCTCAATTGGGATGAATGGAAAGCAGTTGTGAATGCAATAATGTAGACAGCCTCAACAGCTTCGACAGGAGATTCTCCTGCACCTGACCTGATCAACTGATGAGATCAGGTGCACGAAAGGGAATAGAGGTAAGCCAGGCTGCTTTCGGATCCTACTGTAGAAGTCTCTGGTTGTGTTGCAAGACTGATCCTCATACAGTGTGGAGCACAATCTCTAGTCCCAAAAGCCCCTCCATGGCAGCAATGAACTTGGAGATGGAGGAGAGGTTACAGTGGAGCGATATTGACACCAAAGCTGCCTGTGATGGTTTGACTTTCACTTCAAGGTTGTGCTGTTCTATGTCCCATACATGTGCAGACTGACAGGCTGCAATGGACAAATTTTCAATTATAGACTATAATTCATTCAGCCTCCTAATTAGGTCATACCGAATGACAAACAACCCCATACATCCAATGACCACTTGTAGCCCCACCCACTTTGAGACTGCCATACAGGCCAGATCCAAGTATATATGGCCTGCTTTAGAGGGCCTCCTAGCTATTCCCGTCATGCCCAGATGTCAGTTCAATTAAACTATTATTCATGTATAGGTCAAACTCCTCTTTTTGGCCCGAAAATTTGGCCTTGAAAACTCGACCTGTACATTAATGAAATTGGTTCACACTTAAGACTTGATCTTCAGTAAGCTGCAGAATGTACCTTGATAATCATATTTCTTTGCGTACTAATTTATATATAAATTTTTACACTCCCTAGGCAACAATCAAAAAAACCTTGAGCAACTTTCGGCGCACTCACCATGACAATTGGCGTGACCACAAGAAGAAGTTCACTGAGGACCAGCTGGTAGTGCTCACTGATCTTCTACTCTCACCATCGTACTATGCTTAATTTCTTACACTTTTATAGTTTTAACCCAAATGTATGTATTTATGGATAGAAATTACTTGTACTATAAGTGCAAACTTGCAACCTGTGCTTTTGTGCTTTTTATATTATTCCAATATTTCCAAATATTCTAAGTATTCTCACAATGGGAGTTTTTGTTTTGGTCATTCTAGCACTTTGTAGTTTACGATAATGCAAGCCTTTGGACTGTTGAAGAACAACTCGCCTATTTAAAAAAAATTTACTCATTGAACTAATAAAATTGTTAGTTCTTTTATTTTGATAAAGTTAACTGGAAAATAATGTGTACCTCTTATTTGAATTTATTGTATTTGATGCATCTTTCTTGAATTGTTGATGAATATTTTAATGGCAAAGCATTATTATTACTAATTATGATTTTCAGTATGTGTGTATCTTTTTAATTTATTTTTTGAAAAACAAATATTGTATTGCACATGCATATATTGTATGTATACTTTTAATGTGATGTAGGTTAGCTATCTAAAGCAATTGTTAAAATTGAGTCAATTACTATTTCAGTTTCAGTTACACAATAATTTGATATGTTGTTATGGAGGCAAGCACATATTTTATGAAGTTTGTTAAACATTTGACCTTGAAGGGATTTTCCATAAGGTACCAAAGGTATTTTGACTTCCCAGAACAGGTGTAGAAAGTGTACAAAACCTTGATATCAGTACTTTTATCATTGTTTGTATTTTTATTTATCTTTCTTTATTTTTTATTGATTTATTTTTTTCAATTGATTTGGCAACTGTGAGTTTAGTGTGTCCAGATACATACTGGCATATTGTGACTAATCAAGTCTCGGATAACTAATGATAAGCAGAAACTGTAAAATGAAATGCAAATTAACATATTCTTGGTAGCGACTACTTATGTTGAGAAGTTGTTTGCTTGCAAACTCAGCATCTTTGCTTCCTTCTTAAAGTAAATTAATCCTTGAACAGTTTTATATACCAAAGTACTGTATAAAGAAATATACATTTGAGTGTTTGTTGTATACAGTGTTTTTGCAATAGGTATGAATTTGCAAATGTTTGTTACCATGCACATTTTATGACAAGAGAAAAATGGAGCCTATTCTAACATTATAGCTGTGATAAATTTTATTACAGCCTTCTGATATTGTGCCAGCACCATTGGTAATTCATCTAGGTCATACTGTTATGAATCTGCATTAAAATGCAAAATCTACAATACTTTTAATCCTTATACCAGGCTGTCATCCCTTTAAAGGGGAGTAGCCAAGACAAAGTATGCATACACACACCCATAAGCATGCACTCTTCTCACTTAGCTCCAACGCCTATAGAGGAGAAGAGAAGTTCACCCCACTCAACACAACGCGTCAAGTCAGTCACGAAATGTCGCCAAGGGTGGGCGTCGTATCCACAACAGGGTCCTAAGGTTTATCCCTGCTACTTAATTTTCAACTCATGCCTGTCTCCCTCCCTGCACTTTATCTGAACCAAGAGACATGCCAGATGCGAGGGAACGTATCCATAGGTCATCAAAGTCACGTCAATTCTCCTGCATTCACCACTGCTCTCCATTTAATGTTATCACACACAATCTTCCTTCCTTGCTCCACAGACATTCCTCTTTCATCCAACACTCTTTTCATCTCTTACATCCATCACATTCTTGGCCTTCCTCTCAACCTCACACCTCTCACAACATATCATATTATTCTCTTCACCAACCAGTAATACTGCACAAGGCTTTCTACTTTTTCTCATCCTTATTCTGGCCATCTTTCAAATGCAAGAGTTAACCAGTATCTTCACTCTTTCATCCCTTACACTGGCAAACTCTGGAACTCTCTTCCTTTGAAAAGAAGAGTGTCAAGATATCTCTCATACTAAATTGAACTGCAAAGTTATATGCACAAGGACCTTCCGCGGGCAGCATGAGCCTCTCAACAAGAAACGAGGCATCACTTAAAAATTTAACCTGCGCCACTAACAGGCAGAGGCTGAACACCTAGCACCTTCATTAGCCTACCAGCGCCACGGAAACAAGAGAAAGCAAAATTTATACTATATATTTATCACTTACTGGAGCGACATAGAGTAAGGGGAGATCTGATTGAAGTATTTAAGTGGATGAAGGGTTTTAATAAGGGGAATTTAGGAAAAGTCCTTACGATCAGTAGTCAAGATAGAACAAGAAATAACGGATTCAAACTAGAAAAATGTAGATTTAATAAAGAAATAGGCAAAAATTGGTTTACAAATAGGGTGGTAGATGATTGGAACAGACAAAGTCAGCAGGTAGTTAGTGCACAGACAATAGGGAGTTTTAAGAAAAGACTAGACGACTTCATGGATGGGGATGTTCTTATGTTCTTATGATATAAAGGCCTGACTTGAGGGAAGCTTCAAGATCTTGATCTTGATGTCACAGGAGGCGTGCAGACGGAGACACAGGTGCCTCCACGAGCCGCCCCACGTGTTCCCGACCAGAGGCAGATACCAGCAGGACAACCGCAGGTCAGGACCGAGAAAAGGAGGGCTCCGATCCAGATCATCGGAGACAGCATGGTGCGGAAAACCCCTGAGTACGTGAAGTATGTGAAGGAAGGCAGTGGGTGCACCAGCATCGGAGGAGCCCGCATCGAGGATGTGGCAAAGAGGGTTAAAGAAGAAGCCACGGAGATGAAGGATGAAGGGATGCTGATCATCCAAGGAGGTGGCAACAACCTGGTTGGGAAGGGTTGTGAGGAGACCGTGAAGGAGGTCGTGGAAGCGGTGGAGATCAAGAAAATAAAGGTGGCAGTCATAGGTGTTATGCGTCGACCCAGGGAAGACAACAGCTGTGAAGATGTAAGGAAGCAAACCAACAAGAAAATTCAAGAGGAGCTGATCAAGATGAAGATTGAATGGATGAGGGAGAAGAAAGGAAACATCAGCTTCATCGACCTGGACAACGTCTTGGGAAACAACCGTTTCTACGACAGAGATGGTGTCCACCTCAATGACGAAGGAAATGCCAGGATGGGGCGACGACTCGTTGAGTGGGTGCAGGCCGGGTCACTCCGCTTCCTGAGCCGGGAGTGACGTGGGAAGCGTGATGCATTCACCCAAGATTATGATGTAGAAAACACATTGTAATATTATCAATGAGCATTACAAGCTTGCCATTGAAAAATAAGTCGTGTTTATATTGTTTTTAAAGACCGTCGAAGTTTTACAGAGACAGGCACAAGAAGAGGAAGAACAAGACTTACCAAGGTGAGTGTATATTGACTTTCCACCCAATTATTTTTGGTTTAGGAACTATTTTGCATAATATTAGGTTTTCATTGGATGTTTTGGGAATGGCGTGCTTCAATTAGCTATAGAGACCTACCACCCCGTCATTATAGTGATACGTGCCTGTAATATCAGTGTGCTCCCGCCCCACTAAAAAAGTTTTATTTTTGGGGTTAATCAGGTGAAATTTACTGAGTTATAACTTTTGTTATAATTATAATGTTTTACTAACTTCTATCTTATTTAGTGTGCTCCCGCCACACAAAAAAATTATATTTATGGGGTTTAATCAGATCAAATTTAATGAGTTATAACTCTTGTTATAATTATAATGTATCAATTTGTTAGGTTAGGTTAGATTAGGTGAGGTTTACTTCACCAAACCTGAAACCACGCTTTCCCAAGGGGTCTCCAAGCCTGTTGGCAATAGGCATATAAAAATTAGAAGATAGGAGGTGGAGTCATTATTCTTCAGATATACCTATTGTGATACTAAAGTGTTGCCCAATAAAGAAATGTTACTTGAAACTATCTTTTCCAGTTGCCTTTCTCATACATTTTCATGGAATTCACCTTTAAAGTTATGGTAGGTTTGGTTAGGAAAAAAAAGTGTATAATTGTAAATTGTAACATCCCATGAATTTTGGATACTTTTCTTTTATAACATTTTGTCCGCAAATTATTTTTTCATCACGAAATTAAATGTGATGTTCGGATATATAGATCTACCTTTACATGAATGTTAGATTGTAATATGTTTCATATATTTTCCAGATTATGGATGCACTGCTAGACTTTGAGAATATAAATGTGCTTGATGCAGCTGAAGCAGACTGACTGAGGAGGAATTTACATTTAGGTTCAGGCTATCAAAGCATAGTCCGTTGAATATTAAATCTAGTCTTTCCAAACCACTACAACCCATCTTGAAACCTGATAATTACAGTTAGTTAGTGCTATCTAAGGTACAGATAGTTGGATTCTTTTTGGAGATAAGAACTCATTTAAGTTTCTTCAATAAGTGATTGAACATAAGAACATAAGAACATAAGAAATGAGGAGACTGCAAGAGGCCAGTTAATGACCTACACGAGGCAGCTCCTTGCCCCCCACCCTTGGAATAATCCAATATTTAGCCATCCCACCTGTCATTCCTATCCATACTCTGATCCAACCGTCTTTTAAAGCTATCTATTGACTCAGCACTTACTACGTGTCTACCCAGCCTATTCCAATCGTTCACCACTCTGTTAGTGAACCAATATCTACCTATGTCTGTCCTGAATCTAAGTTTTTCTAGCTTGTACCCATTTCCACGTGTTCTATCCTGACTACTAAATTCTAAAACCTGATCAATGTTACCCTTCATTACACTTCATTTCTTTGTCATAAATGTTCACACTACTGAAGGAAATGAAACATGACATAATTGAGCAGTGTTCTTTTTTTCCCCTGTGTCTCTATTTGATGGTATCCCATTTTTGTATTGTTTGTTAATAAAACACTGAAATTATTTAAAAACTTTAATATAACAATCCTATGTATTGTAGTCCTTAATTTTTATTAAATTGTGCCATTTTCTTTTGATATATGGTCATGTATTAATGCCAACAGTAAGGAAATAATAGCTTCAGAGAAAAAATATTGTAGTATAAAACAGTCTCTGATGCTATTTATTGTTATAATGCTTGTAACTGCCTTATTAAGATAGTGAGATGATAGCAAAAGTACAACTGACCTACGATATACAAGCAAGCAAACTTGTTTGTTTGTAAGTAAACCACACTATACTGACTCTTTACTACTGCTCAGACGATATCGATATAACTATGAAGTTCTACATACTATACAGAGTGCACTCCACACACCTGTGAAGGTTTCAGGCTGTGCTCGTCATTATAAGTAAATACAGGCCATATACGAAAAAAAATTTGGGTGAAATGCTTAACTTTTGCGTAATAAAATATAAAAAGCTTATATAACCAAACCAAACCATACCTAACCAAATCTAACAACATAATTTAACCTTAACCTAACGTGACCTAATCATAACCCAACATAACATAATTAACCTAACATAACTTAACATGAATCAAAGACGCTTTGCGAGTTAGATAATGGTTAACACCGCCTGAAGCCTTCACAAATGTGTTGAATACATACACTATGTACGATTTCATATTTATATTGATATCGTCCGAGCAGTATAGTTATGCAGATTTACCGTTTTGTCATTTATGACCTAGTTATGTTCTCTGACGAGATCAATGAACATATCCTTATCCACAGTGGATACAGGATTTTCCCTAAGGGAGACAGCGTTGATGCTTGTTGTCATTCTGCAGATGTAAACAAACATATTTCTCGCGCTTTTCCTGCTACTTTCCGCTAGTCAAGCGGGAATATCATCATGTTTAGCGGTGGCGGACCACAACGCTCGCTTACCCAGGCGAACGTTCGGATCTGTTTTAAAAGTAAGGAATCCGTCACTCGGTCCCAAGTGCGCCCCAACTTCGCCATACTTCCGCCCAGGTTTTAATAGTTTGGCCCTGAGTGACCCACCGCTCCCTGCCTCCACACTACTACACTTACAATAACACTATTTACACAACACTATTTACATGCTAAATGCGTCGCCGCAACACTATCCCCCCCTTTACAACATGGGCGACCCGCCTATAACTCCACCACCACAACCACAACCTCCACCACAATAACAGAACAAAAAAACATAACACATGAAATTAAATAAAAATACAATCTTCCTCGCCACACTGCTACACCATCAGTCAGGCGGTGGCGCCGTCCTCTTCGCCCGTCTTCCTCTTGAGCTGCCCTGGACAACCGGTTTCCGCTCAAGGGGAGGAAAGGTGCCTGCTGGCCACCCATCCCCCCCTCGCGAAGGCGAAACCTAAGGAAGCAAGGGCGCCATTTCTCCGGCCACCCTCTCCACTTCCCTCCAAGGTACCACGCCCTTCACGCGTCCAGGAGTCAGGCACAGCAGACACGGCTCATCCACTGGCTCCTTGAGGTTCTCACTGTGTCCAGTGCCTCCCAAGAAGACCTCCGTCCCTCGACTGCCATGGCTCCAGTGTGGCGGACTGGCGGCCGCTTAGGCTGCCTGGGGCCACGGAAGTGTTGCCTGCTGCAAAACTCTCCCGCCCCACTCACAGCTCTTTCCACGCGCCCCTCGGTCTCCGCCCTTACCTCTGTGAGAGACTGGCCAGCTCATCACAGAGGCCCTCGTGCTTTGTCCCTGTGCGTCCATTTCACTGTGTGTTCTTCCTCTCCCGTCCGGCTCAACCCCGGACCGCTACAACACTGTTCTGAGTCACAGAACAGCTAGGATCCCACTTCTGACACCATTGTTACGGCACACACCCCTTTTTCACTTCCCTCCAAGGCAGGGTGTCGCAAAACACGTTACCTCTCCTTTACCTGAGGTAACGCCCTCCTGGGACTCGTGTAGCGGGGGTTGGCGGGACGGGAAAAGGGGGTCTTAAAACAAATCACACACAGACAACAACACTTCTCCTTTCCTGGTATATTTACAAACAGCACGCTTACAGGGTACAGCACAATAGTACAGCCTCAGAGTTCCCCACAAGAGGTTCACCCAAAACACACAGCCTCCACAAGTCCACACACAGCAGCCTCCACACAGCCATGCTGGCCACCCACCCCCCTCGCGAAGGCGAAACCTAAGGAAGCAAGGGCGCCATTTCTCCGGCCACCCTCTCCACTTCCCTCCAAGGTACCACGCCCTTCACGCGTCCAGGAGTCAGGCAACAACCTCCACACAGCCAGTCAGCCACTCCCTTAGTGAGGGCAGGGACCTAAGGAAGCCAGGGTGCCATTTCTCCGGCCACCCTGTCCACTTCCCTCCAAGGTCCTGCCCTTCACTCGCCCAGGATCGGCCTTGCACCGCTGTGTCCCTCTGTCTGTTGTCTCTCACTCACACCTGGCCTCCTTCTCTAGCCAACAACCAGCCACATCTCCCCAAACACACCCCACCACGACTGCGTATCGCTGAAAACACCGATACGTAGGTCACCTTATCTTGACACATGTCAACTCTCAACATCCCCAGGGAGGCCTGAGTGACCCACCGCTCCCTGCCTCCACACTACTACACTTACAATAACACTATTTACACAACACTATTTACATGCTAAATGCGTCGCCGCAACAATATATATACATACATATGTTTACAAATATATATATATATATATATATATATATATATATATATATTACATTTTTGTAGTTACATAGACATAGATAAATAGAAAGATAGAGAGAGTGGTAATTACGTAGACAGATGTGCATATATATTAATATAACATATATATTGATAGATAGGTAGTGTGATACAAATAACACGGTCGGAAATTTAATGATTCGTTCGTGATATATATACTGTTACTGTCATTTGTTGAAAATTTGTGTGTATGAAAAAATAAAACGTAATAAAGAACAATCAAGACTACTCCGTAGCGTCACCTGGTCACTATGGTAACGCGACGCAGCCGGCCAAGACAAGGTAGAGTCGCCTAACCGTCTACGTTTGTGAAACAAACTTGATTATGATTTGAATCGAGGTGAGTTCTTGAAGCTTGATAGCAAAATAATGTATGAATACACTTATAAATGCTTTTGTACTCAAATTTGCCTTAATGGGTCATCATTGTAGTTGATTTGAAGTTCATTTCGTGGTGTGTAATGTTAGAGGTTGTAGCATCTTAGGTGGTTGTCGATTGCATTGAGTTTTGATTGTAGGGATACAAATACCTTTAGACGAAGGCCTTGTTGTGGCTTCACCAGCTGAATATCTGGGTATTTTTTGATGTTTTGGTCTACATTTGAACATTCTTCTAATGATTCATTGGTGACTGTACCGCCACCTACGCACCCTTAGTTCACACACTATCTGTGTGGTGGTGATGGTACTGGCGCTCGTTACTAGCTCAATGTGCTTTTTATTGGTTTTCTTTTACATCCCCCCTTCCCCCCACCCCCCACTTCACCTCTTCCTAATCACTTTTTATCCCTAGCTTATCGTTTCACACATTAGCTCTAAATTGTTAGCCTAATTGTGTAAATATGTGTCTGTGTGTGTTAGTGCGTGTGTGTGTGTGTGTATGTACATACACACACACACGCACTAACACATACGATATAACAACCTATCTAAGACTTGATATCTTACGCCGCTATAGAAGGTGTAATGCAACATTACTATTATCTAAATTATTTATATCATGCCCTGAATGAATGAAAATGGCCAAATTATGTAACCACCACTTCGCATTTAATTCTCTTTTCTTAATCTCGCCTCCCTCCTCACCCCACCCAAGCACCATCACCCCACTGTGACTCGCCGTGCAGAAAGGGTGCCAGCCTGAGGTAGGCAGGACCGGAGGATAGGTGATTTCTTGTGTCCACGACTGTACGTGTGTGTATATATGTAATATGTGTCTGTGAGTATGGGTGTGCGTGTATGTAGGTGTATGTATGTGTGTGTGTGTGTGTGTGTTTGCGTATATGTGTATGATGTTTGTGTATATGTGTGTATATGTGTATGTAGCCTATATATATATATATATATATATATATATATATATATATATATATATATATATATATATATATATATATGTGTGTGTGTGTGTGTGTGTGATATTTGTGTGTGTGTGTGTGTGTGTGTGTGTGTGTGTGTGTAAAGTGCGTGAACGTGTCATAGTTTCAGTAATTTAAGTGCTTCCCGGATACACTTTAGTGGTTTGGGGATGGAATATTTTGACGAAGAAATAGTTTGAGTCACAAAAGGTTCGAGTCGGAATGACATGTAACCCTGCGATGCAAGGTTCCATCTTCCCTCTCGCACACCTCATACCGCAGCGCTATACCTTGTTTCCCCCGTTCCCTGATACTCTTGCATATTTTCCGTTCATCGTTACTCTTCCCTTACGCTATTCTCTCTTTGTTTCAACTTGATAATGATGACGATGTTTTCACTTCACTAATTTGACTGCGTACTTGGCAACCAATTGTAACGAGCGTAACTTTATTGACCCTTCAGGACCAAACAAGCGTTTTTCTTCTGGTTCAATTAGGGTTCGGGGGATCAAGAGTTTTAGGTTAGGTTAGGTTAGGTTAGGTTAGGTTAGGTTAGGTTTAGAATTATGAGACACGTCGTGGATGGTAGTCGGAAAGTTAGCCAGGATTGACAGGAAGGCTCACTTCTTAGCTGCCATCTGGAAGACGCAGTACCCTCGATTGGAGGTGAGTGGTTAGTTTTTCTCGGTGAAGAGATTAGCTTGTGTATATGTATATATATTGAGGTTAGATATTAATTATGTGAAGTGTAAATACTTCTGTGAGTGTTGTGTTACAGAGTTTTTCTGACGGAGAGGAAACTTACCCTGTGCCTTTTGCTTACTTGTGTTTAGTGTAAGGATGTGTTAGAGATAGAATGTGTTAGCGTTAGGATGTGTTAGTAGTATTGTGTTAGTGTTGGTATTGTTACCTTAAGGGGGTGGATTAGTGAAGTGTTAAGGCAGAAGAGGCTGACTTTAGCCCGTGCCTGGAAGGAGTAAGGAGGAGTACTTCCCTCCCTTACCGGATTTAGGACCTGTGTTGATTTACCGTGTTTGTTTTGGGTGTAAAATATATTTGCTGTCGAGTGATGCCTCAGTTTTGTTACTCCCTCAGTAAATTCAGTGCCTTCTAAGTGCTATTAACATCTTAGTATTACTATACGCTTGGTCTGTAGCTCGCTACCATAACAACTACCATCAACGACGCTACAGGGTGAGAAGGGAGTGACATTACACAATGAGATGTCCCGCGCGGCGCAATGATACGCATCAGTCCTAAGCTAGACTGCGCAAAGTAAATACGCTCTGCTCCGGGCCGGGTGGTCGACCAGTTTAAGGAAGTCTAGGCTTGGTTGGCAGTTTGCGTGATGACTTGCCAAGACAGTCGTTTTTAACGCGATCATCCCTGCCTTACCATCTGGGTCTGGTGTAGTTTCCAGTTAATATGGCTGACGGCAGCACGCGTGACGATTTGCCAAGGCAGTCGTCAATAACTCCATGATTCGCAAAGGCGATCATTTGTGCTTTGCCTTCAGTTCCTTGCTTGGGTATAACAATACGCTGCTAGTCCAATGTGAGCCTGACCTGCTCATTGTGAGCCTGACCTGCTCAGAAGAGGACGTGGTGATACTCGCTCGCGCTAACAAGGGATACCAGGTATTTATCCATAGCAGATATTTTATTGTTTATCAATACAAGGGATACCAGGCTATATTTTTACCATAACAAATATTTTATTGTGTTTTTTTTGGGCAAAATTATTTAGATGGGCGAGTGTGTGGTACTCCATATAGGCGAGGGGGTTACAGGTATGGAGGGTGGAGTGATGAGGTGTAGTTCCTGTGGAATGGAGAGACAATGGATGGTAAGTGAATGTAAGTTGTGTGAAGTGTTAGCTAGAAATGTAGCTTTAGAGGAGGAGATTAAGGAAGTGAAAGTTTTGTTGGCACAAACGAGGCAACAGATGCAAGAGATAAGGCGGGAAGTTCGCGTCGGGTCACGAGCGTCAGGTCAGACAGTGGGGGGGGGGAGGGGTAGTTGGATGGTGGTGGATAGGGGAGGGAAAGGGAGGGTGAGCCCTCCCTTGTGTGAGGTGGAATTTCCTCCCCTGTGTGAGGTAGAGTGTAGCAACAAGTTTAGATTGTTAGCTACACAGGAGGAGGAAGAGGTCGTGATAGAAGTAGAAGGGGATAGGACACCCAAGGCGAAGATAGTGAGGAGGAAGTTAGATGGGAAGGAGAGTAAGGAAGGTGGGAAGGTGAGGAAGGACAGGGAAAGGTTAGAAGGGTCGCAGGAAGTGTTCGTTCTGGGTGACTCCAGGATTAGATATTTATTTGAGACTTTCTGTGAGGCAGACAGGGAGAGGAGGATTACGTGTTGTCTTCCTGGGGTTGGAGTGCAGGACGTGGTAGAGAGATGCAGGAGGGTAGTGCAGGGGACTGTGAAGGAGGCGTTAGTGGTGGTTCACGTGGGAGTGAACGATTTAGGCAGGGTAAGGTCAGAGGAGCTAGTGGATAGGTATAGGGAGCTTCTGAGGGAGATAAAGGAGAGTGGTAGGAGGTGTATAGTGTCAGGGGTGCTCCCTAGACAGGGGGTTAGAGGCTGGTGGCTCTCACATGCCCTTGGCCTCAACGAGAGAGTGATTAGGATGTGTGGGGAGGATGGGGTAGGTTTTATGGATGAGTGGAGCAGGTTCTATGGGAGACAGGAGCTGTATGCCAGGGATGGTGTACACTTCAGTAGGAAGGGGGTGCAGGAGCTTAATGAGTGTCTTGAGAGGGCAGTTAGGCAGTCCACAGGGATCGGTACTAGGAGAAAGACCGGTAAAGAATTTAGATGATGCTGCAGGATGACTTAAATAGGCTGTACGATTAGTCAGAGAAATGGCAGATGCAGTTTAATGTTAACAATTGTAGCATTATGAGCGTAGGTAAAGGTAATAGGCCTGTAGACTACACATTAAATGACAATACCTTAGGAAGGTTATATAGTGAGATTATATCTAATATACAATTATTTTCTTCCTATCAGATGCAGGAATAATCGGGGAGCAATGGCTGGGGTTGATGGAGACCGTGAAAACTGGGACCTGCTTGGGGAAT
>JAPQNM010000038.1:8778395-8788395 GCA_029783475.1 Metacarcinus magister
CCTTGGATACACGGAGTACAAGAGGACATGGTTTAAGGTTGAAAAAGGAAACTGTAGAAGGGACATAAAGAAGTATAGTTTTCCTCATAGAGTTGTAAATAAATGGAACGAGCTCGGCGAGGAAGTTGTGAAGGCTGAGAGATTACTCCCCTCCCGTAAACCACAACTATATAAATACAACTAGGTAAATACACACACACGCACACACATTGAGATCAATAAACGTGACCTGCAACCCGTGACAGCATGTGATTTGACGTCAAAAGAATCGTGGTCTGTATATGTGAGGCATCGACCAAAGGTCTATTGTTCTTCCCAAGGTGATCATCCCAATGCTGGAAAACCCTGCCAACCGAGGTGGTTGGCCGGACATGGTGTGTGAAGATGTTTCCCATCAACTCTATGCACTCCGAGGAACGGTTTATCGAATGTGGGGACAGCTTCGAGGGCAGACCCTTCTTCCTCTCCCTTTTGGAATGGACACACTGGAAAAGGCTGAGAGACATGCACTAGACACGTGAGTTCTGATATGCTATGCTTCTATCAATTCTATCAATAATTTCTGGTGCCTCGTTCCCTCCAGAAACGTTCCCCAAGGGAAGGGAGTTATTGTGAAAAGAGTAAAAACCAGACTTATTCTGTTCTCATAACTTGCTTTCTTTGGGGAACGTTTCAGGAGGGAAGGAGGCATCAGAAACAATAGAAAGAAAAGTGGTGGCCTCGACATCAGAGTCTCTCACTTCCTCCTTTACTCACACTCCTTCCTTGCTTATTCAAGCCCTACACTTGTCAGCAATCTTTCCATCTTGCAACTGCCCATCCTCTTCTCTAGGACCACCTATTTTACTCTTACACTTTCTTCACAAAATCTTTACTCTTCTTTCTCTCAAGATGACCAATTCGCAGTGATGCTTCTCAAGGAGGAACATTGACTCCACCAATCAACGGCGCCCGTTCACACAGCAGACAGCCAGGTTCCTCCTTAAATAGCAGCTAACTCAACACCCTATTCACTCACATCTTCCTCTGAGAAGTTTACATATCTTTATGCAGCTGAAGAAGGATCCAGGACCCGAAATCACGATACAGAAAATGACTAGCTACACGAAGTTATACACTTGATTTCAAAACGGAATAAAAAAAACTATTGAGATACAAAGAAAATATTTCGCTTTTAATGAAATTTGTCTCGGAGAAAATCTCCTGCTCGTATATACTTTCAATAAATATATATACATATGTACATATATAATCATATATAATCATATTTAATCGTGTGTTCACCACATCTGTGTATTTCCGTGGTTAATAGCGGAGAGATGACGGATTCACAACTAAAGAGTGCCATTGAAGGGGTGGTGATCAAGTGGGTGCACCAGGTGGAGGAAGTACTGGTGCAGGACACCGACTCTCTTGCTTCAACCCAACATTTTCCGAAGCCACTGGAAGAGATTACTTTCTGGAGAAGGCGTCGAGAAAACCTTGCCCACATAGCAAGTCAACTTAAAGATAAAAAGGTAAATAGGAGTCCTTATATATCAATACATCTATGAACTCTTTTACTTAGCACTTGTAACAAGCCTCATTTTCAGGTGATTTTTTTGGTTGATTGTTTTGTCAAAGCAAATATAGTGTTTCATTTTGGAGATCCTTGTCACTTTAGCGAGGACAGACTTAACTGATATTTGGGTTGTTGCACTACCATTCTCTGGACCAAGAAGTAGAGAATCGCCTACATTGCACTTCAGTTTTAGTTGTGGTTGGCGTGCGGGTTAGGGATGGCAAATCTTTTACATCTAGGTTTGGCTATAGTTGAGTAGTAGCCTGTCTTCAGTGTAGGGAAAGATGATTTGAGGAAGGCCATAACTATGGAAAGTCCATTGTGTGAAGTGATAATTGAAGGAAATAAGATTCAACCGTCTGAAGAACTGTTACGATCTCCCACATTCAAAGATTTTACTCAAAACCATGGCGAGGTGACGGAGAATGGACGTAGAAGACAGAACAAGGATTAAGATGAAGGTAGGAAAGGAAGAGGTGAGTAGATGAACTGTTGACAAGTTATTGCAATGGAGGAACTTCTTTGAGTCAAATGTCAATGAATGGCGTAAGGAAGAAAATTATTTGAAAAATTAAATAGACAACCTCAAGAAGGGAAATTATGAGTGGTATTGACAGGTAGACCGCTCTTGACCCGCCTCCAGCCAGCCAACAACAGGGGCAATGTCAGGATTCTCCCGCTGTGCCCTCCTCCACTGGTCCTCTGTTTCACTGGGTCCTTCTAGCACCTGCAGAGGACGGCATACTAGATCGGATTCCTTCCCCTTGCAGTGGCAGCACCCGGGTTTACACGGGTGACAGCTCAGGCTGTCTGCATTTTTGTAGACGCGACCATGGCGATGCTCGATGCGGTAGTAGAATTGTTTGATTCTGCCCAGCCACTGGGCCAGCTGTCCCTCGGGCTCCTTCAGTATCTTCAACCACTGCAGGGCTGCGTGGTCGGTCCTGATGGTAAATCTGGTTCTGTGTCCTAGGGTAACGGATTAATTTCCACCATAGGATCAAAGGCCTTTGTGATAGGAGATGAGCACCTGCAGCTACGTGCAGCTGCAATATATGTCCCCACTTTACCTTTGATACTTTATTTTGTGAGACAAATATTATTATGTCACTTGTGAAAAAATGTTTGTTATTCTTAAGATTATTTGTTTAAATATTAGTTCACCCATATAGGTAACTATTCAAGTATAGTTTAAGCAATTCAATGATTTATCTCTGCACAGGTTATGATGATGTCAAACATCTTAGAGGTGACCGAGTCTGCCTACTTCCCTGCCTTCATGAAAATGAGTGCGGATGTTTCAATGGGTAAGTCTAAGTACAGATGTACCAGGTGACAGGTAAAGCCTCTTGAAGATAAGATCTTTTCAACCTGTCAATAACAGCTTAGCTGCAATGATGTAAAAAAACTAATTTTAGACAAATTTTTTTCTGCAGCTGTTGAGGAAGCACGGGATATCATGGTTCACTTCACACCACTAAAGCCTCTTCTGGAAGGGCTGGAAGGTGGGGAGTTTCAGGATGCACCACCCATCCTACCTCCTCTGGTGCACTGCATTTGCCTCCTGTGGGCTGCCTGTCCTCCTTATAGAAAACCAGACCGAATTGTAACCCTATTCAAAGAAATCACAAACCTGCTTATTAGCATGGTAAGTTGCTATCTTTTTACTTAAATTGTTTTGACGCAATAATTTTGGTACCTTTCAGTCCTATTTAGATATTTTTCATGGAAAACATTGCTTCATTATTTGTTACCAAGTACTTGATGCTTCTAAAGTCATATATTTTATTCTCTTTTCCTTAGTTCTGATAGGTATACTGTGATAGGCATAGTACTGGTAAATTTCCATGCTGTTAGGGCAAATTCAGTTTTGTTAAAGATACTTCAATTATAAAAGTAGTTATCTAAGAATGGTTGTAGCCACTTATACATGCTGGTATTCTTAGAATCCTTGTAGGCTATGGACCACTAGTCTCAAAGGTACAGGCTGCCATAGATTATTGAATTGGTTGTGATGTCTCATTGGATGTTGAGTGCATGGACTAGATCATGTTAAAGGTTGTATTTTGTTAAGATCTATGAATGATTGAATGTGTTGCTTCTTTTTTTGGGTGTTAATATGTAACAGCAGATGCATTGGTTTATGATATCAAGCGTATTTCTTATTTCAGGTTTTGTATACCTTGTTGATTATAGTTTCAGAAGTAAAATCCTAGGAGCATGTTATTTCCTCTATTGTATATTCACTTTCCATCTGAAATAATACAGAGCTACAGTAGAATTTCCCATCTAACGAATAATTGGTGCCAAAAAAACCATGTTGGATACAAATTCGTTAGATATAGATACATAAACTTATGGGAAAAATTGTAATTGGTGCCAAAACTTCGGCCAAGTCCCTATTTTCACCTATTTTTGCCCTTCCGAGTGTTATTTTGAGACCTAAAATACATACAAATCATATAATATATTTATTATTAGAAGAATTAATAATAAACCAACCTGTGCAACACTCCGGCACTTTTTCAATTAATTCAATCACCCTCGCTTTGTCTTCCATCCATGAAGGAAAAACTGGACAAATATAGATACGGAGACAAGACCACATGAATGTAGCTCAGGCCCTGTATACTACAGCTAGGTAAATACAACTATGTAAATACACACACACACACACACACACACACACACACACACACACACACCACACACACACACACACACACACACACACTTAAACAAGTATACACATAGTCATTGTTTCTCCGCAGGGTCAGATCTTCATTGGCACTGTGGGGTTCCAGGCGGAGACAACAGAGCCACTACAAAAAATCAACATGTGTGTATCTGTTCTCAAAAGATTTAGGTGAGCCTCAAAACCACATGCTGGTAGGATAAGTTTTCATCATCATTTTAATTTGTATCTATATAGTCGTGAGTCTACATTTTTATAGCCTTCAACATAGGTTAATTTTTATTAGAGTCCTTTACGAGTACCTGAATAAGGAAAAGAAATTTAATTAATGTTTATTCTTTTGCCTGTAGTATATATTATGCTGAGCTTCATTTTAAGTTTGTGTAAGGGAATGATGGCTTTATCAGACGAGACAAAAGTTGATATATCAAGTTTCTTCAATGTTTTTTTTTTGGTTTGATGAGTGAAACAAAATTGCTGTCTCTCTCTCTCTCTCTCTCTCTCTCTCTCTCTCTCTCTCTCTCTCTCTCTCTCTCTCTCTCTCTCTCTCCTCTCTCTCTCTCGTCTCTCTCTCTCTCTCTCTCTCTCTCTTTTTCAGATTAGAAGTAAACATTTACACATCATAGGGTGGTTAGAGTCAGTCCCCTGTTGAGGAGGCATTTATTTCAAAGCTAACCCTATGAACAAACAATGGAATGTTTAGCAGCACCATTGGAATCGGAATGTCCCTCTCCATCTTCACCTGCTGTATTGACATTTTCCTCACTGAAAGCACAGCTGCGTGAACTTGTTCCACAGTCTGGAGACTCTTGAGGCAAAGGTTCTCTGGTGCTGACTGGCGTGTGGCCTTGGCACCTCAGCCTGCTCAGAACTGGAGCGCACCATTCTCGTGTCTTGCAGTGCCTCGCAGAGAGAACCTAAGCCTTGCCAGAGGTGGCACTTCTTTTACGTAGGCCTTGTGAAACACTGCTAATGCAGCGATGTCCTGCCGGTGCTCCAGAGGGTCCAGGGGTGTCATACTCTAGATGGAGTCTCCCATCTTCATCTAATCTTTGTTTTCCATTATGTACCAGTGTATTATGTATATTTTTCTAATGTTAATATTGTAATTTTATATTTTATAATTCTTGTCCTGTCAAATTTTTTATTTCATAAGTTTATTTTCTTTTATTTCCAGTCTCCTACATTGCTATCACCCTTGGGATTGTCCTATTTCCGTCTTGTTTCTGTTTTGGAATTGGAGACAATTCTAAGTAGGTGGCTGAAGTAGCTGGACACTATACATATGTATATTTATTTATTTATTTATTGTTAGTTAATCTCTCGTATGATTACTGTCTGTTTGCGTTCTCTGCACATCTGACTATTTGAATCCAGTGAGTCAGTGCTTGGGCATCACTGTTCACTTACATATGTCTGGGCTCCGCTCCATCTTCATTTTTTGTCTTCAATAAACGGTGCAGGACATTCACAGTTCGTCTGCATTGCCTCCATATGGTCTGTGACACAACTAACAGTTGTGACTTGTACTGGTGAGAGAGAGATGACATGGACCCCCAACTGGCTGCTTGACTGGAAATGTGAATACACTTAGACTGAATGGAGCGAGAGCATTCTTTGACTTGAGTGTGACCATCTCCATAGTGTGAATGGTGTTTGCACCAGTGTATTATTTGACTAGGACTAGGAAATTTTCATAAGATAAAGGGGATGTTAGGTACTTACATACTCTTATAAAATTGCAGACATGTAGGGTTAGAGGAACGAGTTGGCTCTGTAGATCCACTCATGGACCATAAAGTATGATGGTTTATACCAATGGTATAATTTGTTATATTACCACAAAACTGATATTGGACCATAACACAAGGCATATCATAAATTACTTAACCCAGTGAGATTGAATTATACACGAGTATCTATGGTATTCAAGTAAAAAATACTTACATAATTTTGTCTGCTCACACCATCAGAGATATCTTTGAAGAGCACAGGGCCAAAGTGGAGACATACTTCTCTGAGGATGAGAGACCACGCCGCTGGGAATTCCATCCAACTCATGCTTTCTCTAGGATGGATCAATTTCTTGACCGTTTATCCAACATCAAGGTAAATATGTAATTTTCAATGTTGTAAGTAACTTATTTTCTTGCTAAAGGAGGACAATGAACTTCATGATTATGTGCTCTAAGAGATGTTACATTCTTTATGGATATAAAAGTATTTTTTCCCAGTTTGATATTGTCATGAACCCCATACATTATTAGGCAGCTGTTTTTAGTTCTTATGAATATATATATATATATATATATATATATATATATATATATATATATATATATATATATATATATAGATATATATAGATAGATATAGATATAGATAGTGCTTCCATTTCTATATGGAGTTGAGTCACACACACAGCCACTAAAAACGTTAAAAGATGAAGATGAAGAAACTAAATTTGAAGAGAAAGTAAAGAAAGTCACGAGGTTAGGTTTATATGTAGAAAAAGGTGCTACACCAATTCGCTGAAACTCCCAACTCTTGAGAAAAGCAGAGAAAGGGGAGACTATAGTAGTGTATAGAGCCTCATAAGGTCTGGCAAAAATTGACAGAGATCTGTTTGTATGGGATGACAGAAATACAAAAGGATATGAGAAGAAACTGAAGAGGTCTACATGCAAGAAAGTCGTAGAAAAATACAGCTTCCCATATATAAGTATAGAAGCCTGGAATGAAATTGATGTGGACGTGATTGATGCAAGAAATATTCATGATTTCAAAATAATTGGATAATAGTAGATTTGGAAACATGACAGTATGAGTATAGCTCTATTTCTGCATGTTACAACTAGGTAAAACTAGGTAAATACATGTAGCTATGTTTGTAATTTTGGGTTTTAATATATGTGTATTTTTTACTTACAGGAAATATTCGATGTGGCAAAAGAGTTTCTGAAAATAGAGAAAGTAGAATTTGGTGGTCCTAAAGGGAAAGTTCTTGGAGCCAATATTTCAGCTGTTTACAGGTGAGATTATCAATAATGTATTGATTTTAGAAACCAGATCCACTTTGATAATGATTAGCTTACCCGCTTATGTCTTGAACATTGTTTTTTTGTTTATTTATCTTCATTAATTTATTTATTTAAAGTGTATTAATAGATTTTTAATATCTGGAAATCAGTGAATTCAACGAGGCTTACACAGCATTCTCCATCCTGACTTATGACTGTTTGGATCCTGCTGAGGATGCCTTTAATGAAGGACATCAACAGTTCAAGAAAAAAGTAACTGAACTTGAGCAGCGCCTCAGCCTCATCGTTAAAAATGCACTGCAGGAGAGCCAGAGTCCAGAGGCATATTTTAAGGTAAGAGAATTGCATTTGATTGAATAAAGGAGCAAACGAGAATAGAGAATACATATTTGTATGTGGTTGTGAAAACAACTGAAGAATGTAGGGAAAGTTTATGTTTAGTAAGGATGAATTGTGGAATGATGGTGAAATACAGAACACAAAGATGGTCTGGGCACCTAAAGCAAATGGGTGAGTGAGATTACAAGAAAAATATATGAGTGAAATGCATACTGGTAGTATGAGAGGATGCTTCTCTGTTTAGTGGGAGGGTAGAGTGTAGAAGTGCACCACGCACCTCAATTTACTCTCTCTCTCTCTCTCTCTCTCTCTCTCTCTCTCTCTCTCTCTCTCTCTCTCTCTCTCTCTCTCTCCTCTCTCTCTCTCTCTCTCTCTCTCTCTCTCTCTCTCTCTCTCTCTTCAATTTTTTATTTAGACTTCTGACAGACTATAAGTATACTTATACACGTTATAGGGTGGCTACATAGGGTTCCCTGTCGTGAAGGCATCTATTTTAAAGCTAACCCTATTCTCTCTTATGAACAAACAAGGGAGTGTAGAGAGTGACACCGTTTACATGTTTAGCAGCACCATTTGAGTTGGTAATGTCCCTCTCCACCTGTGGGCAGCCATCCTCATACATTCTTTAACTTCATTCCTACAGGTAGTGGAGTTACTGGGAAGCATTTTAGAGCGGCCTATAATCCAGGCTGAATACACCAACTGCCTCCCTCATCTTATTCACCTCTTGAAGCAGGAAATTGAAACCGCTAAGGTAAGTTGGCTGTATCTCTCTTCAAATAAACACCTTTATGGTTTGTGAAGTTCCCTGTAGGTGAAACCTCTATTGGTTGGAATCCTGCAATTTCTCATTGTCAGAGAGGTTCTATCATTGTGATCATTTAACTCCAGGACCCTTTCCACAGCCTGGGAAATGGTAAAATGTCCTTGATAATATGTCAGGAAGGAGGTCGACCAGACCAACCCCTTTCAAAAATTTAAGAATACAGAAATGAAGCACTTAATGATAGTATGTGGTTTATGTTATATCTACGTGATTTGATTAGATTTTAGCAAAAAATGAAAATTGCCCAAAGTAGCCAGGTCTGGCTGGTACATTATCTCACCTTTACTGTTGGGTTCAATGGGTTAACAAAGAAGATCAATACTGTATTCATGGATTTTCATCAAAATTTTATTTACATTTGTTCAACTTTTTCTTATCTTTGTGATACCACCACTTGATTTGCAGTTGACACACATGAGAAACAAACATCTTGGGATGATACCATGGATAAATTGATACAAACATGTCAGAACATACTTGGTGTGTTGTGTGTTAGGAGACTTGTTAATATTGAAGAAATATGTAAAATTAGCCTGAATACTTATATTGATTATGCTTTGCATGTTGTAAGACCTAATTGTCATGATTGTTGTGTTTATTCTTACATAGGAACTGTTTGAACGGTGGCGCAGTGGAGAGGGCAATGTTTTGCAGCATAATCAGACAAAACCAGAAGATGTAGCTCTTGAAGAAGAATGTAAAAATGAAAAAGAAGAGCCAAAAGAATGCAGTATGCCTCACCGCTACTTTCCTCCTGTAGTGGGCAAACTGAAATGTTTAAAGGAGGTGCGAGACCGTGTGGCTGGCAATATGCACGCATTCTCTAAACTGAATCACCCGTAAGTCAATTTGTCAATTATTCCTGATACACTCAAGACCTCTGTACATAACCATTAACTGTACATATTACTTTTTAATTTTGTGTTATATATAGTTTATTTAAGTTCATTGCAAAATAATTTTATTGTTTGTTTTCTTTTTTGCAGGTTCATAAGCAGTGAAGATGGCATGTTTCTGCAACGCCAGTGGCAGGAAGTAACAGGTGACTTGCAGGAATATATTCAAAAGGTGGTAGTTGAGTGGCGAGGTGTAGCAGGTGCAGACTACACTCCTGCCCTTAGCCAGCCACTTCTGCATCGTCGTCATGACTCTACCATTGCTGTCAACTTTAGTGCAGAGGTATTTTGGTCATTGTTATTTGTTATTTCACTACACTGCAATGGTGGACACTCCTCCTATAAGCAATATTTGACAAATAACATGCATAAATTCTCTTATGTTCACATGGTTCTAAATAGTCTATGACTGACATATAAGATGACCTTTACCTGTAACAAACTGCCCATGGATGTTGTCAATAGTTCTATGGTAGAGCAGTTCAAGAAAAACCGTGACAAAATTCTGGACACTTTGTAGTGACATAATTTTCAGAATTTCCTTTCAACCTACATATAGAATATCCTTCAAGTATTTTCATTCCTGAAAGGTAGTATTTCTATCTAATTTTGCATTTTGCCCATGGCTAGAGGCTTAGGAGG
>JAPQNM010000038.1:8793395-8810895 GCA_029783475.1 Metacarcinus magister
TACTGCGAACCTCGTTAGTCCATTGAATTTTTTTACTCCTACCCCCCATTTAGTCTCAATTTCCTCTTCCACAAGCTGACACAATTTCACCTCTAATAAATCTGCCACCAAGGCATTATCATTCACAAACAGTGTAATAGTATAACATATAATACACATTTTATTTAGCCTGGTGTGGAAAAAGACGATGAGGTAGTGGAGCTGAAAGAGACACTGCTGGGAAGATTCCAGGTCGCATCAGGGAAGACAGCTGAACACAGGGATCAGTTCCTCCAACATCAAGCACTTTGGAGAGATCGTCGACAAGATATCCTTGCTAAATTCCTCACTTCGGGGGAAAGTGGTACCCAGCCTTCCCTGCAGCAGTTCAAACAACAGGTCTGGTTGTGTGTGTGTGTGTATTTACCAAGTTGTAGTTACCTAGTTGTAGCATAGAGGGCCTGAACTACACTCATGTGGTCCTGTCTCCATATCCATATTTGTCCAGATTTTCATTAATGTCTTCAGCTAGGAGGAAGAGGAGAGAAATGACCGCTGGAAAGTAATTTTTCAGTGTCGTTAAAACTTGTATTTGTATGTGTTGTGTGAAGGGTGTGGTTATTTGCTCGCATGACCAAAGCCATTCCCAGGTTCTCATGCCTCACAAAGGGGCAGGAGTTTGTTATGGTGGTTTTGGCCCATGGCTTAGCCATGGCGGGGTGGTCCCACGATATAGATACAGCCACTCCAGGAATCCTAATATCAGTTTACATATTTCCTCATAGTAGATTGATTTATATAGTAAGGCTTCTTTTTGTCACAGATAGCTTACTTAATAACTAGTTAAACTAAAGAGAACAAAGTTTCATAATTATTGATGCCCATCAGAGCGGCTACTAATTACATTTGGTGTTCCACAGTTTTTGTTCATGACTGGTAATGTTCACCTCTAACATTGCTGTTATTTTCTTTTCTTTTTTTACTACAGATTGATCGATATGAAGCTCTGTACACTGAACTTGAAGGTATTGAGACTACTGTAGTATTTGACAAGTGGTTCCGCCTAGACGTGAGACCTTTCAAGCACAGCCTCCTAGAGAACACAAAGAAATGGGCAAGAATGTACAAGCAACACTTAATCAACCAGGTCACAAACAGGTAAATTAAACTGTATTTGTAACCGAGCTGTTTGTAGGTCAATAACAGTTTTCTTATATGTTGGCAGTAAACGAAAAATAAATCATAGGAGAGTAATATTCAACAATACTCTGAATTGAGAGTTTGCAGACTTAAAGATCGCATCATTGTCTTCATGTTGTTTTTTTCTTACCACAGCCTGACAGAGCTTGACAAATTTATCAAAGAAGCTGAGGTTGGTGTGGCACAAGACCTCGGTAATGGGGACTATGACGTACTTGTATCAATCATGGGTCATCTTGTTGGTGTACGGGAGAGGATTCACTCCACTGATGCCATGTTTGAGCCCCTCAAGTCCACCATCGCCTTAGTGAAGCAATATGGTGATGATTTACCTGAGACAATGCATCTAAAACTTCAGGTAATACCCAATATAGTAGTGATTTTTGAGTTTTGTACTACCCAACGCTGCTGTAGGCAAAAAAAGTGGTGAATGAATTTTATAGTGTATGTAATTGAAATAAGCTGAAAGGGAATGCTGGAAAAAAAATGTAATGGTTTTTGAAAGGAAGGAAGTACAGGTGGTTGACTTTTGATGCCTTATTGGGTAAGTGCCAGCAGTCGGAAGGTGTGAGGTAAATTTAGAATGAGATGGAAAGGAGGAAGTGAAAGAATATAAGTATCTGGGAATAGTGCAATGCAAGTATGGAGAGATGGAAGAAGAAATAAGGACCGACAAAGGCAGATCATTTGCATGGTATATGATTGGAATTTCATTGTTTTGTGTAAACTTGTGCACAAAGTACTGTGGTAGAAGTTTAGAGAAACCATCATCTGGGGTCCAGGAACGGAAAAATTAATTTTATATTGAATTTTATGGAGAAAATGGTTTCGGCTTAAGAACATTTTGGTACATGAATGAGTTCCAGGAACGAATTAAATTCAATAACCAAGGTTCCATTGTATTCTGTTTTCCTGTACCGCTTCAATACAAACTTACATTAGTCAAATATTAGTCTGGAACTGGCCATATTCAAGTGTGAATCTCGCCTATAAAAGAAAAAAATAACTGCAGATTTATAAGTTGTTTAAATTGTATATTTATATTATGAAGCACCCTATATATGTTTTTTTTTCTGTGCTTCATTCTTAGATCTCACTTCCTGTACAGGCAATATTATGTGTTGAAAAATACTAATATTATCTTGCAGGAATTGCCAGAACAATGGGAATCACTAAAGAAACAGTGTGACCTGATACGGCAACATGTAGCACCATTAAAAGCCAGTGAAGTTTCAGCAATTAGGAAAAAATGTGTCAAATTTGAAACACGTCAAGCAATCTACCGTGAAAAGTTTAAGAAATATTCCTTTTTCAAGTAAGTCCTTGTCCTTCTCCTTACTTTATAGAATAATATTACATTAATTGATAACATGAGTACATGTATAGAATCTTATGGAGGGAAGGGAGTCTTAATGAGATAAGTAGATACTTGGGAAAGAAGCATGGATCTGCATGAGGCAACTTTATTAACGTGTGGCTGTACCATCATTGACAGCAGCTGACCACCACTGCCTAAAATAGGATACGTAAAAGGACACTAAAATATTGATAAACAGTAACCAAATTAATAATAAAGTGAACTTAAATATATGAGTGAACAAATAGAATTTGAATAATTAAATTGAGAAAGTTTGGTTAGCATCCCAATTATAAATTTGTGTGTTGATTTGTGTCCGAATTGGGATAGAAATTATAGAGCTTGGCTACCTGATAATTTTTATATGTACAGTAGTTGGGTTGATAGAGAAACAAAACTATCTATCTATCTTTTTTTATCCAGTTACTATCCTCCTTAAAGGGAGGTAGCAGAGACAAGGTTATTTGGGATCAGGAAGACATTACTCGCCCCTCCTCCTCTACAACTATAAACTGACAACCTTAAATATCATACTTAATCCTGAGCCCCCCCCCACACACACATTTGATATATGTAGCTTTTGTTAAAAAAATAAGATTCCTAACTGCCTCCTTTGCACCATGTATAATAGGAAATCTGTCACTATTTTGCATAATTCAGTTATGTTTAACATATATCAAAGGTGTGTATATATATACTATAGATAGATAGATAAACCTACATCAAAGCACATAGGACAAAATAGATCTTTTGGTTTATTTTGAAATATATGTAGTTTCCAAATAGTAGAATCAGATCAAAATGTTGTTACTTTTCTATTCTCTGTACTGGTTATGTTGTAGCATGAAGAATCTTTCTAGGATAACTTGTGCTGTGAATTAACATTGGCTATTGATCCTCATGTAGTTTTTGCTGTGAGTTGCCTTATTGGAGGCTGGAGCGTGTTAACATGCGGCTTCAACGTCTGGAAGAGGAGATGCATCATTTGCAAGATTCGGCTGTTTTGTTTGAAGTGGTCATTCCAGAATTTAAATTCATGAAAGCTTGTAGAAAGGAACTTCGCATGCTGAAGGTAAACTACATTGATTTGAAGAATTTGTGTGACCACATTAGTGTAGCAACAAAGAATTATACAGAACTTGATGGATGACTTTTACAATTAAGTCTAAAATATAGATCTTTTCTAGCAACTGTGGGACCACTGCTGCCTTGTTAGGGCTTGTGTCGACTATTGGAAGACAACACCGTGGAGGGAAGTCGATGTTGAAAATATGGACATTGAATGCAAAAAGTTTGCTAAAGACATAAGATGTAAGTATTGGTTTGTATATATACATGTCTCTAAATTCCCTATGATATGAAAGGTCAGAGAAAGGAAGACAGGTTGGGGATCTGCTCCCAGGGAATGTTTTGCTTTTGATGAAACAAAAGACTAATGCACTGCACTTTTTAAAAAAAATTTTCATGATGCATGTTTTTCTAATTTGCTTCCTGTTGAGTTCACATTGCATTGTGTGAGAAATAGAAAGTTCTAGAAAAGATCTATCTTAGAGGGAATTTATGAACCACAGAATGATGTCTGCTTAACACCAGTGGTGTCGTGTGTGTTGTCTGATGCGTCCAACTGTAAGGCGTGTTAGGTCTGTGTCCTAGCGTAGGTTGCAGGCTGTCTGGAGGTTATTCAGAAAGTCAGTCTGGTCAGTGGAGAGTCTAATAATGATAATTATGATGATATTACACTCATTTTACTTAATTTACACACATTTGAATTTGTTTAAAATTAGCTCTGGACAAGGAGATGAGGACCTGGGATGCCTACATAAACCTGGATGCGACAGTCAAGAACATGCTCACTTCACTACGGGCAGTGGCAGAACTACAAAACCCATCTCTTAGGGAAAGACACTGGGGCCAGCTTCTCATAGCTACAAAAACAGAATCTTCAACCAAGTCTTTTGTGGTAAGTTGCTATGGCGTGATGAATGAATGATACATATTATAATTACAGATGAAATTGTAAAGAAGATACTTATATATATATATATATATTTGTACCTATTTAATTCTTTTTCCATTCAGCTTAATTTCACGTGAGAGAGAGAGAGAGAGAGAGAGAGAGAGAGAGAGAGAGAGAGAGAGAGAGAGAGAGAGAGAGAGAGAGAGAGAGAGAGAGAGAGAGAGAGAGAGAGAGATTTGAAAGTACTTCCATACCTACCTACAGGCTAACTTCGTTGACAACCCAAAAACCACCTTGGCGGACCTCCTTGAGCTAAATCTTCATACTTATGAGGATGAGGTGAAGAACATTGTTGACAAAGCCGTGAAAGAAATGTCCATGGAAAAAATTATAAAGGTTTGTTTTTAGATAACATATGAATTGCATTTAATACACAATTTGAACACTATATAAATTGATAGTCATACTCTACCCTTACAAATTTATGGCAATATTTGATTTGATATACATAAGCACATGTGCATTTTAACATCTGTGGTCATAACTTTATACATATACTTTTAGGGTGTTGAAATACAAATTACTATATTTTATTGTGTTGGAATATTCTGCTTTGCCATGAATTATGAATACACAAATTTATTGTTTGACTATTCTTGTATATATAATTTCATAAAGCAACATCATAGGATTACATGTTAATAATTTACATAGTATCTTATTTTCCTGTGGTAAGGAGACTCAGTTTGGTCGTACATCAGCAGCCAGGGTTGTAGAATATTGCCAACTTATTCCATGTGGAGGTAATAGGGACGGAGCAAGAGGGCTGGAAAGACTATGTATCTTTCTACTATGAGATAAGGCATAGAGAAGAAAGGGAGGTTAAATTCTTCCTGAGCCCTAAAGACCTCCTATTAAGGGAGATACAAGCCGAGTGTATAGATAAATATGATATATATTGTCTTTTGATAGAAAATATATCCTACATATAATATAATACCTTTGTGATCAATTATATGATTGACAGGAGTTGGAGTTGACGTGGGCCAACCTGGAGTTCATGATTGACAAACACCCAAGAACAGGAGTTGATCTCATCAGAATGTCAGAAGAGATGATTGAGACACTTGAGGAAAACCAGGTTTGTAGAATTGCACTGTTATTTTACAACTAGAAAAATACAACTAGTTGAAATGAGGTTCACACACGCACGCACTATTTTATTAAAAAAATAATACTCAGAAAGCACACACACACAAAACATGGTAAGAATATAGCACCCACCATTACCATATTTTAGCAAATTAAATCAGATTTTCGACCCTTTCTCTGAAAATAGCATATTTTTCGGGCGGACGACCCCTTAAAAGAAAAAGAGAGACATGGGCAGGAAACATCATATATCAAACACATAATACAGTCGACGCTTGATTCAACGGACCCTGATTTAACAGACTTTGTATTTAATGGACTCTGTCTACTGGTGGACAATCAACCCACTAACAGACTAAAGTCTGTTAGTGTAAAAGAAAGTCCGGTAGGTGGCGGGTGCATAGGTAGAAGTCCGTATGGATTAACCAAGTAACGGACTTTTTACACTAACGGACAGGGTTCCCTCCACATTAGTCCGTTGAATCAAGGGTCGACAGAAGTTGGAAATTTACATTAACAGTATGGCAACCTAGAGATGGTAAAAGAAAGCAGGACAGACAGAGAACTGGATGGAGAAATAAGATTAGACATTTTGTTGGGGTGGCCTGCAAAAGATCCTTGCGTTCAGTAAGATCCCCCGCTTGACTCGCCAGCCGAGCTCAGCCAATCACAAGGCAGTGTTTCCCAAGTTAATAGACTAGTAGACTATGGGCTTGGGAAACACTGCCTTGTGATTGGCTGAGCTCGGCTGGTGAGTCGAGCGGGGGACCTTACTGAACGCAAGGGATGTGTAGCTGATAGAGATTAGTGGAGAAGGTTAAGAGGTCTTTGTCCTGCAGTGGAATCATGGATGATTTTGAAAATTATTATTATGATTTTTCATATTACTCTATTTTCCACAGGTTCAGCTACAGAACCTGATGACTTCAAAGTACATTGAGCACTTTTTGGAAGAAGTTTCTCTTTGGCAAAACAGGCTGTCTATGGCAGATCAGGTCGTAACTTTATGGTAAGGAATAGGATATGTTCTTGTCTTCAATGAATGAATGGTATTTCATAGTTTTTTGTGGTGTACGAATATTGTTCATGTGTTGAATTTTATAGAATTAGGCCTAAAAATAATTAAAATATAGATGTCAAGCAATAATTCACACAATGAATCATCTTAAACAAAAATGTATTTCATGTAAAAGAAGTACTGTCCTGCTACCTCACACATTCATGATATCTGAGAAAGAGGCAGAAAAAGAATAAGAGAATAAAATATCTATTCTACTACTTTATTGTTGTGTAGGAATTTGTAGCCTTGCACCCATTCCATAGAGCAGAGTTCTGAAAGGGAATAGGTGATCGATCTTCATGTTTTCTAACTTGTCAGTGTCATTATATACTGAGAGAGAGAGAGAGAGAGAGAGAGAGAGAGAGAGAGAGAGAGAGAGAGAGAGAGAGAGAGAGAGAGAGAGAGAGAGAGAGAGAGAGCAAAAATCTTAATGCCCTGTGATTATAGTTTCTTTAGAATTTGCCTAAGTGAGAGCTTTAGATAGTTTTCCCTCCACAGGTTTGAGGTTCAGCGTACATGGAGTCACTTGGAGTCCATATTTATCGGTTCTGATGATATTCGTCGACAGTTACCAGAAGATTCTGCAAGATTTGATCAAATTGATATTGATTTCAAAGTGAGTCATATATATATCCTACTTGCTCTTTTTTACACTTACTTTTCTTTTCTTTTACACACCTTCTTCTGCAACTAGATGCTGTAGTTTTTCTCGACCACTTACACTATTAGATGTGTTATCCACAAACAGTTTCTTACTTGCCTATTTTATGATTCTTTTATGGTATTATTTCTCAATGCCCCATAAATCCCTCCCGCTGGATGTGTAATGGCGGACTGTATGAAAGAACATAAGAACATAAGAATTGAGGAGACTGCAAGAGGCCAGTTGATGACCTACACGAGGCAGTTCCTTGTCTTCCACCCTTGGAACAATCCAATATTTAGCCATCCCACCTGTCATCCCTATCCATACTCACATCCAACCGTCTTTTAAAGCTATCTATTGACTCAGCACTCACTAAGTGTATCCCCAGCCTATTCCAATCATTCACCACTCTGTTAGTGAACCAATATCTACCTATGTCTGTCCTGAATCTAAGTTTTTCTAGCTTATACCCATTTCCACGTGTCCTATCCTGACTACTAATTTCTAAAACCTGATTAATGTTTCCCTTATTGATTCCCTTTACCCATTTGAAAACCTCATCATATCCCCTCTTGACCTCCTCCTCTCTAGGGAGTGGAGATTAAGGCGTTTTAATCTATCTTTGTAGGAGAAAGTATTAACACTTGGTGAACTGTCAGGTTAATACAATTAGCAAAAAAGGGTCATACCAGGTATACGGAGTAGCATTAAGTCAAGCGAGGTTATATCTGAGGTCTGGGTGTAGTGACTGGTCTAAAATTTCAAAGTCAAAGTTTTGAAAGGAATGTTATGTAGAAAATTTGCCCTAGTAACAAAAAACAAAATACACAGGAAAAAAAGTGGTTATTACTAACTATTGAACACCACTGAGAATAAGCAACTAAATAATAAAATTAACTCCGTAACAATAAATGTAGCCAAGTGTAAGGGGAAGTGTTTAGGGCTACATGAAATCTCACACATAATACCAAATAATCTCTACAAAGTGTATCACTAATGTCTGTGCCAAGAGTTGTTTATAATTTTTAAGAGTCAAAGTGCATACTTAAGCTCGGCGTCAGGTCAGGAGGACAGCAGCAGAGGTCACATCCTCAATCCTGAAGGTTCAGAGCAGGACTGCAATTGTTGATTGTTGACTGTTGATTGTTGAAATATGTTAGTTTTTCGTCTAGATTTTTCATTAAATCGGCCATTTTTCTCATCATCTTATCACTTATTATTTTATTGCAGTCATTTTGTAGGCCTTTGTTATATAGATTTTATACTTTTGTTTGCAGGAGCTTGTAGCCGAGATGATTGCTAATCCTCATGTGCTGAAGGCCACCAATCGCTCTGGGTTGTTTCCCAGGCTGGAGGCGCTGCAGGCAGAATTAACATTATGTGAGAAGACTCTTGCAGAATATCTAGAGACAAAGAGACTAGCTTTCCCAAGGTTCTACTTTGTTTCAACTGCTGACCTTCTTGATATCCTCTCCAATGGGAATCAGCCAGTGAAGGTCACAAGGTAAGAATCTTTTAAAGTTGATTTTCCTTTGATAATCATAAATGTGGTTGGCCACCTCTCAGTGTACGTTTGTACAAAACAAAGGAAACTGATAAGGCTTGGCTACTGTCCTTCATCATTTCATTGAAGCTGCAAAACTTAAATATACTGTTAAACTTTTTTCTTAAGGTTCAATGAGCATCTGAGGTGATATACCAATTTGGGGCAGAGGGAAGGCAGATTAGTGATGCAAGGTAGACACCATTACACTGCACTACCACACATTATGGTATTGCAGATTAAAACCAGATTCTCTTGGAATTTATTTTGCAATGAAGTAATCTTCAACCATACATACAAAATAGTAACAACTACACAGTATGTAACAATTTAGGAATACTAAAATTGTAACTCATGAATTATGGAAATTTGTCACCAATGATGAAGGCATAATTGGCAAAATGTTGGATTCATTGAATTTCTAGCCATCTTTTAATTTTCCTTATTAGAAGTCCCCAAAATGGAGGTTTTGTTGTACTTTTATGTGAAATCAAAACATAGATCATACAAACTCGACTCTAATTTCTTTCCCCAGGCATCTTACCAAACTATTTGACAGCATTGCTGGATTAAAGTTTGATGATGAAGAATCGGGTGAAGGTACAACTGCAGTGGGTATGAAGGCCAAGGATGGCGAGTATGTCGAGTTCTCATCAGTTACAAAATGTGTTGGACCCGTAAGTATTGACTCTTCTCTGATCAGTAAATTAATATTATTTGTTGTGTGCTGGCTGTTTCCTATATAACAAGCTGCATGTGATCATCAGGAAAGTCAATTTTATGAGTAAATGGTTCTTCTAGTAATGCTTGTATAGTGGAATCTGGCAGACACCATTTTTTTTCTTTTTTTTTACCATATAGATAAAAATTTGTCTACAGGAGCTACCGTATCCATCATAATGTTGATTTTTGACATAACTTATTAGAAATGTGTACAGACCATCATGAATTTTACTTTATCTTTTTTTTTTCTTTTTCTATCATTAACCGTTGGCGCCAGTAGGCTTATGGAGATGGACTTACCTCGCCTGTTATTTGGCGTAGGTTTTCAGATTTTTTATAGTGATGCCTCAAATGTTTACGTTCTCGAATATGTTGAGAACGTGCAAGGCTAATTGCTACTACAGCCTCAGATGCATATAAACGTTGTAAGTCCCGTCTGAGGACAGTATGGCAGCAATTTGAGTAGTCTTTGGCCACTCGGTGGTGATATCAAAGAATGAAAAGTGGCCAGCGAACCCGGGACCCTAGGCTTGCTCACCTGAGCGCTAGACCACTGCTCATAAAGTTGTGCAAAATACTATATTTCAAAGATATTGAAATTGCTTTCACAAGATTGCAATGAATATTCCTACCTCATAGCTGCACAAAACAGTTAACATTATATTATCTTTAACTTGCCTATTTTTTTATTCCACAGATATATCATTCTGTTTTCATACCCCATTAAAGCTCAAATGTTCACTCTCACTCCTAACTAGTGAGTCAGCCTACATGCATTGTGCCTTCAATAGTATTATACATTCAAACATTGAAAGGAAATCATGTTTCATTATCTCCTATTTCCTGGGATAAGCTTCGAGTTCTGGGTATGGTCAATTAAAATTTTTCACCTAATTGGTGTTTTTGTATTTGTGTTGTTTTTTTAAGTGAATTAGTGAATTTAGACAGTAGTTTACTCTGTAATCTACCACATCAAAAACAGTCCAGAATAATTTACTTGTACATTTACTACATGAAAACATTAAAGTATTAATTGTTATGCTATAGGTTGAGAAGTGGCTGATGAGTGTGCTGCGTGTGATGCAGAACACAGTGCGTGCCAGGATGACTGATGCAGTGGTGGCCTATGAGGACCGTCCACGTGATCAATGGATTGGAGACTATCCAGCACAGGTGATTTTCACAACATACTTATAAACAAGACATGCTGTGCTTGTGCTTGTGTGTATTTACCTAGTTGTAGAATACAGGAAATAAGCTGTTCATACTGTTATCAAGCCTGACTTTAAATTCATGAATATTCTTGGCATGGACAACTTTATATCAGGGATGTTCCTGATATCGGTGCTTTCAGTATGTAAATCTGTATTTTTTGGTATCCTTCTAATGTGGTTTTTTTCCAACTTTTTTTTCCATTACTTCAAGACTCTCTTTAATACTATACAAACAGATCTTCTCCATCCGCTTTTTCCATCTGCCTTATAAATGTGTACAGAGTAAGAGGAGGCTCTGACAGGTCATATGATAGACGTTTATCTGTCCCAAAAATAAATGTGGAGTTTCTGCAATGGAAGAACAGTACCTTTCTTTATTTGAAATTACTGATGGATAGTATCAAGGACTTGGTTAACAAATTCAATGCCATTATCAGAGAGAAGAGCTTTAGGAATAGTATACGCACAAATTATGTGGTTAAGAATGGCACATGCAACAGTCTCGGGTGATTTGTGTTGAATTGGTATAAGAATAGTAAATCTTGGAAAGTGATCAATGGCATCAAACAGAGATTGATTTCCGTATTCAGTATGTGGCAATTTTAGTGAGTCATAGCAAAAAAATTCCAAGTTTGTGAAGGAACTGGATAGTTAAAAATGGGATCAGGAGAATGGATTTTACCTTTGTGGGTCACAAATGTGACGCATATCCATGTGTTGATTTATATCGGTATGTATGGTATACCAGCAATATGTTATACATGCGATTTTTCTATTGAAATGTTTTGTTTGTACTTAGGTGGCTCTAACAGGGACGCAGATCTACTGGACAGTTGAAGTGACAGCTGCATTTGCTCGCCTAGAAGAAGGCTATGAAAATGCATTGAGGGACTACTACCGCAAGCAGGTATTAACAATTTAGATTATTAGATGTTATAGAGGGTGTCACTGGCATACAACTGTCTCTAGTAAAATCTAATAGTCCTTACATGCTTTTGAATTTGAAGAATTTTAAATAATATCTTTGATTTAAAAAATTCAAAATACAGTACAAGTTTGATTTAATGGAAATTAATTAAACAGGAACTCAGTATGATGGAAAATTTTCTATTCTCACTATAGCGGAAACAATTTTGTAAATTGAGAATTATTTGAAGTGGTTCAGCTAATGTACCCTGACCTATGCGCCTTGCGTGTCTTTTGGTGGAGTCTCTCATATAAAGCATTTGGATTTAACTAATTCGCATCTAACGATCCTTTTGAAGCTCTACCCCACCTCCAATCTAATGATCCGAAATTCATATCTAATGGCAATTATTCCGGGCGTCCGGGATCGAATTTCAAACTTCTCGCTAATCGCTGAGTTTTTGCCACACCCAGGCATCCCTCCCTCCCTCTCCAACCCCATCCCTCCCTCCTCGTCACTTTTAGTGTTGCCAGATTGGGCTACAAGTAGCAGATTGGGCTATCTTTTTATGTCATCTGCTATTAATTTTTGAAATCCGCTACTTGCGACTTTTAGGGCTACACAATTTAGCTCGAGGGCAATTTTTTAGCAAATTTGCTAAAAAAAAAAAAATTTTTTTAGCAAATTTAGGCTACTCATTATTCTCTCAGATTGGTTTATTTTAAATTCTTCTAATAATAAATATATTATATGATTTGTATGTATTTTAGGTCTCAAAATAATACTCGGAAGGGCAAAAATAGGTGAAAATAGGGACTCTGCTGAAGTTTTGGCACCAATTACAATTTTTCCCATAAGTTTATGTATCTATATCTAACGAATTCGTATCTAACGCTGTTTTTTTTGCATCAATTACTCGTTAGATGGGAGATTCTACTGTAGTCCTTTGTTTTACCAACAACTCTATGCTCTCATGGATTTCTTTACATTCTAGGTCTATTTGTGTAGGGAAACTTTAGTAAAACCTTACCTAAGTGCAAAAAAAGCAGGAAAGAGTAAATGCTCGAATTAGCGGAATGTTCAATATAACAGAACTATGCTTAGCTGATTTAGTCCGTTAGATCAGACTTGTTATATACATGTTTTATTTATTTACTTTATTTTTTCATTACTGGTTACATTATTGCTTCTGTATGATTTTAGCATTATATTGAGTGATGGGTCTGTAGTTGCATATACAAGGTCATAAAAAGTTATGTTGAACAATTGAAAACAAAATCAAACACAAAGTATTTCAATGACAATATTGCTCACTATTTATTTACAATTTTTTTTTATGATGGAAAGATTGTAATACACAAACTTAAAAGATATTTTGGGAAAAACAGCGTTGAAAGGTTAGTGACATAATATTGCTCATTTTTATCTTTTAATTTTTAGGTACAACAGCTGAATGCTCTTATATCACTTTTGCTTGGTGAGCTTTCACGACAACAGCGACAAAAGATTATGACCATCTGCACCATTGATGTCCATGCACGAGATGTGGTTGGGAGGCTGATCAGTGGACGAGTGGAGAGTGCTGCAGAGTTTGCATGGCAGTCTCAGCTACGTCATCGGTAGTGCATCATTGTTACTATTTATTTAATTAGGCATTTGTCATGAGTAAATACCCATCACTAAAGAGTCTGCACCCCATCTTTATCTTTATGGAACTCAATAATGATTCCACTCCTCGGGCAGGTTCCTAGGCCTCATTTTTGACTATCAACTTACCTGAAAGGAATACATTTCAACCATAGAAGAAAATGCTCTTCAACGTCTCCGAAACAGGTCAAATTATACGGGTTCAAATTATCAAAGTCTTAGTGTATTGGAATGTTGAAGTAAGAAGGGACAGCAGATTATGGTGGTATTTGTCATTAGAGAGTTGATAAGGATGGCTGGGTGTTGCTTAAGAAGTAACCAGTTAAGCTTTTGAGGAAGAACCCCAAAATTTGATAAACTATTTCAGAGGATGCACAGAAGTTTGTGGCCCAGCAGCCATTAAGCGACTGGCTGACACAAATGTGCATGGAACATGCCTTTCAAAATGATAATGAGTTATTTCAATATATGCATTCCTTTACAGATGGGATGAACAAGAGTCAGATTGTTTTGTAGATATTTGTGATGCAAGGATGAAGTACGATCATGAATATCTTGGAAATACTACTCGTCTTGTAATCACACCCCTTACTGATCGCTGTTACATCACTCTTACACAGGTAATGTTCTTGATTAGAAACCCATTGTACACTTAGATATCGTTTTATTTTCTGTATTTATCATCTTGTGTGAGATATTCTTATATTTTTACAACTGATATGATCAACCAAGACCACAACAACAACAAATATACATTGTGTTGCAGTCCCTTCACCTGGTGATGGGTGGAGCCCCCTCTGGCCCAGCTGGTACTGGGAAGACTGAGACAACAAAAGATCTTGGTCGTGCTCTCGGAATGATGGTGTATGTCTTCAATTGCTCTGAGCAAATGGACTATAAGGTGAACACCTGTAGATTGGTGGATAGAAATTACTAAGTTGAATGGCTAATGTGTGTTTTGATAATGACATTTAGAGACCAAACATATAATTGCAGTGTATCAAAATTTGTCCAAAATTTACCTCGTATTACAGAAAAGAGAACTTAATATTCATAAAAAGGAGTAGTTAAGCTTGTACAATTTTAATCTTTATTAGATGACACCCTGAGAATCTTTAGTGTGGAAGAAAGGGTATAATGAATGTCATTGAAGAAAAAAGGGGACAATTGTCTAGAAGTTTGTGTCTAGTGAATAGGTGAAAGATTTGTGTTTCTGAGGCATTGAAGACCACAAGGTTTGTCCCATTCAGAAATTATAGGAAGATCAGAAGTTAGATGCTCTGTAGTATTTCTTAATTAATGTTGAAATTATTGCCTAGCATTTAGAACAGTAAAGTAATTTTTGTTTGCAGTCTTGTGGCAACATCTACAAAGGTTTGGCTCAGACTGGTGCCTGGGGCTGTTTTGATGAGTTTAACAGGATATCTGTTGAAGTACTCTCTGTGGTGGCTGTGCAAGTGAAAAGTGTGCAGGTGATGACTATGTCTTTTATAGCTAAGTCTTTCTTAATGTAATTAAATTATGATAAGTCATTGCTTTCATATAATATAGGCACAGGTACACAATCTTTTCATCCAAAATGATGAAAACCGAAAAGCTCCAAAAATTTTGAAATTTTTTCCATGGATGTCGTCTGCACATCAAAGCTCATGTTTGGACTTAATGCTGTAGCATCACACTGGGCTGGTGGTCAATACACAGGGCACTGCGTACACAGAGGAGGAAAACATATTATTTATGAATTATATTAAGGAAAGCTAACATGTGTTGTACAGTGTCAACACAACCACCACCAGCAGGCACGGGCTAACAAACGGATGCTTTGAGACACCCGCTCCTGTAGTTGATTAACATTCCCGCCTTCCACCAGGAAGGCATGGGTTTGAACAATCCTTCCTCTCATAATCCTTGCAAGTGATCCTATGACGCATCTGCCTTTCACAGCTTTCTCTTTTTTTCTCCTTCCATCTCCATGTTTGCCAAGCAGTTCCCAAATACTTGAACTCTTTTCTTTCCTCCATTCTCTCTCCTCCTAGAACTACCTCACACCTTCCTACTGCTGGCACACTCACTCTATAATGTGTACTAAAGTCAACCAATTCTTCTTTCCTCCTATCAAAGCCCATCACTATACTTTGCACAGCATTCAATTCCATATTCCCAAAAAAATCTCTGGTCCCAATGATATAAGATGAAAAATTATATACCTGTATATATTTAGTTACAGAGTCATTGCACTTCATCAGGTTTGTATTTTCCCAGGATGCCATCCGGAATAAAAAGAAAACATTTGATTTTATGGGAGAGAACATACGGCTCACTACTACAGTAGGCATTTTCATCACAATGAACCCTGGCTATGCTGGTCGCACTGAGCTACCTGAGAATCTCAAAGTACTGTTCAGGTGAGAAACCACTGTTTGTAACTATATGGAATAGGCAGATGGATTTAGGTGGAAAAGAGAGGTAGCCTGAGTCCCTTTACTTAGTGTTTCTGGTGACATGATGCATTAAAACTCTTGATTTTTCTTGTGCCTTGGTGATATAGTGGTTAGCATACTTGGCTGTGTTGAATGTATTTAACCATAAAACTAAGTTAGAACATAATAGTTATACATACAGAAAGCAAGAGTGGGAAGGGTTTGATGCAGCAGTTAATTTGACAGCAGAACTATTAAATAACATCTATTATTATTTATGTTTTGTTTTTTATCTTTCAGACCCTGTGCCATGGTTGTACCTGACTTGGAGCTGATTTGTGAGATTATGTTGGTTGCTGAGGGATTCGTTGAAGCCAAAGTTCTTGCACGGAAGTTCATCACACTTTATAGACTTTGTCGTGAACTGCTTTCAAAACAAAGTCATTATGATTGGGGTCTGAGGGCTATTAAAAGCTTACTGGTTGTGGCTGGGTCTCTCAAGGTAAGTACCTGTAATGAATGCTGGAAATAATTATGTAATTTAGTAAATTGTATCCTCATCAGTGGAATGCCTCATTATTTTTCTTGCATTATATATTGTGTGAGTATGCTGCTGAACTTCACCTCACATGCCAGTTAAGATCGTAAGGCAGGAGAGAGAGAGAGAGAGAGCATACACACTTAAACTGTTTATGTGTACATAGGTTTTAGATTAAGTTATTCTAATATTTGCAGCGTGATGATCCAGAGAGGCCTGAGGATCAAGTATTGATGCGTGCTCTGAGAGACTACAATGTTCCAAAAATTGTGACAGATGATGTACCTGTCTTCATGGGTCTCATTGGAGACCTATTTCCAGCTTTGGATGTTCCTCGAAAAAAAGATCAAGACTTTGAGAAGGCTGTCAAGGAGGCAGCAGTGGACTTGAAGCTTCAGCCAGAAGACAGCTTTATTCTCAAGGTAAGATGAAATGATCGATGTATTAACTTTCATATACAATAGAGTCATAACCTATGTTGGGACTTTTGGTTTCTAGATTTCTGTGAGAAGTTAAAATCTGCTTAAAGTTTAGATAATTTCTTCAAAATGTCTGATAACTCATTAGTAGTGTATAGTACAGTTAGCTGTGTTTTTGCCCAGAATGAGCAGAACCTGGCTTTATTTGGCTCACAACAGTCTGTATATGTAAGGCACACATTCTTAAAGGCTGCTTCCATTTTGCCCAGTTTTTCACCTTGGCCATAAAAGGCATACCGTTAACTGCGGTCAATTGAAAATTCGTATATTGTAGATCCCGAGTGTAGATTTTATATGTGTATCAAAATAGATTTTTCATGAATATTTTTTTCTTTATATCTTGGCAGGTGATACAGCTGAAAGAATTACTTGAAGTGCGACATAGTGTATTCATCATTGGACAAGCAGGCACCGGCAAGACTCAAGTCTGGCGGACACTTTTCAGGACATTACACAATATGAAGAAGAAGCCAACATGCTTTGATTTAAATCCTAAAGCAGTAACCACAGATGAGCTATTTGGTTATATCAACCCATCCACCAGAGAATGGAAGGATGGTGAGTTTTTGAAAGTGAAACATAATAAACCAATAAACATAAAGACAGAGGCTCCTCACAGGTCAAACATGTCACGTTGATGCCCCAATGTTAGGGATTCACCAGACTCCATTTATCATA
>JAPQNM010000038.1:8820895-8872409 GCA_029783475.1 Metacarcinus magister
AAAAATTTCCCCCCACCCTGTTTAAAGTCCCCTCAAATTATCTTTCTGGTTTTCGAAAAGCCAAAATGCATAAACTAAAACTCAAAATAAAAAAAAAGGCAAGAGAAATGTGAAAAAAATGGGTTCTGGTGGTTCACGAGGAAAGGATATTACGCCCAGAATTACATAAAACCCCTTGTGAATTTTTTTTTTAATGGGTTACTATTGTGGTTTTTTTTTTTTAAATCATCTGAAGGGTTTTAAATTTTGGTTTTTGCCAAAGAAGTTTTGGAAAATTTTTTAAATAAAATATTATTAAATAGATCGTTTTTAGAGATAGTTAAAGTCCCCAACATTCGAAATGTTACCCAAATTGGCCAAAAATCCTCCTTTCCTCTCCCTTCGCCCTCCGACCTCTCCTCCCCTCCTTTCCCCGTCTGCTCTCTCTCGCCCTTCTCTCTCTCCCCTCCTCTCTCCCCGTCCTCCCTCCTCCCCCTCTCCTCTTCTCTCCCTCGCTCCTCTCTCTTCTTTTCCCCTCCTTCCCCTCTCCTCTTTTCCTCTTTAAACCCTCAACCCCTACTTTTGAAACGTAATAGAGGCCAAGGATGCCAAATGCCCTCAAGACGGGCCCCAGCAAAGACAAAAATATTGTTTGTTTTCGTAACTTTCTATTTTTGAAACCTATCATGGGTGGTAAAAATTTGTCCCCCCCCCCCCCCCCCCCCTTGGTTTTGGTGAGAAGACATCAGAAGGCGTGGCAAATCTCAATGCATTGAATGGCTTGATTTTTTTTCTTTGACATTGGGTTTTTTGTGATTTTTTTCTTAAAACGGAACTCTTTTATAGTATTTCTTGACAATGTTTTTTGGGATATACTTTTGTCATAAGATAGCACCATGCAGTTTTGTGGCAGGCAAGCGGCCTCCTTTCCAACCTCTGCACCTCACGACGGTCCCCTTATCCAGCCCCTGGATGTACCATAACTGAAACAGGAGAAAAGAATAGAAAGAAATGGAAATTACAAGCTGGAATGTAATGAACACCCTCAAGATACAATCATTAATTAAGTACATCCATTGCATTTTGTCACCGTCACAGTCCCATCACTAAATACATTGAACTAATGCCTTATTCTGTCCTTATTAACACTTAACTAAGTATATTTATTATACATTATTTTGAGAAAATAAATCAAACCCAGAGACTATAAGAGGACAGGACAAGGATGAGCATAAGGTAGACACTTGGGTGACCATGTGTGCAAAAGAGATAACTGGTTTGTTTATTTACAGGCTTCAGGATCGTATGATAATAAAGACAAATGGAGAAGGAACAGGTGACCATTATTTGCTAAAGGAATAAAGTCTGCTGCACAATATATATTGAATATAATATATATAATGTCAATAATAATTATATCATATATATAAGATATGTAATATAAATATGTATAATATATATGTATATATAATATATATGTATATATATACATATATGTATAATCTTTAGGTATATACTGTATAACATATCATATGTTTTTATCATAGTATATAATAGCTTATTACTATAGATAGGTATATATATGATATTGTATATATATATTATATATTATATATAATATAATATATATATGGTAACTTATTATGTAACATATATATTAATATTAATATATATAATTATAATTTATAATATTGTATATAATTTATATGTATATATATATATTTAATTATATATATATATTATATAAGTATATATATAATGTATTATATATATATATAATTATGTTTTATTATATGTATATATAGAATTATTTATATATATTATATTAATAATTTATATATAAATGTATAATTAATAATAATATATACATTATATGTCATTATATGTAATAATTATATATTATATTTTATATATATATATTATATATTATATATATATAATATTATGTATAATATATTCTATTATTTATATATTATTTAATATAATATATTTATTGTTATAATATATATATATATATATATGGTAATATTATATAATATATTTTATTATATGTATTATTTTCCTTTTTTGGGTAATGTAATGTCAAATGTTTTTGTGATGTTTATCTTTTCTCCTCTCTATATCTTTGGTATAATTCAATTACCAATGATTATCATTGGTATGTTGTTTTTATTTGTCAGGTCGTCATAATCTTTTTCCCAAAAGTTATTTTTTCACATTCCGCTTTTTTTAAAACGTTTTTTTAACAAAACGTTTGTTCTTTCACAACATTTAAAATCTCCCACACATATTATTTTTTTTTTTTTTACTGCTTTTTTTTTTTTTTTCAATCTTTTGTAAACTTCTAATGCTTAACTTAAGTTTTTTTCTCACGGATTCAGGGGCCAAGTCTCCCTGGTTTTCAAGGATAATAATCCTAGCACGGGAGACTGGTATCAGGTGTAGCTGTTTGGGCGCAGGTGGCTTTGATTTTTTTCAGAACAGGGGCGCAGCATATGGGGTGGAGTGGAAATGCGCTCATTTACTGGCCGGGTTTTCAGAATCTGTTTGAAAAAGTTTTTTTTTTTTTTTGTTTTTTTTGGGGTGTTTGTTTGGTTTACTAGAGTTTGTTTCTTTTTAAAGCAAATCATATAATTTTTTTCGATACTTGAATCACACTATTGCTCCTACATATAATTTGCCCAGTATAAAGTTTAATTTTTTCATCATAAAAACTTTTTTTTGATCAATATAAATTAATATCAGAAAATGGAATTTTTTTGGACTTTTTTCAAGATTGCTTTTCAATCTTTATTTTAAGCTTCTTCAGCAAGAAGCCGACTTGTTTTCAGATTAAGTTTGGACACCGAAATTTTTCGAGTTTTTTTGATTTTTTTATGGTTTTTTGGCTTGTCTGCCAACCCCAAGGAATTTACCAAAGACATCTTTTGATTGAAGTTTTTTGTAGATTGGGAATGGCTTGTAATCTAAAATATTTATTATATTCATGGATTTTTTAAGGGGCAACTAAACAACTAAATCCGGAACTGTTGTAACAGTTTTAATTTTTTGTGCTTTATTTTTTTTACACTGTAGCAGGAGAATTCACAGCGCCATCAAATTCTTATCATACACTACAAAAAAATTTATATTAATAATATATATATATTATTTATATATATATATATAAAAAGGATTTTTTATTGACGTTTAAAAAAAAAAAGCTGATTTTGGTGTTTTGGTTAGGTCTACCGATTTTTCCACCTTACCTTATTGTTCATCCATTAGTGGGTATTAAGAGATTTTGTTTTCCCCCCAATTCCCATAGGAAAATCCGAAATGTTCCCACCCCAATCAGAATTATCCTTGTTTAGGAAGCATCCCCACCTGGGCAGAGGGTTTGTTTTGTTTGGCTTTTTGGGGTCCAACGCATGCAGACTTGGAGAAACAGACCCCCTGGCAATTTTTTTGGTTACACTAAATAATACATCCACAGTATCATTTTTATAAAATGTTTAAAAAAATTTATCTGAGATGAAGGCACTTTTTTAATGAAAATATTTGGTATTTTTTTTTAATTTTGCACCTGGTGGGTGGGTCCCACCCCGTGCAAGATACTTTAAAACCAATCATCACCATTTTTTTTTGTATAGGAAACCCCCCATCAGGAGTTTTTGTTTTTTGTTGTAACCCTGGCATGATGTCCCACCCCCCGCAGACCGACAGTAAAAAAATTCCCCGTTTGTTTAATCCGCACTTTTTCCATTTGCAGGGGCAAAAAAAAAGATGTTTTTCTCACATATTTTTTTCCCTCACTGGTTTTTTTTTTTTCCCACTAAGAGGCGACTGGGCCCCGACCCAGAGGGCTTTTTTTTGTTCATTGAAGCCCCACCTGCAAGCACACCTTTGGGTTTTTGGGCCAAAAATTCATAGGGAATTCCCAACAATTGTCCCCCGTGGTTGCCCCCTCCGGAGCTTTTTTTTTTCCTGAACCTGTGTTTTGGGGAAGGCCCTAACAGAACAATTAACTCCCTCCACCGAATGATACTTTTTTTGTTAGGAAGCTCCCCATTTCCCCTTGGCTTAATCTCCGGATTGTCTGAACATAAAAATCCTTCCGGATTTTAGAAAAAAGATTGATAAAGCAGAAGTTTTTTTTTTTTTTGGTTGTTCCAGAATAGGTGGGGGTGGGATGGGGGGTTTGGAACAAACCCTCAGTCAAATCCCCAGGGTAAGTTAGTGGCACAAACACCATAGGGGGGTATTTTGTTTTGGAAGAATGATTTAATCGTGGCTTTTTTAAATGGATTGGGGATTGAGAGGGTGGGGATGTGTAGGGTTCATAAGGGAAGTAAGAACTACCTATGTTTGTCGGGCCCCCCCACCCCCTCCTTGGCCCTTTTGTAGCTTTTTTCCCTTTTGTTATATTATTAGAAATGTGTTTTTTCCTTTAGTGGTTAAACTCCTAATTGGAAGCCTTATTTGTTTATCAAGCATTATGGTTTTTTTTTAATTAGTCAAATGTTGGTTGGTTATTTGTTTGTGGGCCATATTCAAGGGGATTTTCATCCCCCCATCCGTAGTGTTTTTCCCTCCTCCCTGAAAACCCTAAAAACTTCTTTTAGAGTTTTAAAATTTTGTTTGTTTTGGTTTTCCAAAAAATGGTGATTGCATTACACGTTTGGACCCCCCTGTTGTCAGGAAAGTCCCCCCCCCCCCCCTATCAAAAACCCTAAAAATAAGCATATGGAGTACTGGTGATCCCCCTAAAACATTTGGGGGCATCAACAGTGAACATGTTTTTTGTTTTGAAAACCTGTGGGGAGGAGCCCCTCCTTTTCCCTTTATGTTTTTTTTTTATGGGTTTTTTTTTTTTATTATGTTTTGTTCCAAACTTTTGCAATAACTCACCATTCCCTTCACATTTCTCTGGGTGGGATGGTGTTTTTTTTTTGATAGAAACCCGAAATAGCTCAAATCTGTGGTTACGTGCGTTTAGGATTTTTTTTAAATCCCAAGGCAATGTGGGGCTTCCTTCCTTTCCCCATATGGTGTAATGTCCCCACACCCTGAAAAGTTTGTGTCCCCCCCGCCCTAGACCTTGGAGTTCTATGCCCCCGTTTTGCCTGCCCCTTTTGTACCCCCCAATGGAAATGAACTAACCACCCCTATGTTCAACCCCCCCGCACCTTTCAAGTAAATTTCCTTTCAGCTTTGTAAGGCCCCAACCTGCCCACGAGTATAAAAAGACCAAAAATTATTTCCCAATGAAAAAAGATCTATTTTTTTGATTACCAATATAAAATCTACCTCGGAATCCTTACACATTATAACCGGAGGAATTTTTTTTTTCGCCCAATTTGAACCGCAAGTTTGGTTTTAACGTAAATGACCCCCCCTTTTTTTTTATGGCCAAGGTTGGAAAAAACTGGGCAATAAATGGAAAGCAGCCCCCCCTTTTTTAAAAGAATGTGTTGGCCTTGTTACCATATAACAGACTGTTTTTGTGTGGAAAGCCGAAATAAAAGCAGTTTTTTTTTTTTTTTCTGCCACTCATTTTCCTGGGCAAAAACACAGCCTAACTTTGTTAAAAATAAACTATTAAACACTACTATTGAGTGTTTCTTTGGTAATTCAAAAAGACATTTTTTTTTTTTGAGAATTTTATCTTACCTTTTTACTCAGATTTTTAACCTTTTTTCCCCTCGAACAGAAAAATCCGTAGAAAACCCAAAAAAAGTTCCCCGCAACAATTAGGGTTAATGACTCCCCCTATTGTAAATAAAATGGAAAAAGTAATACCATCGATTGCCAAATTTCATCTTACTTGAGAAATAAAGCTTGTCACCCCCCACTTCCCCCTGGCTGAAGCTTTCAATCCCAGACTTTGCTGCGCTCCCCTTTTGACAGACCCTTCCCCCCTTCCAAGGTCTTGAATCCCTTTTTTTTTTTCGAGGAAACTTCCGCAAAAGAGCCTGGAAAAAAAATAGGTTTTCTCCATTGAAGAACCCATTGGAGAAACCGGTAAACACACATCGTGTTCCCCACCCCCCCCCAACAAATTTTTTTGGGAACAGAGTTGTTAATCTCCCCGTCAGATGCCAACGCCTCAATACTTTGAAATCCCCCTCCAGCCCCTCCCCTCCCTTGGTCGATCAACGCCTGCCAAAATAATTAGAATAACTTTAAATCTAAAACCCCTATGTACCATAAAACATTGTTTTTTTAAGTGTTTTAAATGCCCCACCCCCTCCTCTTCCTCTCTCCTTTCTCCTCCTCTGCCTTACGATCCTTAAACCTGGCCATGGTTTGAGGGTTTTGAAGTGTCAGCCAGCAATACCTCCCCCCCCCAACACATTAAATATAATGGCAAGAAAAAATAATGGGCTATTCCAATGATTGAGGAGAATACAGAATTTTTTTTTACTAATTACATAATTTTCTTTTTCCCCAGCATTCCATACAGGGACTTACCTTGGGAGAGGACCACCGAGCCACAACCCCATTAAAGCCCTTTTTTTTGTAATAGCCCCTCAGCCCCAATCATAATTTGACACCTTTTTTTGTTTTTTGGATAAAGCATTTTTTTGTTTTTTTTTTGTTCTACGACAAAGTCCCCCCCCTATAGTGTTTGGATGAAAACCCCTTCCCGTCAAGAACTTTTGGACTTGTTCAACGAATCCCCTCAGTTAAGATAAACCAACCATAAATCTCACAAATTCAGCCTCCAAGTCCAGGTAAACACCGCCATGGCAGCAGGGTCCCCTTTGCAAAAAGTAAAAAATTAAAGAAAAACAAAACAATAATAATAAGAGATTTGGTTGTTGTTTTTTTATTTTAGATAGTGTTTCTTGCTGTCCCAACATTTTAACCTGCTGCCATCAAAAAACCCCCTTCCACACCTTCTTGGGCTTTTTTCTGTAATAGTCAATTAACCTTATTATGGTTTCTTTTAACTTAGTCTTTTTTTATGGTGGTTTTTAAATGTACTTCCAGACACAGCCCCCCAAAGTTAAATGCCTTAACCCCCCTTAGTAATCACCAAGCCACAATGAAACAAAAAATCAAGGAGTGTTTTTTAAATGCCTCATGTTCACCAGAAAAAAGACACTAAAGTAAAGGGACTCAGGCTACTCCTCCCCTTTTTTTTTTTTCCCCCCACCTTTAAAAAATCCAGTCACCCGCCCTATTCGATATGTACAACAGTTGGTTTTTTTCTTCCACCTGAAAAACAGTTTTTACTTTGAGAATTTCTCAGGTTAGCCCCGCTTTTCAGTGGCCGAACCCATAGCAAGCGGGTTCGATTCTCAAGTTTTGTGTATGAAAAAAATGCCCCTACTGTTTAGTAAGTGGGGAGCCGTTTAAAAATGGTTTGTCCTTTCCTTTCCCATAAAAAATCAAATGTTTTTGTTTTTTTTTCCCCTTTTTTTTTTTTTAATTCCCGGATGGCCAAAAAAAATCCCGTGGGAAAATCCAAACGCCTGAAAAATGGAATTTGCAATATGACCCCCCATGTTAACTAAAATAATTACAAGGTAGATATAAAACTTGTATTTCATCTTTATTAATATCCATTGGGACCAGGAGATGTTTTTTTTTGGAATATGGAATTTTTTTGAAAATTGCTGGTTTGCCAAAGTATAGTGAGGGGCTTTTTAAATAGGAGGAAAGAACGAATTGGGTTTGTTGATTTTTTAAAGTAACACATTTAATAAGAGTGAGTGTAGTGGGCCCAGCCAGTGAAGGGAAGGTGTGGTGAGGGTTTAAGTGTTCTAGGAAGGAAGAAAGAAGGAATGGAAGGAAGAGACAAAGAGGTTTCAAGTAAATTTTTGGGAACTGCCCCCTTTTTGGCAAACCATGGAAGGAATGGAAGGAGAAAAAAAGAGAAAGCCTGGGTTGAAAGGCCCAGATGCCCCCCGTTCCCCACCCATAGGACCAACTTTGCAAGGATATGAAAGGGAAAGGGATTGTTCAAACCCCCCAATGCCCCTTCCCCTGGGTTGGAAGGCCGGGGGAAATTGTTTTTTTAAATCAAACTTACAGGAGCAGCGGGTCCCCCCCTTCAAAAAAGCCATCCGTTTTTTTGTTTGTTAGCCACCCGTGCCTGCCTGGTGGTTGGGTTGGTGTTGGTGTTTTGTTTGACACTGTAACCCAACAAACATGGTTTAGCCTTTTTTTCACCTTTTAACTATAGATTTTCCATAAATAATAATGTTTTGTTCCCCTCCCCCCTCTGTGTTAACGCAGTGGGTGGCCTGGTGTAATTGACCAAAACACAAAAAAACAACAAGTTGTTTGAATTTGGGCCCCCCTACAAGCCATTTAAAGTTCCAACCCATGGATGCTTTTGAATGTTGGCCCAAAGTAACGAAACATCCCATGGAAAACCATTTTCAAATTTTTTTTGGAGCTTTTTTTATTTCGTTTTGTTTCATCCATTTTTTTGTGATGAAAAAGATTTTGGTGTACCCTTGTGGCCCCCTTTATATTTATATGAAAAAGCAATTGACCTAGTCCATATTTAAAATTTTACATTAAAAAGAACCTTTATTAGCTTATAAAATTACATAGTCATCAACCTGCCACATCTTTGTTTTCACCACTTTTGCACAGCCCCACCACCAGCAGAGCAAAAAACCTTCCCAACAGAATTCCTGTTAAAACCCTTTCCAATAAAACAGCCCCCAGTCAATACCCAGTCCCCCCTCCTTGGAGCCCCAAACCACTTGTTTGTTAGTATGGTTTTTGCCACAAGACTTGCCAAAACAAAAAATTAAAACTTTACCTTGTTTGGTTCTTTAAATGCCCTAAATAGGCAAAATAATAATTTTTTCACCATTTTAATTTTATAGAATTACTATCAGAGCCATTCCTGTAAGACCTTTTCCGTCCTTTCCCCCCTAAAATAAATTTGTCCCTGAATGGTACCAACCTTTGGTCACCCCTTCCAAATTGCCGCTAGAAACACAAAATCTTTCAACCACCTATTCACCTAGACCACAAACCTTCCTAGACCCAAATTTTTGTCCCCCCCGTTTTTTTTTTTCTTTCAATGGACTATTCATTGTTTATACCCGCCCCTTTGTCCCTTCCACGACTAAAGAATTTTCTCAAGGGTGTCCCCCCCAATCTAATAAAGATTTTAATTTTTGTAACAAGCCCTTTTACTCTCCCCTTTTTTTTTTTTTTTCTATGAAAAAGTTTAAGTTTTCCTACTTTTTTTTCTGTAATTACGGAATGTAAAAAGTTTATTTTTGGGAACCCAATTTTTTTTTGAATTACCACTGCAAATTAAATGTTTTGGGTCCCCCCCCCCCCCCACCCTCCTAAAATGTCCCATTAATTCAAACACACATTGAGCCCTTTTCAAACTTTTAAAGTAAATTTTTTCCCTTATCCACCAATCTTACAGGTGGTGTTTTTTTGTTTTTCCCTTAAATAGTCCCCCCCCATTTTTGCTCCCAGAGACAAATGTTGGATAGGACCATACACCATCCATTCCGAGACCTGACCCAAATGATCTTGTTTTGTTGTTCTCAAGTCCCTTCCCCAGGTACCAGCTGGTCCCTCAAGAAGGGGGCCCCTCCACCCATCCCACCAGGTGGGGGGAAGGGGACTGGCCCAAAACACAATGTTATTGAAAATTTTGTTTGTTTGTGGGTGGGTGGGTCCCCTTTGGTTGATCAATAAATCAATTTGTTTTGTAAAAAAAATAGAAGAAATATCTCAAACAACGAAGAATGTGATTAAAAATACCGAAAATACAAAAAACCGATATCTAAAGTGGTAAGCAATGGGTTTTTTGCCCTAATCAATGGAAACCATTACTGTGGTTAAAAACGAGGTGGAAGGTAAACAAGCGGAATCAGTAGGGTGTGGAAATTCAATATACGAAGTAGTCTTTTTTTTTCCCCCCCCAAGATTATTTTCCCCATGATCGTAGACTTCCATCCCTTGCATACCACAATATCCCTTACAAAAAACATCTTTGACCTCTTTGTCCATCCATCTGTAAAGGATGACAAAAGTTATATTGAAACTAACCTCCATTATCATTTTGAAAGGCCGTTGTTTCTCCCCCTAAATTGCCCCACAACATTGTTGGTTTGTCCCAGCCCATTCCCCCGCTTTAATTGCTTGGGGCCCTGGCCACAAGACTTGTTCCTGTCATCCTTCTGAAATAAAGTTTTGGTTTTTTTGTGTGTTTTTTTTTTGTTGTTTTATCAATTTTGGGGTTTGTCCCCCCTTTCCCCCTCAAAAAAGCTTAGCCTGGGTTTTTATTTCCTTTTAAGCAACCGACCCAGCCATCCTTGTTATCGAACTCTCCTCAAATGAACAAATACCACCAATAACCCCTTGCTGGTCCCTTTTCCCTTAACTTCAACCCCATTTCCCCCAGTACCCACTAGAACCTTTTTTTATTAATTTTGAAAACCCGTAAAAAACTAATTTTGGAAAAACCCTTTTTGTTTTTGTTTTTTCGAGACGTTGATTTGAAAAGAGCAAGTTTTCTTCTATTGGTTTTGAAAAATGTTATTCCTTTCAGGTTAAGTTTGTAGTTCCCAGAAAAAAAATAGGCCCCTGAGTGAACCTGCCCGCGAGGAAGTGGATTTCAAATTAATTGAAGTTTTTTCCTAAAAGAAATTTGAAAGATGGGGGTTGGCAGACTCTTTTTTAGTTGGGGATGGGTAAAAAAGAAAATGTTTACTCATGGACAATGCCCCCCTCAATTTTAAATTAAAATAGTAACAATGAATGTGCACTACACGATGACGTTTTAAGCTTGAAGACTGCCCATGCCAAAACTCCCCCTGCCAACAACCTCCTCCCCCCCCCCCCCCCCACTTCGTCCCCACGTGATCGAGCCTCCCTCACCCACATCCTCGGTGCTAATGGACCCCATCCAATTGGGTGGGCAGAATTGGTCCCCCCCCCCCAACCCCCTAATCCTTTGTCCCCCCCGCTGTTGTTCCCGTGGAAAGCCCTCAAACCAAGCCAAAAAAGTTGAAATATAAGGAAGCCCAAAAATTCAAGCTTTTGTTTGTGGTTTACCCCTAAAAAATTAAAATGATAAAAAGATTTTGAAAAGCAAATAATATAGGTACCACTAAACCTTTTTCACGCCCTGGTTTTTTGTTGTTTGTTTGGTTTTTTTTTCCCCAAAATTTATCTTTTTTTTAATTTTTTGTGGGGTTACTTACACAATCTTTTTCCATCAATAAAAAAAAAAATTTTGTAAATTAAATTGTCGAGCCATAAAAAATAATTTTTTTTTTTGTCCATTGAAAATACTTTTGGTTGAGGTGTTTGGATTTGTTTTTTTTTTCATTTTTTGTGTTGTCCACCAATTAAACTTTTTTGTTATGACCCCGTTGTTTAATTATCAACCTACAGACCCCCCATCACGCAATAATATGCTTTAAAAAATTCCATACTAGAAGCAATAACAATTGTCACCCAGTAAATGAAAAATAAAGTTAAAATAAATAAAACATGGTATTTACACCAAGTTCTGATTTCCTAACGGCCCCTAAAATCAGCCTCAAGCATAGTTTGTTCTGTTTTAATATTGGAACATGTCCGCTAATTTTCGAGCAATTTATTTTTCAACTGCCACTTTGCCCCTGCCCTTTTTTTTTGCACTTAGGTAAGGTTTTTTACTAAAGTTTTTTTTCCCCCTACACAAATAGACCCCCCTAAAGAAACAATGTAAAAAGAAAATCCCCATGAGAGCAAATAGAGTTGTTTTTTTTTGGTAAACAAAAGACCCTTACAGTGAAGAATCCTCCCCCATCTAACGAGGTTAAATTTTGTGCAAAAAAACAGAGCGGTTTTTTTTTAGATACGAAATTCCCCGTTTAGATAATAGATACCATAAACTGTATGGGGAAAAAAAAATATGGTAATTGGTGTGCCCAAAAACCTTCAGCAGAGTCCCCCCTACATTTTTTTCACCGCTATTTTTTTTTTTTGTTTGCCCCTTCCCGATATTATTTTGTTGAGAAAACCCTAAAATAAACGATTACAAATCAATTTAGATTAATATAATTGTGTTTGGTTTTTATTTATTAGAAAGATTTTTTAAATTAAAGCCAATCTTAAGGAGGGAAATGAGTTTAGCCCCTTTAAATTTGCCCCTAAAAAAAATTTATTGTCTTTTTTTTAGCAACTTTTTTGTGCCTAAAAAAAAAATTGCCCCTCTCTCGGGATAAGAATTTGTTGTAGCCCCTAAAAAAGGTCGCAAGTAGCGGATTTCAAAAAATTAATAGCAGATTGCAACATTAAAAAAAATTAGCCCCCAATCTGCTACTTTTGTAGCCCCTAATCTGGGCCCCAAAACACTACCAAAGTTTGACGATGTGACGGGAGGGGCAGTGGGGTGTGTTTTTGGGGAGAGGGAGTGAGGGCTGCCTGGGTTGGTTGGGCCAAAACTCAGCGATTTAGCGGAAAATTTTTTTGAAATTCCCCCGAATTTTTTTTTTGTCCCCGGAAAACGCCCCGGAAATAATTTGCCAAATTTAGAGTTTATGATTTTCGACATTCCCTAAATTATATTTGGAGGTGGGTTAAAGACCTTCAAAAAAGGGAATCGTTTTATAGATATGCCCGAATTAAAATTTGTTTAAAATCAATGCTTGTTGTGGTTTTATCAATGAAAGAGCACTCCCCACCAAAAAAAGACACGACTAAGCGCTAGGGTCCAAGTAAGACAATTACTGAAACCCACCTTTTTTGTCCAAAATTAAATTTCTCACTTTGTTAAACCAAATTGGTTTTTTGTGTGTTTTCCGCTATTCACGTGGGAGGATTTAAAACAATTTTTTTCCCTATCTAAACTGAGGTTTCCTTGTGTGTAAATTGATTTTTGTTTTTTCACCAATTAAATCAAACTTGGGTACTGTTACTTTTTTTGGAAATTTTTTTTTTAAAATCCTAAAGATATTTTTAAATTCTTCAAAATTCCAAAAGCATGTAAAGTGGGGGACTAATTAGATTTTTTTTTTTTACTAAGAGAACAGTTGTTTAAATGCCCCCAGTTTGACACCTCGCCCTCTAACCCATCTAATAATCCCTAAAATTGTTGGGTGTATTACCTTGGCTTTCCCCGGTAGTAAAAATTCCCCACCCCCCCCCTCAATGCCAATATTTTTTTCCCCAAAATAGCCCACCCCGTCCTTCTAGCGAGCAAGAATTGCCCAGCCTGGGTCCACTTCCCTTGTCCAGTAGAATCTGCCGGTTTCCCCCCCCCCTGTTTTTTTTTTTAAGAAGCCCCACCTAAAGTACCAACAACAAAAACCATTTTGCAATAGGAAAAACAATCGCATGTACAAATACCTCTATTGCCTGGTGAATAACCCGATTCCATACCGAACTTATAAATCCACACATGGATATGCCGCCACCCCACATGTTGGGTGACCCCCCCAACCAAAGGTTATAACAAATTTCCATTCTCTGAAATCCCTTTTTTTTTTAACTATTCCAATTTCCCCTTTTCCAACTTTTGGGATTTTCTTTTTTTGTTTTTTGCGTCCAAATGACTCCACTAAAAAAAATTGCCACAATAACTGAAATTACGAAATCCAATCCTTTCTTGTGTTGATTTGCCATTGATCAACTTTTTTTGTTCCATAGATTACCTATTCCTTTTATAACCGAATTCCCAACAAACACATCAAACCCGAGACTGTTGTTGCCTATTTTGGCCCATTCCTTAACCAAATACATTATTTTTTTGTGGTGGCCGTATACTAATTCCTAAAAGCTCTTTTCTCTTCCTGCTAAATGGGCCAATTTGAATTTTTGGTTAACCAAGTTCGTGTTTGAAATACCGAATCCATCCCAAGTAAATTTCAAATTTACAAAAGAAAAGGTAAAATTTGGTGTTTTTTCCCCCTTCCATTTGGCGAAAACTCCACATTTTTTTTTTTGGCAAGGTTTAAACGTCTAATCATAATGAAACCTGTCAGAGCCCTCCCCTTCCCTTACCACCTGTACACGATTTATAAGGCATTAAGATGGGAAAAAAGCCGGAAATGGAGGAAGTTATCTTTTGTTTGGAATAGTAATTAAAAGAAGAGGTCGCCCTTTGAAAGTAATGGGAGAACAAAAAGGTTGGAAAAGGCAAAAACACCACCTTTTAGAATGATAACCAAAAAAAAAATACAGAATTTATTTTACATACTTGAAAAAAGCACCGGGGGGTAATCAAAGGAACAATCCCTGATAATTAACAGTTTGTCCCATGCCAAAGAAAAGATTTTCCCATGGGAGTATTTTAAATCAGGCTTTAAATTTTAACAAGAAGTATGAAACAGCTTATTTTTTTCCTGTAAATTTCTACCAACCTAGGTTTAAATACACCACAAAGCCACAAGCCTACAGGCATGGTGTTTCCCCCGCCTTTTGGTTTTTGGTTTTATAAAGTAATGGGGGTTTTTTTGGTTTTGTTTTGTTAAATCCAACCTGTTGCCCCTGGAATAAGTCCCCCCCCCCCCCTTCCCAATCCCCCCATTGATTTCCCCACGGTGGGACCGTTCCACCCCTCATAGGCCACCCACCTGCATCATTACCTATCCCTGGCACGGGCACTGTTGTTTGTTCTGCATCCCAACACGCCTAGAGCCACACTCCCATCCCCAGCCACTTCCTTTTCCAAACCTCTATTAGCATAAAACAAATTTTTAAATACTTTTTTTTTAAAATGGTTTTTGTGTTTTTTCATGTGTAATGTTTAACAAGTACAATTATTCCCTGGAAAACTGTTTTTAGTTTTTTTTTTTTTTGATGGTTGTAGAAATTTTTAAACGATTAAACTAACTGGTTCCTAAATTCCAACTTAATTTTTTCCCAAACTTAAAAACAAACAACCAAAATACTAAAAACCCCCCAAATCGGTGAAAAAAAATGTTTTTTTTTAAATTGACCCATCCCTCATAACTCGAGGCCTTATCCCAGGGAAAATTTAAGGGAGAAATAATGAAAAACATTGAAAAAAAAAAATTTTTTCCCTTTTCATTGTATTGTTTGATGTTAATTAATACTATGTCTGAAAGGCACAATGCCCCCCCCAATGTAAAGGCCCTGAACCCCCTCCTACTGAGTTTTAAGGATTGGGAGAGGTGGAACATTTTTGTGAAAAGCTTTAATGGGGTTTTATGGACACGAAATATATTCTGGTGGAAATAAAAAACAAATAGCAAAAGTGTTTATTAAAAAGAATTAAATAAATTAATGTTTACTTGTTTTTTTTTGTGTTGTTGCTAAGCTTATGAGGTAAGGAATTTATTTTCCCCATATGCCCAATCCTTGTGAAGCCATTTTTTTCAAATAGCTTTTTGAAATATAAGTAAAAAAATGTTTTGTTGCCACCACGTTTATGATCAGTGGTGTGCCTAGCGCTTCAGGTGGGAGCAACGCCCTAGGGGTCCCCCCCCCCCCCCCCCACCCCCCCCCCGTTTTTTGTTTTTTCGCCTGCCCACCTTTTTGTCCAATTCTTTTGATATCACCACCTGAGTGGCCCCATGAGAAAGCCCTACTCAGAATTGCTGCCCATTAACTGGTCTTCCAAACGGGGAACCCTTACAACCGTTTTTTTTTTTTAATATGACATTACCTGAAAAAGGCTGGAGTAGCCGAATTAAGCCCTTGTCCAAGTTTTCTTTACAACCATATTTTTCCGAGAAACGTAACAACTTGTTGAAGGCAATCACCTATAAAAAAAATTTTCTAAAACCCTACTCCAATAACGGCCCGGAGGTTTTAAAAGTCCCCATCCCACCCATTAAGCCCTACTTTGGGCCCCCGCCCAAACGTTGTAATGGAAATAGAAAAAAGAAAAAAAAAAAAAAGATTTAAAAAGTAAATTCCCCAGATGTGGTTCACCCCCTGTTTACACACAAGTTTCTCATTAGTTTGTGTTGTTGCCCAAAAAAAAATCAAACATTTTATGGATGGATACGGGTAGAAGGCTTCCTTGTAAGACAATTTTTTTTTTTTATCTTAATATGGGTGTACAAAAAGAAAAAGAAAAAAATTGGTGGGTCAACTGGGCCCAGATTTTTTCCCACTATAACCAAGCTTTACTAGAAGAACCATGTTTTTGTACCTAATAAACTTTTGACTTTTTCCCTGAGTTGGAGATAACCATTCCAGGCCCTGTTTGTTTTGTTTATATAGTAAAAACAGCCCCAGCACAACAACCCAAAAATAATATTAAATTTTTTTCGCCTGAAATTTCAGAGGATAGAGTTTCCCCAATAAACTTTTACGGGTCCCCAACACCATTTTGTAACTGATTGAAGAACCTCCGAACATACGCCCGAACCATCACCCCTGGGCCCCCCTTCCCATAACCAACTGGCAAAGTGTTTTGTTACCTTCAACCCGATTCTATCATCCATCAAACTTTTTTTTAAATTCCAGCAATGCACTGTCAAATGTTTTTTGGTTAAAAGAATGCTGGGAAGCTAAAAATTTAGAGTTCCCCCCGAGTTTTTGTTTGTGTTTTAATGATCTTTAGGTTTTGTTTTGAAATTTTTCACATTTAAAAAAAGGTACCAACAAAAACCCTCCCCATTTTTTTTGGGGGAAACTTGTTTTATCCCCCTAAATAAGGGAAATTAAAAGATTGGGCTTAGAAAATTCCAGATGAATCCCACATTTTTTGTGCCCAATTTTAATGGGCCTTCATCCCCATTTTTGTGTGGGGACAAAATGTTATCCCATAATTTCCCTGGATTTTTTTTTTAAACAACTTTTTTTTTGTTATTTTTAACTTTTTTTTTTAACATTACTGTGGTAAGTTTTTGTTTTGTTTTGTTTAACTATTGTTTGTTTTTGTAAAAATTACAATGGTTGAAGCATTCTTCATGCCAAAAATAACATTTTCCCCCAAATGAGTAAAATTCTGGTTTATTTTAATCTGCACTTTCATAATGTTGTGGTAAGGTGGCCAGTGGTTAATGGTGGGTCCGTTACCTTTGCATCACTATCTGCCCCTGTCCCCTCTTTGCCCCCCAAAAATTTGGTTTTATTATATCCACCCTCAGATTTGCCCTTCATTGGAACCCCTTAGAAAAAAAAGTTTTTTTTTTAACAGTACAATATTTTTTTTTAAAGTTTTTTTTTTTTGCCAGCTTCATGAAATTGAATTAAAGGACAGTAAGAGCCCCAAGGCTTATTCAGTTTCCCCTTTGTTTTTTGGGTACAAAACCGTAACAAGCCTGAGAGAGTTTGGGCCAACCAACAAATTTTTTAAAAAAATTGATTATCAAAGGAAATTCCAACCTGTTTAACACAGAGGTTCCCCTTACCTTTTGTTGACCCCTTTCACTGGCCCCCCTTGGATTTCCCATTGGAAAAGTAGGGATAAATTCAAGAAGGTCCCCAAGCAGTTTTTTGTGTTGGAAAAACAAAAGTAAAACCTTTGGGGAAAAGCTTTAGTGCCCCTGCCCTCCCCCCCCCCCCCCCCCCCCCTCCCCTTTTGTCCCCCCCCCCTCTAGGAATATTCATGGCAGAAAGGGCCCCCTTCCTCAAAATAATTGTTTTAAATTTCCCTGACCCCTGCAGCGCTCCATCCTGGGAAAACAACCCCGCAGAGCCGATTGTGGCCGCCCTTCCAATGGCCGGCAATCATGAGATTTAAAGCATCATCTCCGCCCTACAAGCCTTTCCTGCAAACAAAAGTATAAATCCTAATATAACAAATAGGGCCTACCAAATTGACACTGGGCAAAAATTACAAGATAAATAAGTTGATAATAATGATCATTGAGAAAAACATTGGGCACGAATTTTTAATGAAAAAAATTTCTAAGACGAAAAAACTAACCATTATTTCAACAGCACGTCCCAACAATCAACACTTTGCAGTCCACCCCCCCCTGCTCCTGAAACCCCGTTCGAGGGTTTTGTGGATGTGACCCCCTCTGGCCCCCCTGGGCCCTTGTTTCCCCACCCTTTCCTGACCCTGGGACCGCCGCGCCTTTTAAACTTTATGCCGCTTTTGACCTTCCCCCTTTAAACAAAATTTAAATAAACAACTCCTTTTTGGCACAGAACAATTTAGTTTGAAAGGACGCCTTTTTTGGTAGAGATTATTTTGTATTTTGAATGTGTTTTGAGTTTTTTTTCCATGTAGCCCCCCCCCTTAAAAAACATATTTTCCCCTTACCCTTTTGCTGCCAAATTATGATTGTTGGTTTACGGAGTTATTTTATTTATTTTTTAGTGTTTTTTTTTGCCTTTATTCCTCAGTTGGTGTTTGTGTTTTTTTTATTTTTTCAACAATAGTTTTTAGTTTACATAACCCACTGTTGTTTTTTTTTGTTTTGTTTCCCCCTGTGGGTAAAATTTTTTTTTGTTTGTTTTTTTTTTTTTTGTTTACTAGGGGGGGGCAAAATTTTTTTGCTTTCTACCAATACAATTTCCTTTCAAAACCTTTTGACCTTTTTGAGATTTTTGTTTTAAGAACCCAGTCCCCCAACTACACCCTCAGAAAACCCTCCAAGATGTATAAGACCCGTACGCTTGACTTAAAAATGCCTTAACCTCCCGTATACCCCTTAGTATGAAACCCTTTTTTTGGCTAATTTGGGGTATTAAACCCTGACATCTTGTTTTTATCACCAATGGGGTTTTTAATTTACTTTTCTCCTAAAGAAATAGAGTTTTAAAACGCCTAAATCTCCACTCCCCTAGGAGAAGGGAGAGGTCCCCCCCCCGAGGGTACTCTTGAATGATGGTTTTTTCAAATGAGGTAAAAGGGAATCAATTAAGGGAAACAAATTTAAATCAGGTTTGTGTTTGTTTAGAATTAGTAGTACCACCCGCCAAGGAAATTAGGCACAACACGTTGGAATCATGGGTTTTATAAGCTTAGGAAAAACCTTTAGAAATTCCAGGACAGAACCCCCATAGGGGGTTATGAATAATTGGTTGTTTCCCTAACAGAGGTTGGGGGGGTTGGTAAATGATTTGGGGGAATAGGCTGGGGAATACCACTTTTAAGTTGAGTTGGGCTTGAATCCCTAATAGTAGTAGCTTGTTTTAAAAGCCGGGTTTTGGAAATTGTGAGGTACAAAAAATGATAGGGAAATGACCAGTTGGGGGATGGCTTTTTAAAAATATTTTGCGCATTGGGTTTTTTCCCCAAGGGTGGGAAGACAGGCACTGCCCCTCGTTGGGGGTAGCTCAACCTGGGGGCCCTCTTGCCAGTACTGCCCAAATTCTTATGTTTTTTTTTCCCTTATGGTTTCCCCTTTGTTTTGTTCATACAGTCCCCACGCTCCCGCACATGTTTACCAACATCTATCCGGGAAAGGGAGTTTTTAGGGGGGCCTATTGAGAAATACACTGACCAGATAATATAAGAAATCCATAAAGATAAGGCCGCAAGTAAAAGAAACTGTTTTTTGGTTGATAACAACAATCTAAATGTGTTCAACAGTAGGGTCGAGAAAAAACCTACGCAATCTAGTTTGCAAAAGAAAGAAAGTTGTTGGTTAAAAAGAAAAAGAATAGGAACAAGTTAAGGTGTATAAATAAAGAAGCCAGTTAGGCAAATCTTGATATTATATGAACTCCCCACCTTTGAAATGCAATAATTCCAAAATTTTTGATCCAAAAATTTTTCTTTGCAGAATCTTCTGGTTAACTGTTCCGACGATAACATCAGAACCCCGAATTAATAAATGGAAACCCCCCCCCCCTCCAAGTGCCTCCCCACATGTACGCCCCCCCTGAAACCTTCCAAACACCCTTGTGAGGGAAAACTATCTAAAAAGGCTCTCGAACCATTTCAGGCCCAAATGTTCCCTTAAAGAAATACCTATAAATTTCCCCACAGGGGCATTAAGATTTTTTTTGCCCTTCGCTCTACATCCTCCTCTCAGTCCTCCGTCTCTCTTCTCTCTCCCCTTCCCTCTCTTCCTCGTCCTTCTCAACGCTACCCCCATCTATCATCCCAATCGTCATCTTCTCTCTCGTCTATCCTCTTCTCTCCCTCGCTCTCTCAGGTAAAAAAAAAACAATATAAAATTTTGGACAACTGACAAGTTAGAAACATGAAAGATTCGGGGATCACCTAAAATTTCCCCCCTTTCAGAACCCTCTGCTTCTTATGGATATGGGTTTTTGCAAGGGGCCTATAATACAAAATTTGCCCTGACACACCCCAATAACAAAGAGTAAGTAATTAGATTTTATTTTTTTTTTTTTTCTCTTTAATTGTCTTTTTTTTCCCTGCCTTCCCTTTTTTTTTCTCAGGATATACCATGAAATGTTTAGTTGGGGTGAGGTCAGAGCGGCAAAACGTGACCTTTCCCCCCCTTTTATTTTACATGAAAAAGTTTACATTTTGTTTGGTTTTTTTAAAGGCTGAATTTCCCGCCCCATTGTTTGTGTGAAAATTAGATTTGCTTGACCAATCATTATTTTTTAATTTATTTTTTTTTTTTTTTTAGCCTAATTTCCCTTAATAAAAATTCACACATGAACAAATATTTTGCGTGACACCACTAAAAAAACTATGAATACCATTTCCATTCATTTGTGAAGAAACAAAGAACCAATATCCTCCCCCCCTAATTCCTGTTTACCCAATAAAGTTTTCCGACCCCTGGAATGTCCTTTTGCCACGCCTTATAGAGAACAGCCCTGTTTTTTTTTGTGTTGCCCCCAAAGAGAAACTTTCTTCCAAAAAAAAGGGTGGGCTCAATGTCTTTTTGAAGTCATCCTGTTTGTTCTGTTAGCTTTGAAACCTGGGTGGAAAAATTAGAGTTATAATATTGAAAATCATAATTAATTTTTCCAACAAAATCATCCATGATTGTTTTCCAAACTGCCAGGACCGAAAGACTCTCTTACCTTCCTCCCCTATCCTCTTATCACCCTACACATCCCTTTGCGTTTCCAGTAAAGGTCCCCCCCCGCTCGAACTCCCCCAGCCCTACTTCAGCCAATCAACAAGGCAGTTTGGTTTTTTTCCCCAAATTGCCCATAGTCCACTTACTAGTCCCCTTATTTCAACTTGGAACACTTGGCCCCCTTTTTGGTGATTGGCTGAGCCTCTGCTGGGCGAAGGTCAAGCGGGGGATTCTTACTGAAACTCAAGGATTTTCTTTTTGCAGGCCACCCCCAACCAAAAAAACATGGTTCTAAATCCTTTATTTTGTCTCCATCCCAGTATCTCTGTCCCTTCGTCCCTGCCCCTTTCTTTTTACCATCCCCTCTATGGTTATTTTTTTTGGCCATACTGTTGTTTTAATGGTAACTTTTCCCCAACTTCCTTCCCTGTCGCCCCCCTTTGATGTTCACGGGACCCCTAATGTGGATGGAAACCCTGTTTCCACGTTTTAGTTGGTAAAAAAAGTCAGTTTACGCTTGGGTTTTTAATCCCCATACGGAACTTTTTTCTTTACCTAATGCAACCCCGCCACTACGACCTTTTTCTTTTTTACAACTAACAACCTTTTTTTAAGTCGTTTTTAGTGGGTTGTATTTGGTTCCCCCACGCAGTAGACAAATGTTACCCCCCCTTAAATTACCAAAAAGTGCCTGTTTAAATTTTCTAGGGGTGCGCCGTTGCTCAAGCCGTCGACTGTTATTATGTTTAGGTTTTTGATATTATGAAATTGTTTATTTTTTACTGTTTTACCTGCCCATTGTCTTCCCCCCTCTTTTATTCTTTTTTTTTTAAGGGTCCGTCTCGCCCCCGAAAAATATGCTAATTTTTTTTTCGAAGAAAGGGGTGCCGAGAAAAATCTGATTTTAATTTTTGCTTAAAATAAATTGGTGAAAGGTGGGTGGTGGGGCTATAAATTCTTACCATGGTGTGTTTTGTGTGGGTGTGTGCCTTTTTTCTTGAGTTAAAAATTATTATTCTTTTTATAAAATATTGGTTGCGTGGGTGTGAAACCTGTCATTTCAACCTAGTGTTTGTTGTATTTTTTTTACCTAGTTTGTTGTAAAATAACAGTTGGCAATTTACCCAGACCAACCGGTTTTTTTTTTTTTTTCCTCCAGTGGGGGGTTCGCAATCCAAATCCTCTTCTGAACCAGTCTTGGAATGAGATTCCACTCCTTTGGTTTTGTTCCCCCCTATCGGTGTTAGGTTTGTTTCCAATCTAAAACTCCAGGAGGGTTTGCTCCACGGGCCCCCCCCCGCACTCCAACTCCCTGTCCTCCAATCCATATAATTTTGAGTCCACAAAGGGTCTTTGTTTATTGTTGAATTGTTTAGGAATATTATTTTTTCCCTATCAAAGGAAACAATTATAGCAGCAGTTTTTCTCCTATTAACACTCCCGGCCCCCTTTGTGTAAAAATCCTCCCTGTAATAGGAAAGTTTCCCTTTAGGCCCTGCCAGGGAAGAATTGTGTTTTAAACCTCCCCTTTCTTTTTTTCTCCGATGCCCCCTTATCTCCCAAATAAGTAAGAGCAAGGATACATAAGTCCCCTTTTTTTTCCAGCCTCTTTCCTCCGTTCCCCCCCCCCTAATTTACCCCTCACAATTGGAAATAAAAGTTTTGGCAATATTCCTTACACGCCTGGCCCTGCCTGAATAATGTCCGACCCAAACCCCTGAGTCACCCCTCCCCCCCTACCCCTTACCACAGGGACAATAAGATACTAAATGTTAAAATTAATTTAAACCATGATCCCCCCCTATGGGTTTTGCCTTTTATGAAATTTGTTATAATATTTTACAAGACATGATTCCCCAAAAACAATAAAATTTTTTGTGGGTATTCATAATTCCCATGGCAAGCCAGCAAATTAATTTCCCCCCCCCCCACCCAACCCAACAATAAAATTAGTAATTTTGTATTTTCCAACACCCCTCAAAGTATATGTATAAAGGTTTATGAATACCACAGATGGTTTCAAATGCACCATGTGCTTTGGTTAAATATCCAAATCAAATATTTGGGCCTATAAATTTTTTTGTAGGGTTAGAGTATGGGACCCTATCAATTTTAAATAATAGTTGTTTTTTCCAATTGGTGGTATTAAAACTGGCGAATTTTCCATAATGGTTTAATCTAAAATAAACAACCGTTTTATAATTTGTTTTTGTTTCCATGGACCTTTTTTTTCTTTCTCCACGGCTTTTGTTTCCAACAAATGGTGTGTGTTCCCCTGCCAACCTCCATCCCCTCCATAAGTATGAAGAAATATTTTAGCCCTCAAGGGAAAGTTTTCCCGCCCCGAAGGGTTGGGTTTTTTTTTTGGTTTTTTTTTTTGTGTCCACGAAGGTTAGCCGGTAGTAGGTTAATGGGACAGTTACCTTGTTCAAATCCCTCCCTCCTTCCTTCCTCTCTTCCTCTCTCTGCTTCCTCGGCGCCTCCTCTCTCTTACCTCGTCTCCCGTCTCTCTCTTCTCTCTCTTCTCCCCCTCCTCCCCTTTTCCTCCTTTCCCTCCCCTCCCGGCTTCCCTTCTCTCCTCCCCCTCCTTTCATCCCCCCCACCCCCTCTATCTCTCTCCTCCTACTCCTCCTTTCCTCTCTCCCCAATCCTCTCCCCATTCATTTTCTCTCTCCTCTCCCTCTTCTTCCTCGACGTGAAAATTAAAGTCCTTGATGGGAAGAAAAAGAAATTAAATAGGTTTTTACAATTAGAAGTATATTATATTTATAATAATCCTTCTTTTTAACAATTTTTTCCATCCTGTTTAATTAAATTTAAATTTTATTGTTAAAAACTTTCATTTTCATTTTTCCTCACGCCCCCCCCCCCCCATAGGCAAACCTTACCGACAAAAGGACTTGGTTCTGAAGGATTTTTCACCTGTGTTTTTTCGTTTTAGCTTATGCGGAAGCTTGGCGCCACTTTGGTCCCCCTTTCCCCCTAAGAGGAGTGGGGTTGTTGTTTTGTTAAGTTTTCTGCCCACTGGCCCGTATGGGAGTTGAGCCCCCAGTGTTTTCCTTGACTGTCGCGAATCCAGTTTTATGTTAGGCCATTCCCCATGTTCACCCCTCAATCTCCTTTGGTTTGCCCCAGGGCCTAAATTTTTTAAACAAATTTCCCCAAACATTGGTGGTGTAAAAATGTTTAAGTTTAAAAACTGAAGTGTTAATAAATATCACAATCATATTAATCATTTTATTTAGAACCTCCTCACTGACCCCAGACTGACTTTTCCTTCGATTACTCCAGAACCGCCCCCTGCACCCCTACGCCTTAGGGAAAAACACAGAAACCTCACACGCCTTTAACAGTTTTTTGGACCGCATCGCTACACAACCACACCAACACCCACTGGTGTTAAGCTAGACGACCTCATTTTACTGTGGTTCAATAAATTCCCCCCTCTAAGAATGATCTGTTTTCTAGAACTTTTTCCCTTATTTTTCTCAAACACCAATGCCCCCCCCCCTAAAATTTGTGAATCCCAAGCAGGAAGCATTAGAAAAACCAATGCCCATCAAATGAAAATTTTTTTTTTTTTTTGTTTTTTTTATAAAAAGTGGCAAGTGGGCATTCGTCCACCCCCCCCCCCCCCTTTTTTTGGTTTTTCATCAAAAAAAAGCAAAAACTTCCCCTGAGGCAAGATCCCCATAAACCTGGTCTTTCCCTTTTTAACCTCTGAAAACCCCTTTTCATATCATAAAGGGAAATTTTAGAGACCCACAATTGGGGTTTAAAATATTAATACAAACCAATTAACTTTTTTTTTTACCATTGCTTATTCCCCTTTTTTAGCAACCTTTTTTGCATTTTCCAATGTCCCCCCCTAATTTTTTTTCAACAATCGAACTTTCCCTCCCACGTGGGGTTTTGTTGGTCTTCCGAATATCCGGACAACAAGGGGGCACCTAACAATGGGCCACGCAGTTGGTTTTTTGTTTCCCACAGTTGCTAGAAAAAAAGAATTCTGATTAAATTTATGTTTTTTAGACTATTTAATTGTAAAAAAGTGTCCCCCCCCCCGCCATCAGTTTTTTTCCTTGTAAATTTTCCACCCTTTTGTTGCCTACCACTATGTGTTTGGTCACACAAATTTCTTCAAATTCAATGTAGTGGTTTTTACCTTCCCAGCCAAAAAATTGCGAAGTTTTTTCCCTGTTTCTACAAAGCTTTCCCCTGGAATTTTAAATTTCCTGGAAATGAACCACTTCAAACAAAACCAGCCTGAAATTCGTTTGCAAATGATTTTGGCCATCTCCCTCCTGTCCAGAAACGTTTGAAGCCCGGCATGTTTAAAACACTCTTCCCCCAGCCCGCTCCCAATAATGGCCCAACTCAAAGCAAAAACTGAACATGAAGGAATTCCAATAACCCCCAATTTGTGTAAATGTCCCACAGCCAGAACAGTGTTTATCCCCCCTTTAGGAAGGATTCCCTTTTCTATGGCCTAACAACATAACCCTAGTAAACCCAGAGACAAAATAAGAAAAAAAGTAAAACAAACAAATTTTTTTGATCCCTGATTATTCTCTATTTTGGAAACTAACACATATATTTCAAAATAAGCCCCAAAGATTCTATTTTTTTTTTGTCCCCTATGGTTGGCCCCCCTTTTTTGGGAATGTAGGGTTTTTGTAATCCTATCCTTCGTAAAAGTAAAAAATTATAATTTATACCCACCTTTTTTGGATTATCATGTTAACCATAACTGGATTATTTCAAAATAGTGTGGGTAAACCAAGATTTTTCCCTATGGATACATTGGTGCAAAAACGGTAAGGGCAGTTAGGAAAATCGTTATTTTTTTTGTTGTGTTTTTTTTTTGTTTTTACAAAGCTACGAATATCAAATGTGGTGGGGGTTGGTGGGGGGGGGGGGGACCTCAAGGATGTAAGTATTGAATTATTTTTTAAAGGTTGTCAGTTTTTTGTGTTTTTTTTAGAGTTTGTGTAGAGGAAAGGAAAAGTGGGGGCTAGTAAATGGTCCCACTTTTTCTGAATTCCCCTAACTACCTTGTCCCCCTTCTGCTTACCTCCCCCCAGCCCCTTTAAGGAGGAAATTTAGAACTTGGATAAAAAAAGATAGATAGATGTAAGTTTTTTTGTTGTTTTTTGTTTTTCTTATTTCCAACCCCAACTAACACTGTAGAAAAAAAAAAAAACAAAACGATAGAAGAAATTATTCACCAGGTTAGCCAGCCTTGTTTTTCTTATAAATTTTTCCCCCTATCCAATTCGGAAAAAAACACAAATCACCAGCACAAAAAATTTTTTTAAGAATTTGGGGAATCCTTGAACCAACCTTTTCCCCTTCACTTTTAATTATTCCCAATTTTCACCCCCAAACTATTTTTGGTTTCCCACTCCTATATTTAAGTGTTTCACTTTAAATATTAATTTTGTTGGTTTTGACTGGGTTTCTTATCCCAATGATTTTTTTTTTTTTAGTGTTCCTTTTTTTACGTTATTCCTAAATATTTTTAGGCCCCGTTGGTGGGTGGTGTTTTCAGCCCTTTTTTGCGTGTTCAAATGGATGGGTAAAACAGCCCACACGTTTTTTATTTTTGTTACTAAAGGTTTTTTTGGTTTTTGCCTCAATGCATAATTCCCTATGCTTCTTTTCCCCAAAGGTAAAAATCCTTTACTTTTATCCTCAATTAAGACCCTCCCCCGTTTCCCCTCACCATAAGGATGTCCCATCATACCATGTACTCCATGTTATCGATACTCGTATGTTACAAAGAATTTATTATTTCCTGTAAAGTAGGAGAAGGACAAAAAAGGACCCCTTAACCTTGAAAAAGGAAAATATTTTTTTCTTTTAAACTTTTTCCCAACGTAAAATTTTGCCTTGGACGTGTGGGTTGTTTGTTTTTCCAAAAATTTGACCACTTTGTTTTTTTTTTCCTAATTGCTGAAACCTTTTTTTTTCAACTGGCCTTTTTTTTAATTGGGGTGCTACATTTGGTTTTTTTTTTTTGGGCCCGTAATCAGTTCACACTGTTCTTTAGTTGAATTTTATGTTTTTCTGGGAATTCCTGCAACAGAGAATACAGATATTATTTAAATTTTTTTTTCAACACATTAATTTATATGGCCTGGTACATGAGTGGAGGATTTTTTCTTATAGAAAAATGAAGCTACAAGAACCAAAAAAATAACATATATGACGGGGGTGCCCCCATTCATAAATATTAACATTAATTTACACACATTTTAAAACCAGACTTTTTTTATAATCTGCCAGTTTTTTTATTTTTTTTTCTTTTTTTATAGGCGAAGGATCCACACAAACTTTGCATATGGGGCCCAGTTTGGTCCAGACTAAATATTTGTGACTAAGTGTAGTTATTGTATTGAGCGGTACAACAGGAAAAACCCAGCAAATACAAATGGAACAAAACCTTTGGTTTTTTTTTTTATTGAAATTTTTAAAATTGTCGTTTTTGTTTGTCCCGTGGAACCTCCCCCATTTCAATGGGTAACCCAAAAAAGGGTTTTTCCCCCCCTTAAGCCGAAAGACCCCCCATTTTCTCCCCATAAAAATTTCCCCAATATAAACTTAATTTATTTTTTTTCCCCGTTCCTGGACCCCCCCCCCCAGATGAAAAAATTTGGGTTTTGTTTTTGTTTTTTTCCTCCTAAAACTTTACTACACAGTAAACTTTTTTTTGGGGGGCAACAAGTTTTTACACAAAAACAAATGAAATTTCCCCCCCCAATCATAAACATTACCCATGCAAAAATGTCTGCCCCTCTTTTTTTTTGCAGCCGGGTTCCCCCCTTTAATTTTTCTTTCTTCCATCTCTCACCATAACCTGTTGCATTGCACTAATTTCCGATCCTTTTTTATAAATTCTTTTTCACTTCCCTCCCTTTTTTTCCGCATCTCATTCTTAAAATTTGCTGCTCACCCCTTTCCGACTGCCCCTGGCACTTACCCCAATAAGGCACCCCATCAAAAGTCAACACCGGTTAAACTTTGTTTTTCCTTTTCCTTTTTCAAAAAACCATTACATTTTTTTTTTTTTTCCCAGCCATTCCCCCCCTTTTTTTTTCAGCTTTATTTTTTCCATTTTACATTACCCACTGATAAAAAAATTCATTCAACACCTTTTTTTTTTTGTTTTTTGCCCCTACAGCAAAAAGCCCCGTTATGGTTTAAGTAACAAAACTCCCAAAAAAACAGCACCTTAAACCTAATTACTTTGGGGGGTTAAATTTACCTGAGTTTTTTTTTTTTTTTTTTAAGTGCATTTATTTGTTCTCAGGGTTAAATCAGACATTCTTGGCTTTCACTAAGCCGATTGGGTGGAACTTTTGTGAGGGGGCTTCCCAAAACCATGGCATCAGTGGGGATGGTGAGAAATCACTCCCTCGCCGTCAAACACCCACCAAGATTGGCCCATGATTGAAATTACAAAGGTTACGTCCCCCATAGGTCCCATTACCCGAGGGTTCCCCCCCCCCTTTTGGCCCAACCCACGCAACCTCAGCTTCCTTTTGAGTAAAATTTTGTCCCAAGCCTCTGTCCCCAGGCCTGTGGGGGTAAGAAAAAACACCAGAAGAACAATGAATGGGGCCGATGTCTTAAGTCTGGCCAAAACTCCTCAAAATTCCAGAGTATTTGTGTTTTGGAAATCTTACCCCGCTCCCTTGATGAATTTAAATGTTTCGTTTTTGGTTTTTACTGCCAACTAGTCAGAAAAAACTGGTGTTTTTATTTGACACCGACAAAACAGCTCCGGGGTTTACAAATACAGTTTTTTTTAATTTTTTTTACCTGTTTTGTTTGTGGACCTGGTTTTTTTTTGATTAAAGTGTTTGCTTGGTACATGTAGCTTTTGCCCCAGTTTTCCCCTTTGTGTTCTCCTAGGGATGCTGTGGGCCTTTTTGAAAAAGTCTCCCACTTCCCTGGGCCGGAACCACTTTGCCAAACTTAACTACCAGTAAATTTCTCAAATAAACCTTATCCAAGTTTTCAGTGTAACAGAGACCTTTCAAATATCCGAATTCATCCTGTTAGGTAAAAAAAAAGTAAATTAATAAAATACACAGCAATGTTTTTTTTTAAGAGTGGGTGTGGAAAAAACAATTACCAAGTTCATTGAACAAAAACCCTGTGGAACCACCAAAATTGGTAAATAAGTAAAAAGCCGCTCTGGAAGGGGGCCCCCCCATCATAATAATGTATTGGAAAACTTTTGTTTTTTCTCCTTTTTTGTTTTTTGTAACTAGTTGTATTAATGTTTCAGCTATCTTTGACAAAAAAGAAGCGCTACTAATTATAAATCAATCTACTAATGAGGGAAAAAAGATGGTAAGACTGGAAATATTAGAACAATTTCCCCGCTTGGAATAGTTTGGGGGGACCTTTTGTTTATTCTTATAGTCGTGGGACCCGACCCCCGCCCCCCATGGCTAAATAGCCAGGTCCCCCCCAAAACCACCCATAACAACCTCCCTGCCCTTTGTGGGAGGCCCCCCAGAAAGAAACCTGGGAAATGAGACCCTTTTTAGGGGTCAATGCGAGCAATAAACCAGCACACCCCTTTTTCAACAACAACATACAAATTCCAAGTTTTTTTTTAAAAACGCCACGGGAAAAATTTAACTTGTTCCCGCCCCCCCCCCGTCCCCGAATTTATTCCTCTCCTTCCTCCCCTACTGGGAAAGAAACCCATTATGAAAATTCTGGACTAAATATGGAATATTGGGGAGACAGTAACCCAACCATGAGTGTAGTTTTCAAGTGCCTCTAGGCCTTAACAACTAGGTTAACCTACAAAAACTTTGGGGTTAAATTTACACCACACCCCACACGAACCCTAGAACCTGTTTTGTTTTGAACTGCCCTGCAGGGAAGGTCTGGTACCTTTTTTGTCCCCCCCCCTAGTGGAGAGGAATCAATTTTAAGCAAGTATTTTTAATCTTTTGGTGCCCCCGACGATCTTCTCCAAAGTTTAGGCCCCTTGGATTGTTGGAGGACACTGATTCCCCCTGTGGGGGTTTTTTCAGCTGTCCCCCCCCCCCCTTTTTCCCCCCCTGGAAATGCCCCCGGAAACCCTTGGCATTTCCCTTCCCCCAGCAGTGTCCCCCTCTTTTTTTCAGCTTCCACTACCTCCATCGTCCTTTTTTCCCACACCAGGCGAAATTACAAAATTGTGTATTACTTTTGTTATACCTCATTACACGCCTGTTTTATGTTGAAAAATGGAATAATTGCTTTCGGGTGGGCTTATTGTTTATGTTAGAGGTGGAAAAAATTTTGTGTTCACTTTGTGGACGAGGAAAATTTGAATACCTAAAAACTGGGGGTAGGAAGATAAAATAAACATTCAAATGGACTTTTTTAAACGAGGGTTTTGTTTCCCGCCAGTAGAAAGGATCAAATTTTTCAACATTGAAAATACAGAATAGCCTGTTTTTTTTGTATTTAACGAGAGATTGGAAATGTTTTGTAATGTTATATTTGAATGACAAAAATTTACTTGTAGATTGGGAGAAATTTAAGAACAGGGTGAAAGTGGTCCCCCCCTTCAGATTAGTTTGGTTTGTTTAATACGAGATATAAAATTGTGTTTAGCTTGGTAAAGCGAATGGAAAACATGGAATGTAAACAATGTATTGAAGAGTTTTGTATGAACAGGTTTATGCTGATTGCCCACCTTCTTACTGCACAAAACTGCATTTGGGAGCCCTTGAAAAATTTTGCAGTTATGGGAAGTATTCAAATGAGAAGGGAAGAGAAATTGATAATAATTGGAGATTTGAGGGTTGTGGTGCTGAGGGACACAATACCCAGTTGGAAGTTTTCACCCCCTATAACATATGGGAACCTGAGATGAGGCAATGAGTAACAAACAATGAACTTCAATAAAATTTTGTGAACTTTAATTTAAGTATTTTTTAATTTTTTTTAATTAATTCCACCAAATAATTCTAGAGGGAAACATTTTTTGGTTTAGACTGCGAATAGATCAAGTTTTCTATGGGTTAAAAAAATATTATAGTTGTTGAATTTATTTAAGGCCAAAAGAGAAAAAAGGAAAATAAATTCCCCCTTTGCTGGAATGCCAATATTTTTACTTTTTTACAAGGTTTGATGCCCCACTTGGCCCCGGGTGAATTGAGAGGCGAGTGAAAACCAAGTGGTTTTTTTTTGAAAAATAATTTTGGGGGCCCAAGTATCCATTTGGACCCAGGAAGCCCGCCTTCTGGGCTAGGGATAGAAAAGAGCCTGTCTTTTCAGGCCGAAGGGACTTATTTTTAACAATATTTGGGGTTTTTTTTTTCTCCTCGGCTCTATCGGGGCCTACCAGTTTAGTGGGGGGGGAAAAGTTGGTTTTTCCAAGGACGAGGCGTGCAACTGTGTGTGTCCACCAGCCGAGTAAACCACCTGCAGATAAAATATTTACCAAGACCATTATTTTTTGAAAAGTTTTTTTTTTTTGTTTTAGAAACTGAAAAAACATTTTTTTCCCTTTTCAAAACTTGTAAGTAAAATATCAAATTATCATGAATCCCAAATCCAAATTTTCCCCCTTTACCTTATAAATTTTACTTTTTATTATTTCTTAAATAACCTGCACAAAGTTTTTAATTTCCTTTTGTTTTTCAACATTATTAAAAAGTTTTTTGTTATTTTTTTGAATTTAGCATGAAAAAAAATAAATCTTTGTAGACGGGGTTTTGTTTTTTTTGAAAATTTGCTTTTGGAAATATTTTTGTTGTAAGAAATGTTTTTTTTTTAATAGCAGTGTTCAACACCGCCAAAGGTTTTACTTTTCCACATACATACCCTTGCAACCCTTGACGACAGCAATCAAACCAGGGCCCCTTGTTGATCATGTTTTGTCAAGAAAGTGAAAAAGTAATACCGATTCCCCAATGACGGGATCCGTTTTCCCCAGGCCCACCCTTTTAGTAAGGCCCGAAAATTTTTTTCCCCATCCCCCACCCTTGCTGTTTAGTTGTTTTTTGCCTCCCCCATCTTCGCTCTATGCTTGTTTTTTAAATCTGAATTGGGGGGGGGGGGGGGAAATGAAATTTTTAATGTATTATAAGTTTTTGTACACGTGTTCAATAAATCTTCTTGAAAATCAAATAATACATTGATTCAACAAAATTAAAACTTGTGACCATATCCTTGAAAAAAAAACCCTCCAGAGGATGTAGGACAGGAAAAGGTAGTTTATTTTGCAGTTTTAAAACAATTCCTGGGGTTTTCGCATTTTTGTTTTAATGAAAAATTGTTTTTTTTTGAATATGCTCCCAATTACTGTTACTTGAATAGAATCCTGTTACCATTAATCTACTGATTTGCCAGTTTTCCCTAAAAAAACAACCCCCAGGGGAAAAGTTTGGTGCCCACATAACGTTTTGGCGTTTTTCGCATTCTTGATTCCCAATTAATTTAACATTTCCTCCTTCCCTCCGCAAATGCCCCTGTCCCTATCCCCCCTCCTTCACCCCTTTTTCTTCATAAATTACTTTTAGCCCACTCAGTCTCCATTTCTCCCCCCTGGGGAATGTTTGGTTCCCCTCTTTGGCAAAAAACCCCATCCCACGCTTTTTTCTTTAAACTCCCCATGTACCAATATCTTGGTTCATTTTTTTTCCACTTCTTGGGTGTGTTATATTGCAAATGGTGGGAAAAAACCATCTTAGGGTTTGCCTTGGCAAATATTAACCATTGGGCAACATCACTTCCACACGTACGACCCTGCCCCCCGCTGTGGAAAAATTACTCCCGGAGGAGGTTTTACTTTTTTTTATTGGGATGGGTTAGGCGGTGCTTGTTTGAAACTTTTTGGGGATTTCCCCCCCCCCTGTGGTTCTCTCTTCCTGGTCCCTTTGTGGGGGTGTCCCCCCCTCACCTTTACACAAGCGAGGGCAAGCCTGCAAGGGGGGTGGCTTTTATTGTTTTTAGTGGCCCCTCTAAAGCAACCTTGTCTACTACTAACTTTTACTTAAACTCTTACATGCACCTTTTAACACTTTTGTACACTCTTTCCAACTCAAAAACATTTTTTAATCCATAAATGGCCCCCTTCCACCACACCTAGCCCTCGAAGTACCCCAAATTCTGGTGGCGGGGACCCACAAATGTCCCCCAGGGTCCGGTTTTCCCCCTCTTGAATGTTGAAAAACGACCCTTATATAGATTATTAATATAATATCATAAATGATAACATATAGATATTTTTTTAACTATTAACAATGATTAATATATACATATTTATAACATATAATTATTTATATACACTTAATTAATACATTGATCTTATCCCATGTTACTATATTATATAATTATACGTATAATCCAATTAATATTTGCTACCATCTATACAATATATAAAATTATATAATATAATTATACATATATGACATATATAAATATATTATTGTTATAGATATATATATATTATTCATAGATATGAGTATATTTTTAATGAAAAAACACTAAATTTGATTTTTTTTTTTTACATACACTGTTTTTCCTGTCAGCCTGTTTTCCCACCCCCCCCCCCCCCCCTCACTCCTTTATCCTTCCCAAGGTGTTTTCAGAAGTTGGGCAATCCTTCCCCCCCTGGCCATTCCCTCCCCCCTTCTCAATAAGATGGGGGCCCCCTTTTCCCCACCACCCAGCCCTTTGGCTATAGAATCAGGTGGCCCATCCCATCACGCCGAAAATTTTTGTTTTTTCTTTTTTGCTTGAAGCCCCGTTCTGACACCGTTTTTTTTTTTTTTCCAGGTTTGTTTGCCCCCTTACTACTAATCACGTAAATTCACGAATGTAATGCCCGATAACCCTCCTTTGTTGAAGAATTAAATATAAGGGGAGCCAATTTCAGAATGTTTTTTTGTGGAGAATAGTATACATTAAAGATAAAAACATTTTTTTTCCCCCCCAACTAGTCCCTTGGGGTTTAAAAATTTTTTTTCCGGTCCCCCTTTCACCCAATTTTTCTAAAGAATAAAAACATATCCCCATATGAGAAGTAACCAGGAGCAAAATCCTTTTAATTTAAAATTGTTATTTTTTTTTGGATAAAAGCAAAGAATGAGAGTAAAAAACCTCCTAGTCGTAGCAAAAGAAACCCCCCCCAATCCTATTACCCGCTTTCCGTTGGAAAAAAAGTGATTGGGGGAGGTTGTTTTTTTTTAGTCCGCCCCCCGTATCCATCATTTGAAAGCCACAGCCATCAAGTAATATAAAACATACTATCCTAAAAAAATAATAATCGCTTTATTTTTTCCCCTGTTCCCCCCCCTTCAGTGGGGTTTTTTTCCTCCCAACAGAAGACCCCATAAGGGTAAATTTCCCAACTGGATTAAAGACATCTAGAACCCTCCCACCAAAAATATTTATATATAATAATATATACATAGTAATTTAATATACATAATTATATTATATATTCCCATATAATATATACATATAATATAAACTATACATATATATTAAATACAAATACTATTTACATATATTTCAATATACAATCTATATTGAATTATAAAATATATTATCAAATATTCATAATAATAGTGCCTCCCTTTCCCCCCCTCCCAATTGTTTTTTTTTGGGGCGGGTGTCCCATGTTGGGGCAATCAAAATTTTACATTTTTTGTGCGACCGAGACTCAACCCTCCCATCCTCTGCCCTTAGGGTACCAGTAAAAAAAATTGATCTTTAAAAATTATTTGTTGTTCCTTATGGGATAATTGAAAGGAAAATTGTGTGTTTTATGTTTGATTTTTCCTGTATTTTTTTTGTTCTTATATTGTTAGGGGACATTGGTATATTTACCCATGTAAATTTTTGGGTTGGTAAAACAACAAGGGCCCAAAAAATATTTAAACTAAAATCACCATCCCCAGGGTTAATGATTCCCAATTTTTTTGCCAAAATTTCCCAAGTTTTGTTTGCCGACTGCATTGCTGACCAATTTTCCACGCAAAAATTTGGAGGAAAACAACTGGGTTGGGGGGTTAATGTTGTGTATGGTTAAAATGTTGGTATATATTTATATAATAAAATATATATATTTATATATATATAATATTATATAAAAATGAAGTATGTCCCAAGCTTATTTTGACTGAAACATTCAAACATCCCTTTACCCTCCAAGAGTTTTTTTCCATGTCCACCCAGTTGTTTTTCAGCCTTTCGAAATAATCTGCAATCCCATTAATCTTTTCCCCATTTTTTTCCCCCTTCCGAATCAAAACCTGAATTTTCCCCTACCATCCATTTGGTGGTTAGTGGGGTACTGTGATTTGTGGTTTATACCTTGACAAGCCATGGTCCAACCCCTGCCCTCGCCCCCCCTTTTTAAGAATTTAGACCTTAGTTCCCCCCCTCATATATTTTCCCAAGGTTGTGCAAATACCTCAATCTGAAACCCCTCCAGATAAGACCCACGTCCCCCCCCCCCCCCTTTTGATAGGAATACGCCAGTACAGACTCTACACCCCATACTCTTACACTCCTATGGTTTTCCCCCCACCCTCTCAGGTTTTGTTGGCCCATCTGAAGCTCTAAAATAATTTGTTGTAGTTTGTTGTAAGTATGTAGAACATAACAACACAGAACAGTCACTCATCTAATTTTTTCTGTTTTGTTTTTTTTTTTAAGGGTTGGGAGTAAATAAGTGTGTTTTCCCTCGTTTTGAATTTAATTGGGTGACCAAGTAAAAGGGTTTCCCACAGGATAGGTACTAGAAAAATTAAAATATTTTTTTTTTTTAATAGTGGTTGGAGGAAATTTTGGATATTATTAGTAAACTAGTTTTATTCCACTGAAGGGGCTAGACAACATTGAATTTTGTTATCTATTCTTTTTTTTTTTCCAGGGTTTTTTTTTTCCAAAGTTGTTACACTTTCCAGCGAAAAGCCCCCCCCCTTCCGACCAGTTTTGGGCCCCCATTGTGCCCCATTTTGGTTAGATGAAATCGTAGAGAAAAGAAAGCAGAATTTGTAACGTTTTATGTTTACAAAAAGAGGTGGAGAAATTTTCTAACCTCACAAATACAAGTAATTTGGAATTACTTTGTTAAATGACCCCCTTAGAGGAACGTACAACGAAGTTTAAATATACAAAGGATGTCAACCCCAAAAAATGATTGAGAATGGAAAAAATTGTTTTTTTCAACAACAAATAATGGAAAAATTTTAATTACTTTTCCCTAAAGTATTTGTTTACACAAATGGCCCCTTAAAAACGATGCCCAGAAATGGTAAATACACACCAGTTCCAAGGCTTAACCAGTTTTCAGTTGTTTTGGCAGTGGGGGTTTTACTTTCCCCCTGAGAAGGTTTTTTTTTCCGTCCCGTGTTTGTCCCTGGCTTCACCTTCAGCTTCCCCCTCTCTGTAGCTTCCCTCACCCACCAAACCCACACATCGACCTTTTAAAGTTTTTTGTTTTTTGTGTGTTTTTCTGTGCTAGTGGGCCTCGAAACACTAGCTGTTGGATGTTGCAATTATTTTGTTTTTTTGTTTTAAATATAAATTTTTTTTCCCCCCCTTGGCTTGTTTTTACTTCAAATAAGGCAGGTTCCCCATGTACCAACATGAATTTACATTATAGTTTAGCATGAAAAACCTCACTCATAATAAATCTTCTTAATTCCCAAAAGTACCATTTTTAATTCGATTCCACAACATAAATTTGACTTCAAGACTCCGTCAGACCACTTTGGGGGATTTTTGGAATAACTATATTTTTTTATTTTTACAGGAGTTTTAAGAAAGGGAAAGAGAATTAAGTTGGTTTGTTTTTTCCAAAAGGACCCCCTTTTGTTCCAGTCAATACAAAGGATAAAGGACACGGGTAGGTTTAATTTTTAATTTTTGTTTTCTATACATTGGAGAAATTGAAGAAAACAAAAAAAGAACAGCAAAATGTTTAAAAGGCCCCCCATCCCCTCCAACCCTCCCCCTAAAAGCCCCCCTCCTAGACCATGGGCATAAATTTGCAAACAAATTCGATAGTAAATAACCCGCCTTTTTTTTTCCCCAGGAAATTGAAAAAATCCTTGCAAGGTATTCCATTAAAGATATGTTTTTTAAGTTTTTTTTTTTTTAAAAAGGAAATTTTGAAATTTACTGTTACAACTACAAAAATGTGGGTCCCCCCAGAAATTTTTTTTTTTGGTCCCCCCACGGTTTTTTTTTTTTTTTTTTCTTGAAACTGCTTTTCCCCCTACCATAGAAAACCTATTGACACATCCCTGGGGAAATTTTGTTGTGTTACAGGTTAAGGGGTCAAAAGTCTGGTAATATATGTTTCACGTCCCCCCCCCCCTAGACTATTTTATAAACCCGATTGGTGAAAAACCAAAGAGAATTTATGCCATGTTTATTTTTTTTTTCCCCCCCGCCCCAAATTATTGCTTTATAGGAAGGTAAGTGTCCCCCCCCCCAACCATTGCAGTGGGTAGTGGAAATAAACAATAACAATGAAAACCCACAAATAAATACCCATCCCTTGCACACTTAAAAAAAAGTGTGCCAGCCAATGGTAAGGAGGGGGGAAGTCAATGGAACGACGATTGGCAGAAGTGGGCTGGCTAAGGGCTAAAGAAGTTGGGGTCCAGTCCCCCGGCCCTGCTACACCTCCGCCCACTCCCATACTAACCACCCTTGTTTGATATATTCCCCTGCAAGTCCCCCCCCTGGGTTTTTTACTTTCCCTGCCCCACTGGCGTTTGCCAGGAAAACATGCCCAAATCCCTTTCACTTGCTTTTTTTTATTATAACATGCAAAAAAAGAAAAACAAAAACATAAAAATTAATTATTTTTTGCAAGTGAACCCTTTAAAATAAACTATATTATAAACCATACAAAATTAAAAAAGTAATAATGTCAGTTTAATGTTTTATGTGTTACAGAGGTCCCCCCCCTTTTGATTGGGTAAAATCAGAAATAATTTGACCAAATTTGGAACCCCCTTACGGGTGATTTTCCAGTTTTTTAGAGAATGACCCGTTTGGCATATTTGCCCATCCACCAAACGGTCCCCCCCCCCTCCGCACCATCCCCCTTTAACCATTTTCAGTTTTTTGCCCCCTACAGGACCAAAGAAAGTAACGGGTTTGATGGGCCCTTACTGCCATTCTTTTTTGGCTCTTTTCTTTTTTTTTTTTCCTTTTTTTATTTTTTTACATTCCTTTCTTTTCCAAGAGCCGTACATTTCTTCCTGGTTTTTTGTCCTGAATTTAATGCCCTGCAAAACCTATTGCCCTTCCTCCCTTGCCGGCCACCGTTTTTCCCAACACAGTTTCCTATGTAAAGAAAAAATAACACAACACTTCATGACCAATTAAGTTCCCCCCACCTTTACAACAAGGCAAAAGCCACAATAATTCAAATTATAGTTATTTTCAGGCTATTTTTACATATTTTTCCTTTTCAATTATTACAAGGTCCCCCCCCCACCCTCCCTAACACCAAACACCAACCAGTTTTTTAAATTGTTTTCTGACAATTGTTTTTTTTTGGTAAAAAAATCAAATTTTTTTTTTTAATCCCATGGTTATCCCCAAAATCCCAAGAATGTTGTTTGTTTTTCCTCATGTTGGTTGGTTCAACTGCAAAATTTCCAAGTTGGGGGGGTAATCACAAAGCCTAAGGAAAAGTTGAACAATGTAAAATAAAAAAATGTTTTTTGAAATGAAAAATCCCACTGAACATTACAGTAAAAATGTTGAAAATATTCCTACTTTTTGTTTTTTTTAACAATTTGAACCCAACAGTTACAAAGGTGGAAGAAAAATTTTTAATGGTAAAAAGCCAGTACCTAGGCCTAATTTTTTGGGGCAAAAATTTTTTTTTTTCATTTTTTGGCTACTAAATCCTAAGCAAATCACCCGTTTAGATATTAACAGAAACCAACCCATTACCTAATCATTAAGTTGCTTCCCAATTTCTAGGTATTCCCTTAATTTTTTGTTTGAAAAGGGTTTTTGGGTTCTTGGTCGACCTCCTTTCCCTGACCCATAATGTAATCAAGGAACCATTTTTTACCAATTTTTCCCCCAGGCCCCCTGTGAACAAGGGGTCCCCCCTGGGAGGGTTTTTAATTATCCCACAAATGATTGAAACCTCTTTCTTGAACAATGGAGAAAAAATTGCCGGAATTCCAACCAATAAAGAGGGTTTTTTTTTTTTCACCCTACACAGGGGAACCTTTGTCATACCCAAAAAACCTAAAGGGTTTTTGGTGTTTAAAATTTGCAAGAAGATATAATTTTACAAGCCAACTTTACCCTTTTTTTTTTATACGTTTTCACTTGTTCCCTGCTTTTTTTTCAAGAGGTGGAATAAGAAATTGAGGGAGGCGTTTTGGGGGGTAATTCAGCCCTGGGATTTATAAAGGCCCGCCCCCCTCTAAAATGGCTTCCCATAAAACCCCTTCCCACTACCTGTTAGGCGATGAAGTTGTTTAAGAATGGTTTAAATGGAGGATTGAGCCCCTTGCCCACAGGTTTGAAGAGGAAACCCATTTACCAATCCTCCCAATGGGGGTGCTTTTGCTAAAACCCATGTAACCCGGTTGGGGGGTCCCACCCCGACCTTCTCCTACACCTCCCCCCTTTGTTTTTTTTTTGTTCATAAGAGAAGAAATAGGGTTTTAAGCTTTAAAAAAATAGATAATGGCCCGCCTTTTTCCACGGACCGGGAAACCCCTTATGGTAGCCAAACCCCCCTATAACGTGGTAATAGTTATACTTTATTAGTTTCCCCCCTTGTCCAGAATTCCCCTTAAAAATAAGAAACAAATGAAGAGCGAGAAGAGAGAGGAGAGAGAGAGGAGAGAGCGAGAAAGAGAGAGGAAGAAAAGAGGAGAAGAGATGGGAGAGAGAAGAAATCGAGAGAGAGAGGAAGTAGGGAGAGAAGGTAAAAATTTTGAAGGTGGCGTTGGGTGCCAACTTTCTACAACTCTAACCCTTTCCCCCCTAAACCAGAGAAGCATTTCCCTCCCCTCATAACTACCGGTTTAGACAAATTCAATATTCCACTCATATATTTTTTTTTTTCTTGTATCTTTCACTCCACCCATTTTTTTTTGCTTTTTAGGTGTTTTGCCCCCCAGACCATCTTTGTGGTGGGGGGTTTGCCTGTATTTTTCCACCATCATTTTCACCCACAATTTTTTTGTCCCAATTCCTTACTAAACCAATAAAACTTTTGTTGTTTTCCCTACAATTCCCCCTTCAGTTGGGTTTTCCACCACCACAATACAAAATGGTAGTCCTCCCTAGTTTTCCTTCCGTTTTGCTCCCTTTATTCCCCATTCAAAATGCAATTTCTCGTTACTTGAAAATATTCCTTCTGGTACCATCGTCCTGGGGCTCCTCCTGCAGTTGCCTTTTTTTAACGATTTTGAGGCTGGCGCTTGCTCAAGTTCCGTTTGTTGTTTTTTTTCCTTTTGTTTTCCTTGGAACTGTTTGTGATGTTCCTTCCCATTTTTAAAAAGGCAAATCCCCTCCGCCAGAATCCCCCCAAACCAGTTCCCCCCCCCCCCCCCCCCCCCATAATGTTCAGGATTTGGAGGATAGGGGGCCTGTGTTAAAGCCCCTCGTTGATTCCACCCTGGGATTTCCCCAGCAGTGGTTAGTATAAATTAATTCACCAAATCTAATTAATACACTTTTAAATCAGAAATTTAAGTTTAAATGAAAATTAGCATTAAACCAAAAAAAACCTAAATTGTTCCAAGACCATTAAGCTGGTAAAGCCTTAAATTTCATTTTTTTTTTAATCAAAAGTTTGACTTGGGTTTTTTGTCTAAAAAATCAATACATTTAATTGATTTTAATCTTCCACCTGTAAAAACTGCTTTTGAAAAAAATAGTTGGGGCTTTTCCAAGAACTTTTTTCCCCCTTTTTAGGACCCACCAAAAATTCTACTTTTTCTTAGTTTTTTCAGATAACGTCCCCCCCCTTTTTTTTGCACATCCCCCGATATTTTCCTTTTTTAAATACAAAAGTACGACATAATATTGTAAAACCCAAAAAAATTACAAACGCACATTAGCCTACAATGTTTTAAAAAAAATTTTTTACTAGTTGTTTTTTTACCCTAGTTGTAACATGAGACAATAGAGCTTTTTTTATACTCCCATACTGTTCATGTTTTCCCAAAGTCCCCTTACCTATTACCCAAATTATTTTGAAATCCATGAATTATTTTTTTTCTTGCAATATTGCACTCCACGTCCACATCCGCAATGTTTTTTCATTCCAGGCTTTTCCTATTGGCTTTTATAAATTTGGGAAGGCCTGGTCATTTGATGTTTTCTCGAACTTTTTTCTTGGCAAGATGGTGACCTTCTTTCCAGTGTTCTTTTCTCATATCCCCTTTTGGTATTTTTCTTGTTCATTCCCCCGTCATACCAAAACAGATAGTTTTCCTCTGGTCTCATTTTGTTTGCCAGAAACCCTTTATGAGGGCTCCCCTTATACACTTTACTAATAAAATTATTTCCCCTCCCCTTTTGTCTCTCTGCTTTTTTTTTTTCTCAAGAGTTTTTGGGAGTTTTCACGAATTGGGGTTTGGGGTATGCCACCTGTTTTTCCTAACATATTAAACCGTGACCTCGTGACCCTTTCCTTTACTTTCACCCTCCTCAAAATTTTTTTAGTTTTTTCCTTTCCATTCGTCATCCTTTTTTTAACCGTTTTTTTTTGTTTTAGTGGGGCTGTGGTGTGGGGTTGAACTCAACCTCCCCATATGAAGAAAAAAAATGGGAAGCACCTATTTCTTATAATTCCCTTTATAAATTAGATATTATAAATATTATATTATATTATATTTATTATATAGTTCACCATCAGAACTAAAAACAGCCCTTGCCCCCCTAATAAAATTGGTATGGGGTTTTCATTGAACAATCAAATCAAAAAACTTGGGCGAAAAATACTTTTTTTTATATTCCATAAAGGAATGTAACCAATCTTCACTTAAGAAGGGGGGGGGGGGGGGGGCCCCACATCATTTCCATGAAGTTTTTCCATTTTGTCACCCCCCTTTAGCAAAGAAAAATAAAGGTTTTTACTTTACACAAATTGAACAACATTACATATTTAACCTTTGATGTTTGTTTGGGATTAACCGGGTCAAGAACGTTGTCCCCATGCCCTAGAGAAGCATGAGTTTGGATGGAAATTTCCCCCGGCGGTGGGTTTTCCTCCTCATCCCCCTCGGACAGTTTAAAATGTTCCCCACCCACCCCTCCACCTTTTTGTGGGCCCCCCTGTGCTTCTTCAAAGATAGCTCTCTGAAAAAGGGTTGGTGAGCCAGACAAATTTTTAAAAATGTAAAAGTTTTATTTTTTTTACTTGATACCATTGGATTACTCGTGGGTATATTGCAAATCTCCTGGGTTTTTTTTGTTTTTAAGGTCAAGTTTTTTTAAGATGAAATATGCCCCCCGTTTTTGTGTTATGGTTTTCTAATTATTCCAGTTTTTTGATTGTGTTTTGTGGGTAAATAAACAAATTTAGTTACCATGTGTTAATAAAACCCCCATCAAACCATTTTTTATGGTCCCCCCCCGATGGGGGAGTGGATCTAACAAGATGCCAACCTTCGTTGCCCTCCTAACCCCTAGACCCATGTTCCCTGCAATTTTTTTTATAGAGGTATGGTTCAGTTAACCTTACACTCAATCCCCTTTATCCCTTATGAAAAATTTTCCCTAGTACCCCCCCCCCCCCTATTCCACAAATTTTATTTACACTTGGTGCAAAAACCCTCACCCACAACCTAATGGGAGGATGGGTCACACTCAGTCCCAAAAAGAATTGGCTTCCTCGCTCCATTCAGTCCCCCCCCTAAGTGTTTTCACCAAGGTTTTTTCCAGTCAGCCCAGCCCCAGTTTTTTTTTTTTGTGGGGTCCCCCATGTTCCCCCCCCCTCTTCTGCCTCCATCACCATTATAACAAAGTTCCCCCCCACAACCTGTTTTTTAGTTTTTTTTTGTGTCCCCACCCCCCACAGCCCATATTTGGGATTGGCAAAATTTGCAGACGAACCTGTGAATTGTTTCCCCTTGCCACCGTTTTTTTTTTTTTTTGAAGAACAAAAAAATGAAGATGGAGCCCGGAAAGGCCCAGACATTTTGGTAAGTGAACACAGTGGATGCCCCCAAAGCACTGAACGCCCAACTGGAAATTTTCCCCCCACCGCAAATATCCCCAAGATTTTGTGGCCAAGATAACGCAAACAGAAACCCAGTAATCCCCCATACCCGAGAAGAAATTAAACTACAAATCATTTTTTTTTAAATAAATAAAATAACATATGTAAAAGGTGTCCGTCAGCTTCTTTCCCAGCCCACCTACTTTGTTTAGAATTTGTTTTCCCCTCCTAATTTCCGAACAGAAACGAAGAACCGGAAAATAGGTACAAATTTTTTCCCCAAGGGTGGATTACAAATGTAGGTAAACTGGAAAAAATACAAGGAAATAACCCCCTTATGAAAATTAAAAAATTTGGACAGGAATAAACAAGAAAATTTAAATAAAAATATTAAAAATTACAATCTTACCATTAGAAAAAAATATACATAATACACCTTGGTTTTTACATAAATGGAAGACAAAGAATTTTTAAGATTTGAAGAAATGAGGAAAGACCTCCCCATTCTAGAGTTTATGACACCCCTGGACCCCCTCTGGGAGCACCGGCAGGCCATCGCTGCATTTTAAGCGTGGGGTTTTTTTTGTATTTTCACCAAGGCCCTAAACGTTAAAGAAGTGCCCCACTCTGGCCAAAAGTGCCCTTAGGTGCCTCCTTCTTGCGAGCCCCTGCAGAAGAACAACCTAGGAAATGGGTTTGGCGCCTTCCAGTTCTGAAAAGGCAAGACCTTGAGGGGCCTAAGGCCCACACGCCAGTTACAGCCACAAGTAAACCTTTTGCCCCTCAATAGTGAGGTCCCCCCTCCCCAGTACCTGTGGGGGAACAAGGTTTTCACTCAGCTGGTGCTTTTTCAGTTTGAGGAAAAACAAATTTGTTCTATTAACAGCCAGGTGAAAACAAGATTGGAGAGGGACCAATTCCGATTTCCCCAAAAATTGGTGGCCTTGTGCTAAACATTTGTAGCCCATTTTGATTTTTTTTTTTGTTTTTCATTAGGGGTTTTTTGTAGCCCCTTTGAAAATTATTGTCCCCTCCCTCCACAGGGGACTGAACTCCCACTACACCGACCACCTATGAAATGTTTGTGGGTAAAAATGTTTTTTTTGTTTTCTACTTCTAATCCTGAAAAGTAGAAGAGAGGAAGGAGAAGGAGAGAGAAGAGAAGAGGAGAGAGAAGGGAGGAAAAGAGAGAGAAGAGAGGAAGAGAGAGAGAGAAAGAGAGCGAGCGAGAGAACCCCGCACATTTTTTTTTTGGTTGTTTCACTCCCATCAAAACCAAGAAAAGAAAAAAACCTTTTTGAAAGCAAACCCTGTTTTGATATATTCGAAACTTTGTTGGTCCTCGTCCCTGATAAAGCCTTTCCATTCCCCGCTTAAACACCCAACTTAACTGAACGGCCTGCAGCATTAATATTATTACTTAAACGGCAAAAGAATAAACAATTAAAAATTTTTAAATTCTTTTTTCCTTTTATTCAGTTTTAACTCCCGTAAAGGGAACCCCTCCTGAATAAAAAACAGAATTTGTTAAAAACACTATGTTTTTTTGAAGCTTTAATAAAAAATTTGTAGAACTCCCACGACTAATAGTTAGATTTTTTACAAAATTAAAAATGAAAAATGAATGAAAAACCTTGTTGCTCACTACCCAGCCATGGGTTTTTTTTTTTTTGAGGCCCCTCACCCTAAAAATCTTTTGTTGAGACAGATTTACACACATGTTTTGGATTTTTTTGTAAGTGGCCCCGTTCCCTGTTTGTCCCCCGCCCCCCCCCCCCCCTCCCGCCCTGGGGGAAAACCCCTACCTGCCAATTGAAATTCCTGAACCCTGCGGAGAAAACAATGACTTATGGTGGTTTACTTTTTTTTTAAGTTTGTGTGTGTGTTGGGGGGGGTGTTGGTTGGGTGTGTGGGTTTTGTGTGGTGTTTTGTTGTGTGGGGTGTTGTGTGTGGGTGTAGTTGTTGGGGGGTGTTTGGTTTGTGTTGGTTTGTGTGTGGGTGGTGTGGTGGTTGGTGTATTTACATAAGTTTTTGGTTGTATTTACCACTAGCTGGGTTAGTTATACGAGGGGCCTTGATCTACATTACCCATGGTGTGTTTTTTTTTTCTTTTTGGTCTCCCCGTAAATCCTATTTTGTCCCCTATTTTTTTTTTTCCTTCAATGAATGGGAAGACCAAGCGAGGGGTTGATTTGAAATTATTTTGAAAAAAAAGTGGCCGGAGTGGTTTTTGCCACAGGGGTTTGGTTTTTTAATTATTTAAATTTTCTTCTAATAATAAGATAGTTTCAAAAGTAGTGATTTTTTTGTTTAGAAAATGTATTTTTTTGTTTTTAGGTTCCTCCAAACATATACCGTTCCCGGAAAAAAGGGCAAAATAGGTTGGGAAAAAAATAGGAACTTGGCCGAAGTGGTTTTGTTTTTGGCACAAATTAACAAATTTTTTTTTTTTTTTCCCATAAGTTTTAATTTTTATGTTCTGATAACTCCCTAACCGATTGTGTCTCCACAGTGGTTTATGTTTTTTTTTTTTTGGCCCATTTGTATATCGTTTTTTTTTTTATAATTTGGGAAAAAATTCTAACCTTGTAGCTCTGTATATCATTTTCCAAAGATGGAAAGTTGAAATAATGACAATAGAAGAGCAATACATGCCCCTCCTTAGGATTTGTACTTTCCTTGAAAAACTGAAAATCAAACAAGGTATTAAATTAAACAAAACCCTGAAAAAGTAAGGAAAATACTCTTGATATCATAAAACCCAATGCATACCGCCCCCCTTGTTTTACATATTAACACCCAAAAAAAAGAAAGCAACCACATTCAAATCATTCCCATATAGAATTTCTTTTAACCAAAAATTACAAACCATTTTTGACATGATTCCCCTAGCCCCCCCATGCACTCAACGAAATCCAATTTAGACAAATTCCAACCAACCAATTTCCCCAAATAATCTAGATGGCAGCCCTGTACCTTTGAGACCCCTAAAGTGGGTACCTCCCATAGCCCCCCCCTAACAAGGGGATTTTTCTAAGAATACCAGCCTACAATGTATAAAGTGCTGTACAAACCATTTCTTAGATAAACTTACTTTTTTTGTAATAATTGGCAAAGTAACTCTTTTCAACAAAAACTCCTGAATTTGCCCCTAAACCCCAGCAAATGGAAATTTACCGAGTAACGTATGCCCCCTCTAATTCAACAAGTTATACCCTAGTTCAGAAAACTAGGAAAAAAGAGAATAAATTTAATGAATGAACTTTTAATTTGTAACCAAATCCCAGTTACTTGTATTACAAAAATTTAATGAGCAAATGTTTTTTTTTTTCCATGAAAACCAAATAATCTAAAAATAAGGAAAAAACCCCCCTTTGGAAAGTAACCAAAATTATTGGCGTCCCCCAACAACAATTTTTTTTAAGTTAAAAAAAAGATAGGCAACTTTTACCCATTGCCTAATAAAGCAGTAGGTTATGTGTGGATTTTTTCCTTTATGGAATTAGGGTTTGTACAATTTCGGTTTCTGGGTGTTTTTTTGTCTATAAGGAAGGAAACAGGCCCCAAAAAGCGCCCACAAGGAAAGGCAATGCAAAGTGCCAACCCAAGGGAAGGTGTTGGGTGGTTTTGCATCCCCTTGGAAAACCGTGTCCCCCCAACCTTTCCCAGCCCTTCCCCAGAGAAAGAGGCTTTTTTAAGTTGTTGGTTGAAAGTTTGACCAATGATTCCCGTGGCTTCCTTCCAACAGCCTTGCCATAAAAAAAAATTTTTGTCTAAAATTTAAGTTTTTTTTTATTTTTTTTTTTACCCATCAAACATTTGCAGCGTTAAGCCCTGTTTTTTTTTTGTTATAAATTGACATGTTTGAAAAGAGTTCTTAATCGTCAAAGGCCCCCCCCTTTTTTTTACCTGTTTCCCCCCCCCCCCCTGGGGTCCCCATCTTTTGTACTTGTTTTTAGGACCCCTTACCATTTTTGAAAGCATCCCCCCCCGCACTTCATTTTTTTCACAGGAAGGCCAAGGAAGGTAGGGCAGAACGCGGTTCACCCTCTAAGACTGTTTTTTTTTTGTTTGAACCCCATCAATCATAAACCTGTGGGCAGAGTAATCATTGAATTTGCCCCTTTAAACACTATAAACTTGACATTAGTTGGTTTTTTTTTTTTACCCTTTATGGGGTGGGGACTAATATTTTAAACATGTAATCCTTAAGAATAACAAACAATTTTTTTTTTTTTCACACAAGTGACATAATATAAATTTTTTGTTCCCCCCCCCCCCCTCCACAAATAAAGTAAATACAAAAGTTAAAGTGGGGAAACATATATTGCCAAAGCTGCACCGTAGCCTGCCAAAGTGCCTCCCATCTCCTAAATCCACAAGGCCTTTTGAGTTCCCTATGGGTGGGGGGAAATTTATTCCCGTTTCACCCTAGGAAAACAACAGACAAAACCAGATTTTTTTTTACCATCAGACGACCCACGCAGCCCTGCAGTGGGTTTTTGAAGATACTGGAAGGGAGCCCCCGAGGGAACCCAGCATTGGCCCCAAGTGGCCTGGGGCCAAAGATCAGAACCAACTTTTTCCCCTACGAACCGCCCTCGAGCACCGGCCCATGGGTCCCGCCGGGTCCCCCGTACAAAATGCAGCAGCCACCCCTGAAAAGCTTGTCCCACCCCGTTGTTAAACCCGGGTTTTGGGCCCCTGCCACTGACAAAGGGGAAGGAATCCGATCCTTAGTTTTTATGCCCCGTCCCCCCTCTGCCCCAAGGGGGCTAGGAAAGGACCCCCAGTTGAAAAACAGCAGAGGAACCAGTGGGGGAGGAGGGCAAACAGACCGGAAGGAATCCTGAACCAATTTGCCCCCTGTTTGTTTTTTTGCCTGGGCTGGAGGACGGGTTCCCACTAAGCGCAGGTCACCCCCCCCCCCGCCCCACTACCTGTTCCAATACCCTCCAAATTTTTTTCCCTGTTTTCCCTTTGAGGTATTTTTTTTTCCTTTTTTTAAATTTTTTCAAATAATTGTTTTTTTGTTCTTTCGCCTTACCCATTGCATTTGAAACATTTTTTGAAAACTCAAATGAAGTTTCCCTCCCATTGGCATAAATACTTTGTTTTGGTCAACAGTTTTTTTGTTTTCAATCTACTCCCACTCTTCCTTTTTTTTTCTGCTCAATCCCTTAAATTCCTTTGTTCTGTCCCCCCCCAACCCCCCCCCCCCCTTCTAACCAGTTCTTTTCCCTCCCCCGTTCCACCTTTTCGCCATGGTTCTTTTTGGAGGTAAAAAAATCTTTTTGAGTTGGGAGATTCGTAACAGTTTTTCCCCTTCAGACCCGGTTGTTGAAACTTCTTTTACCTTCAATTTTATCCACTTTTCCACACAGACAATGGACCTTTTTCCCCCATAGTTTTTTTTTTTTTTTTTGTTTTTTTTTTTTTTTTGGGGGACCTTTCCCCTCAAAAATCAATCCTTTCCCCCTACACTGAAGACCCCAGGCTCTCCTCACTATAGCCCCAACCCCCCTAGATTATAAACAGTAATTTTTGCCCCTTCCCCTTCAACCGCCACTGCCCAACCCCAGCAAGACAAAACCCCTAAACTGGAAATATTTTGGGGCCCAATGTAGGCCCGATTCTCCTACTTCTTTTTGGTCAGAGAATGGTCAATTTGCAACCACCCAAACGATTATCAGTTTTTTTTTAGTCCCCCTGTCCCTCGCTTAAGTGTGAACCAGAATGTCCTTTACCCCAACATGGAAAAACACTAATTTCATTTTGGCCCACCCCTGTTTGGGACGTAAAATACCAAATCCAACCAAAAATCCAACCTGAAAAATTGAGGCCTTTTTGTTTTGTACAGTGTGCCTAACAGTAAAACAGAAGTTCTAGAAATGTTATTTTTTGATTTAAAGGACTCCTATGACTTTTAACCTTGTTGTTATATCTTTTTAGAGTTTGACCTTGCTTTGTGGGCAAGGTGTTTTTTCCCTCGACCCCTGTCCTCCAGAAGAGTAATCGCTTCGTGGCTTTTTCCCGGGAAATGGTTGGGGTTTTTGTTTTTTGAAAGCAAAGAGAAGTCCGGTATGTTCCCCCTGCCCCCCAGTTACTTTTTTTTTTTCCCCTTCCCCCCACCTGGTTTGGCAACCCAGCCCATTTTGTAAAATTCAACTCACCCCTTCCCATGGCCAAACTTTCCCCCTTTAGTTTGGGGGTGAATCCGTCCATCTTCCTCCGCTATTTTAACCACGGGAAATTACCACAAGATTGGTTGGGGTTGAGAACACAACGATTTAAAATTTTATTATTATATCTGAGTTTATATATTGTTTAACAGATTTATATAATACTTAATTGAAGTAGTACAGCAGGAGGAATTTTTTCTCCGAGAACAATTTTTTTTTTCACTTTAAAAAAGCCGAAAAATATTTTTTTTTCCCCTTTGTAAATCCCTCCAATTAGTTTGTTTTTTTTTTGTTAATTCCCGTTTTTTTTGCATGCCAAGTTGTTTATAACTTTTCCCGGTGTAAGCTAGTCCCCCCATTTCCCTGTAATCGTGGGAATGTTTCCCCGGGTTTTCCTGGGATGCCCTTTCTTCGAGCCTTGCATACAGAACAAGTATGTTAAACAGCCCTTCCTTCAGAGGAAAGATGTATGGAATTGAATAGGGGTGGGTTGGACGTTCGCTGCCTTTTATTTGTAAGGGGAAAACCCCTGGCCTGGGTCCCCTGCCCCCTGTGTGGGAAACGGGGACGCCCCGTTTGATTGGTGGGCAGTCCCCCCCCATGGTTTTCCCTCCCTTGAGAGCATCACTGCGAATTTGGTCATTCTTTTGAAGAGAAAAAGAAGAAAGTAGAAAGAATTTTTTTTGTTGTAAGAAAAGTTGTAAAGAAAAAGTTACAAAAAACATCAGGTTTGTTCCTTAGAAGAAGATGTATGGGCCCCGCCCTATGTTTTGCAAGATGGGACAAAGGTGATTGCCTGACAAGTTGGGGTAGGGCTTGTGCAAAAAAAAAAATAGAGCAGGAAGGAGTGGTGTGGAGTAAGGGATGGAAGGTGAGAGGGACCGTCCGGAATTGTAGTCCCAGAGCCAACCCACTTTTTTTCCTTTTCTATTGTTTTTTTCTGAATTGCTCCTTACCCCCCTCCTGGGAAAAACGTTTTCCCCCAAGAAAAGGCCAGTTGTTTATGAGCACAGAATAAGTCCTGGTTTTTTTACCTCTGTTTTCACAATACTCCCCTTTTGTCCCCCCTTGGGTGGAACGTTTGTGTTTCCCCCCCCTGGAGGGAACCGTAGGGCAACCAAAGGAAAAATTTTTGTTGAAAATAGAAATTTTGGGAATAGAAGCATAGCAATATTCAGAAACTCCCACGTGTTTCCCCCCCCCCCCCTTAGTTTCAAAATGTCCCCCCCCCCTCTCAAGCCCCTTTTTTTTCCCTCAGTGTGTGTCCACCCCACCCGCATTTTCCAAAAAGGGGAGAGGAAAAGTAAAATGGGGTTTCTTGGCCCTCCGAAGGCCTGTTCCCCCCCCACAATTCGATAAAACCCGTTTTCCCTCGGAAAGTGGCCATAGAGTTTTTGAATGTGGAAAAACCTCTTTGCAACAACCACCAGTTTCCGGCCAGCCCACCTCGGTTGGCAGTTTTTTTTCAAGCCAATGGGATTTGATCACCTGGGAAGAACAATAGAACCCCCTTTTGGTGCGGATGCCCTCAAACAATATACAGAAACCCACGATTTTCCTTGTTTGACGTCCCCAAATCACAATGCCCGGTGTCCCACGGGTTTGCAGGTCCCACCCCCCCCCCCCACGTTTGTGGTAATTTGAATCCGTCAATGTGGTTGGGGGTGTTGGGGCCTGGTGTTGTGTGTTGTAATAACAGGGGTTAAGTTCTTGTTTTTTATTTGGTACCCTAGTTTTTTTTTGTTATTACCATATCGTTGTGTTGTGGTTTTTTTTTAACGGGAGGGTGAGTAAATCCCTCTCAGCCTTCACAACCCTTTCCTCCCGCCGAGCTCCGTTTCCCCCATTTTATTTCCAACTCCCTATGAGGAAAAAACCTATACTTTCTTTATGTCCCTTCTACCAGTTTCCTTTGTTCAACCTTAAAACCATTGTTCCACCCCTTCTTGTACTCCCCGGTTGGGGGTATCCCCCAAGGGAAAAAAGTTCTTCCTTTATCCCCACAATTCCCTCATACAAGTGTTCACCATTCACTCCTCCTCGAGTGGGTAGGGATTTTTTTGTAAAAAATCCCTTTTTTCAATCTCCTTTTTTTCAATATTTTTGTACAGTTCCATTCGTTCCGAGGAAAACCCATCTTTCGTAACTGCCCCTCCTCTGAACAATTTTTCCTAACCCTTTTACCACTAGTTCTTCCCTTGTTTTAAATGTGTGTGGTGTGGGTGTTGGTGTGGGTTGTTGTGGGTGTTGTTTGTGGTGTGGGTGGGGTGGGTGTGTTGTGTTTGTTGTGGGGGTGGGGGGGGTGTGGTGCT
>JAPQNM010000038.1:8872509-8887509 GCA_029783475.1 Metacarcinus magister
GCACACGCCCACCAATATATTTTTACTGTCGCCACCGCATTCACCTTGAACACCACCGTTACAAATCCCTGCTGTGGGTCCTCAGAGCCAAAACAGAGTCCCTCCTGCCCACCTCTGCGTCCTTCAGCCACGGTGCAAGGTATTACTGAACCAGTCAGGAAGATGTACCGTAAAGGAAGGTCATAAACAGTGGTATTATTCATAAATACCACACACTCATGTATACCAGGCAGGAACGTGAGGGTATTGACAGTATCTTCCATCATAACAAAACATATTGCTCTGCGCACCTCGATTGTGTTCAAATACAAGCAGGAAGGACGGATGAAGCTCATAATGTGGTGTGTGATATAATTCAAACATACGAAACATGATTCCCACATGCAAACCTCGAAAAAAATAGTCATGCATTTCTGAAAACAAGTCAATAACGTGTCTTCATCACCTTGTAAAATATCACAGCCACACCTAAGATAAAGGAAAGAAAAACTGTTTTGCATCGAATATAAACCAATATCAAACACACGTGAATCAAGCACAAGCAAACCTTCCTTAAACACAGGAACGCTTCGTGTGCTTGTGACGCCACACCATTCCCCGCGCCTGACAGCCTCCATTATTTACTACGTGGAATAGCAACCGCCACGCGTCCCTAAAGACCCATTACCGGCTCACTAAGTCTTGATATACACCTCAAATGTCGCCAGCACTCAGCACCATCGCGCCAACCTAGTGTTACGTGAAGACCTGAACGAGACTGAACGAGCAACTCACTGACATGGATGCCCAGAGCCTCTCGTACAGATCCCTCCCATCCCTTGGCCGTAAAACACAATACTTCCTGGCCTGATCGTGGGACGCCATCCAATCCAGCCGCTGCATCAAACCTACAAATCACTGACCTGCCATGGAGTTTGGAGGCAAGTCATCCAAAACCAATGTGATTGACACAGAGACTGGAAAGACAAACTGAGAGCCTTACGATAACACAGTCAAGAAGGCCTACCACCTCTATTTTGCTATAGAAAACTGTGTATCAAGATCACCAGTAAAATAAAGACCCACACAGTAAATACATCACTAGCAACAAGCACGGAGGAATAGCAACAACAGCAGCAGCAACAGCGAAAACTAGGCAGCAACAACAACAACAACAGCAGTACAGCAACGCCAAAACAACAAAAGGAGATGCCCGGTGGCGCTGCATCCTCGTTAGACACACACCTGTGGCCTGGACACGCCTGGTCCTCTGCGTCCTACCTGTAACTCGTCCCTTGTTCCGCGCCGCGTCGCATCAAGGGAGGGTAGGGGAAGGGGGAGATGGAGTGGACACCCAGCCACGCTTCGTCTTCATTCCAGCCACTGCTTTTCTCATTTTCAGGGCGAGCTGTTTCCTCCTGGCCGACACGTCAGATATTCCCTACCAACTCATGAAACAAATCAGGGACTTGGGAGTATTTTCCCGCTGACTTATTTCCCGGCGCCCCGGACCGAGTGATATTGCTAATGAAACACTGATAGAATTCCTGACTTGAATAGCGGGAGGACGAGAAGGAATGAAAATGTGTGTTGGTGGTAAGGCTGGTGATACGCAGGACGGATGGAGGCTGGAGGAGGGATGGTGGTAAAGGGGAAGAAGGAGGGGAGGAAGAAGAGAGGGACGAGAGGAGACAAAAGCAGGGATGGGAGAGGAAGGGGTGATAGGAAGGGAACGAGGTTGGTGAAGACACATCACATGCAAAAATTGTTTCATCACTGCCTCAACTTTGATTCTGTCACCAAGGAATATGACAAATTGCCGCACCACACAGACACCTTGAAAATTTTACATTACAATGGCTTATTAAGAATAGTCGTCAAGGTTAAGTAGCACAAAATCGAAGAGAAGGAAGACTTGCCAACACGGAGTAATTCTTATCAACACAGAGCCAATGCTGTCGCTACACGGTCAGTCTTAACACACTCTTTCCAATGGTGCGGCAACTGTTCAGACCACAAGGTCCCTCTGGTCTTTTGCTGACCTAGAAATGTGCCCGGCCGTCCCTTTCCTGCTTAACCCTCAACCTTGTGGACGCAGGCACGGTGACGCTGACGAGGCGTGGAAAGGAAAAGGCTCTGGAAATGCAAAGAAAGCAAAAGTAAAAGGAAGAAATTGAAAACATAGTATGTAAATAAAGGACCAGAAAGAAAGGGAAAAAAGAAAGGGGATTTCCACCACCTCCATCTGGCCCCTAAAAAAAAAATAAAGAGATCACGTAGAGGTGAGAGCGAATACTAAGCAATGCCAGGAAAACAAAGATAAAAAGGATACATACATCACGGTGGGGAAAGAAAAAGAAAAAGAAAAAAGAAAAAAGAAAAAAGAAAAAAGAAAAAAGAAAAAAGGAGAGAAAAAGAAAACTTGACTTTTGGAAGGTGACAAATATAAGTCACGATGAAATACGAGGGGAATATTTCTAGGATGAGGATGAAAAGAGGCGGCGAGCCTGCTATATATTCGTGTGTGTGCGGCGGGGGAGTGGAGGGGAGAGGGGGGGAAGGAAGGACGAAGGCAACGCAACACCCTCTGTGGATACCTGCGTGGATTTCTCTCCTGGCTTTGTGTGTCCCATCTCTCTCTCTCTCTCTCTCTCTCTCTCTCTCTCTCTCTCTCTCTCTCTCTCTCTCTCTCTCTCTCTCTCTCTCTCTCTCTCTCTCTCTCTCTCTCTCTGTTGTCATATCTTTTTTTTCTTTTTTGTGTATGTGTTTGTATGTGTGTGTAGTTTTATTTGCCCAAAAGGAAACATGACAAAGGAGGGAAAAAAACTTAGAACAGAGCCTCTCCATAAAGTAAAAGCGAAAGGTCTAGACAAATCCTTGCAATGAATTACTGTGTGTGTGTGTGGTGTGTGTGTGTGTGTGTGTGTGTGTGTGTGTGTGTGTGTGTGTGTGTGTGTGTGTGTGTGTGTTGTAAATTCCTTCAGCACTACCAAGGGCGGCCGGGCCATCAGCATGCAGGCCACCGTGCCGTAACAAGGTGATTGGTAAGCCGGCGGCCCACACGCGGCGAGGAAGCCAACAACACAGTCAGTCTTGGGGCGAGGCGTTGAGGCTCCGCGTGGATAACAACCTCACAAAGACAAGAGCCACGTAAGCATTAGTGCAACAAAGTTAACCACGAGGTAACTATTTGCTTTTCTCTCCCTGATGTATTAAAATAGCTTCGTGGATATATTCAAGTAAGATTTAGTTATGTAATTGTAATTTTGTGCAGCCATTTCGTCCGATATTCAGTCGGAAAAATGTATTATTTACAAAGAAAAAGGTAAAGTGTGGCATGGAGAATCAGAAGCACTTAGATTATATTGGGGAAAAAAAATAATGAAAGGAGAAGTTCATCTGGACTAAGTAACATAAAGCGGTGTTACTTTGGCTTGTTATCTACAAGGAAAAAGTATCTACACCGAACAAAATTTATTTGGGAATGATATCTACATAGTAAAACATATTATAACATCAATATAACAAAGAAAAGTTCATTGAAATAGTTAGGTTAGGTTTGGTTAGGCTAACCTAACCTAACCTAACCAGCCAGTAGAGTTAAATAATGGTTATTTCATTAGTTATTAGGCAAGCAAGGGTGAAATACAGTTTGATATAATACTAATCAGTAAAATAAGGCCAGATTCGTGTTCAGCATAACTGAAAACCTCATTGTACCAATTTTCATGAGATTCGGAGGTGTGGAAATTTGCATGAAATTTCGTAGGGTACACCCTTAGATTTTTTTAGATAAATCACATATTATGAAATAACTCGAAATGTATGGAGTTTACGTAAAAGACATATAGAATATAAAAGAAAGAGCAGGAGACGTTCGTTCTATTGAGCCATAACAAATTTGAATTGGAATATAATTAAAGATGTAGGAGTGTAAAGTATTATGCATTAATTTTTTTCATAAAACTTTAATTTTCTTCATAGGTATTTGAGTTATTGAAAAGATGATGACCATATGAGATGTACATTATCAAACTCCATAACTTTACTTCTATACAATTTTCTTGTAGGACTAATATTTACGTAGTAAAATGGGAAAACCTTTTTCGACCTCAATTCTGGTGGAATTTACGGGCCACAAAATAACTAACTTTTTCCATCTATTTGATTTCTTGGCAGAAATCATTTGATTTTGAATAACTCGAAAAATATGAGATTTCTGTCAAAAATGTATAGAATAGTATCCTCCTTTCCTTCCATCTTACAATTGGCCTTCCTCTCCTCGTAGGACTTTAAATTTCACTCACACTTTCTTCACAAACAAAGTACATTCATGACACGTAGATCGCAATATAAAGTGTAGATTGCATACCAAAGTAGATTCATGACACGTAGATAACAAGCCAAAGTAGCACCCATAAAGCTTCATGAAATGTGAAATGGATTGTCTTCGATTTTTTATATTTTAATAATTAGCACACATTACCGTCCAATCCTATACAAGGGGGTTGAATGTGCTTTGTGTACGTCTGATGCACCTAATACGCAGCGTGCCTTGTATACCAGCTCGTTTGGAGAACCGCTGTGAGTTGTAAATTTGCGATAATGGTATATACAAAAAATGCAGTATACGACGGAGGCCACTGGTGAGAATAAAAGTTTTTACTCCCAATGTTTCATTCTTTTTACTTTCCTGAGTGACCCATGTTCATTGTCCGCTTCATGCAATCTTAACCCTTGTCCTGCCACCACCAGCCAGCCAGCCAGACAGACTGTAAAAAAAATATAACGGTGTCACAAATTTCCATGGAATAAACAGCAGATCGCCTGACAGAGAGCGCTCCTTCCATTCAGTTCGAGGTGGTGGAGGCAGTCTGGCTGAGCCTTTCCTCCGTCCCACCACAATGCACAGCCTTCACTACCCTGCAGAAAGAGCTGCCTCCTCCTTCCTTGCCTTCCTTTTCATGCGGGTGAGGGACAGCAGGTAGCAAGGCACTCTCAACCCTCCCACTTCCCGGTACTGACTTATATGAAAGAGAGAGAGAGAGAGAGAGAGAGAGAGAGAGAGAGAGAGAGAGAGAGAGAGAGAGAGAAAGAGAGAGAGACAGAGAGACACAGACAGAGACACAGACGTCTGACCCTCGAGTGCCATATACTCCGGTGCCTACAGTTCTGGTGCCATACTGTGGTGTCGTCTGAAAGGGGGTCGATGCTCCCCACCGCATTCCCCTCACCACCACAACCGCGGAACAAACATAAGTGTGATGGACAACAATTTCCACTAACTCTACTGGAAATTATTTAATGTGCAATAAATATTTATGGATCACTTTGTAATTTTTTAACTACGTCAGTGTGGTTATTAATACCTGATTGATACCATAATTATTTCCCCTTCATAACTACGGTGTGATAGTATGCAGTGTTTCCATTATCCATCCGTCCATTGGTCTGTCCATCCATCCATCTGTTTGTTTGTCTGTCCCCACCACACACCGCTACCATATATCTCAATACACCCACGACCCTCAGCGTACTACCTTCCCACGCACACCACCCACGACTCATGCCAAGACGCAGCATCGCAAACTTGGAGGAACATTAGAATACAAACCTGAGGAGAGAAAGTTGGTTGTCTGTATCCTCTCACCCGGCCTTACGTCGCGGCTTACCTACCAAAAAGAATATTGTCATTAGAGATGTAAGGTATAAAACATGGTGATGATGATGATGATGATGATGATGATGATGATGATGATGATGATGATGATGATGATGATGATGATGATGATGATGATGATGATGGTGGTGGTGATGATGATGATGAGGGTGATGGGAGAAAAAACATTACTTTCAGCATATAACACGATAATATATAACGTGGGAGACACGAGAGAGAGAGAGAGAGAGAGAGAGAGAGAGAGAGAGAGAGAGAGAGAGAGAGAGAGAGAGAGAGAGAGAGAGAGAGAGATACAGTTACAAAGACCTCACCCTGTCAACTACAAAACACTTCTCATTATATAACATGTACTTCAAAACACAACTTTGCAAAACTTTTAATAACAAACCAAACTAACTTAGCATCCCAAACCCCTAAGGGAGTATCCCAACTCCATGAAGGGAAACAAAAAGTATTTACCGATCACCACATTGGCTTCAACCTTTGAGGGAAAGAATTCGCACGCGCCAGTCATCTCGTGTGATTTGTCAAGCTCTCTTTGTAGTGAACGCAATGCCAGGTTATAGGAGAGCATTGTAACGAGAGTCAAGCATCACCACCACCACCACCAACATCACCACCACCACCACCACCAACATCACCACCTACACCACCAACATCAAAAACACAATCATCAACATCAAAAACAACGACAGTAAGACTTCTAACATCACAATCACAACTATATCAACAACATTACATACGCAACCTACGCTCACCCACCCACCCACCGACTACCTCCGCCCCGCCTAACCCACCTAGCACCGCCCACCAATACCTCCCATGCTCTCACCCAATCACACCCGAAATACCAGCAGGGACATCCCAAACTCCAGCCAATCGCCTTGCTGCTAATGAAGTAAGATTCGCGACAATTAAGTCTGCCATTCGGAGTTAGGCGGCAGCTCACGACAGCCAGACAAGACCAGGGCGGCGCCACAACGCTATCAGTCCTAAAGTCACTCCATAACCTTGTCTTGCCTCGGCCTGAGAGATGCTTTTAGGGTAGTGAGAAGTAAAGTAGTCTCTGCTTTGCTGTCACAAATTCAGGGTCATAATGCCAGTCTCTCTCTCTCTCTCTCTCTCTCTCTCTCTCTCTCTCTCTCTCTCTCTCTCTCTCTCTCTCTCTCTCTCTCTCTCTCTCTCTCTCTCTCTCTCTCTCTCTCTCTCTCCCTTCCTCTCTTCCTCTCTCTCTCTAGTGTCGCGCCCCCAAGCCAGACGAATGAAGCCTTGGTGCAAATATGGCGCAGTATGGCAGGGCTTCCTACAAACACGGAATATTAAACCCTGGACGTGCAGCGAGGCGAGACGCAGCCCTTCCCTCAGGCCTGTTGTGTACTTCCCTGACCGTGGTGGTGGTGGTGGTGGTGGTGGTGGTGGTGGTGGTGGTGGTGGTGGTGGTGGTGGTGGTGGTGGTGGTGGTGGTGATGGTGGTGGTGGTGTGTGTGTGTGTGTGTGTGTGTGTGTGTGTGTGTGTGTGTGTGTGTGTGTGTGTGTGTGTGTGTGTGTGTGTGTGTGTCTGTGTGTGTGTGTGTGTGTGTGTGTGTGTGTATGAGAGAGAAATAATGATACTGAGGAAATATGGGGGGGGAAAAAAGTATGAGGTGGAAAAGCAAAGAACAATCATAAAATGGTATGAAGAGACTTAATTTAAGAGAGAAGAGATATTACGACCACTTATTTCTCTCCTTCACTGCTTCTTCATCTTAACAACCACCTTCCTCCCTCTCCTAAGTTATCTTTATTTCCTCTCTCACTCATCCACCAATACCACCACCACTATCACCACCACCATCACCACCACCATCAACACCAACAACAACACCATCAACAACAACAGCATCGCCGCCCCAGGTAACACCAGTTCTTTTGCTAAACGAAGGGAGAAACTTTTCCGCCTGACATCGAGAAGACTGGCCAGAGTCTGAGCTTGGCAGCATCTTGGCTCCTCGCGGCGCTGATGCTGTGGACAGGCGGGTCTCTAGGGGTCTGCAGGCAAGCGAGATTATTTCTTCTTATCGACCATGAAAAGGCGTCGTCGAGGAAAGGTGTAGGTGAGCCCCGGATATTGCTAGAGGCGTGAGTCAGATAAGAAGCGCTGTGACCCTTGCCCCGCGATACCATGTTCCCTAATCTGAAATTCATAAGCTGAATGACCATCAACGATCATTAATAGTTCGTGTTCCCTTCCGGGTGTTGAATATTGGGGCAATAATGTAGGTGGGCAAAGGAAAGGGACGGGGAAGGGCAGGGCGAACCAAAAAGGGGGTCGTTGTGATGGGGCAGAAGGGCAGGCAGACACAAAGCAAATATACTATAGTAAATATACTTATACTATATTACTTTGGGCAGACCTATAACTCTGGATCAGTCGCCAGTCGATCACCAGCGTTCGAACACTTACATAACATTTCACTATGTCATTGTGTCGAGGAAATTACAGAGGATCTATATACCAGTGAGACGCAGTAAAGCCTTCCAATGTACCGATAACTTACACACACTAGTTGACGGATAACCAATAGTTTCCTTTGACAATTCATATATGAAACCAAAATAGTATGAGAAAAATAAAACTGTAACACGTTAGTCACAAGAGTATATGCCGTGTGCTACAAGTGATATGAAGTTAGGAAAGCACACTGATCTACGCCTTGCCTCAGCCATCAACTCCGTTTCTTTGACCTTTAAGCTTAATGTGGTTAAGAATCTTGGAACACTGGAATGACCGTGAAATGTGAGTTACCACAGTTCACCTTCTCTGTGTTTCCCAGAGCATCAAGTTATCGATCTTCCTGACAGCTGAGATGACCAGCTGGGTGAAGTGTGCACCATTTACTGAGACTCTAACTACTGCCTCGACGACTACGAATCAACAACAGCATCAGCAACATGATACACAAAAAATAACTACGACACTACAAAAACCTCAGAAAACGAGAAATATAGGCAGTGGGGAGCCTGAGGGAGGGAGGGAGGGAGCAGAAAGGGTTGTGGAAGGCTGGATATTCAAGGTGGAGGGGCGACCATGCAACTAACAGCGCCCTTCCATCGTGTTTATGTACCGCTATACACTGCATAAGTATAGTTTAGATAAAAGTAAGAGAATGGAAAAACATACAAGAGACACTATAAAAAAAACTTCACCAAACAAAGAGTGGACAGACAGCATGTATTGTTCACGCCACTGCATTGTTCCCTCTGACACCCACGTGACTACAACACTCCAATTACCGAGACAACCCGACGGTGAGGCTCCAGTCCCCGAGGAGACAGAAAGGGCGGAAAGGGTAGACGTTCTTACTTATTACGACTTAGGCAGATTGTCTTCATTAATAACACACACACATACACACACACACACACAACAGTAGTCAGTTAATGCCTCATACAACCTATACACATGATCTGTTCTTCCTCTCGTATCCCAACCACCATCACAACGTACTGGACATCATTCATCATCGTCATTGTTTCGCCAATGCTGGTCGAAAGTATGCATAGGAAATAATGTACTTGTATATTATTTATATTGTACTTGCAAGACTGTTTAAAGGATGTAGGGCTTAACCATTTATTTTATATGGATAATCTGTCTATGCGCATATCGCTGCGAATTTGTCTGGGTGACTGACGTGGATCTGTTCCCTCCGTTGCCACGTCAATTGTCCTGCTGCAGCCGCCACAACAGGGTCTCCTACTGGCCCATGTTGTATTTGTCCTCTTCCAAGGTATGTTGTATTTGCGATTAATGTATTATTTATCAATTGTGAATGTACAGTGTAAGATGCAGATCGACTGGCTGCCCCATAGCTAGTCACGTAAATGTTTATGGGTACTTATTTATTGCAGTCTGTTATGAACCGGCCTTGGTATTGTTGTTCTGTGGGGCACTGGATGTATGCTTGCTCGCCATGAAACTTTAGGATGTCCTAGTTGTATGGAGGCCAATGTTGTAAGTGAAATATTTGTGTTCGTGACTTTGTTTATAAAATGGTCAATTAACCTAACATATGATCTCTTGTATTGTGGTATGGTGCCTTATGTCTGTGGTGTAGGTTATTTGCTATTCATTTAGGGTTACGGGATACATGTCGGTGGACCGTGCTTTATTTATGTAATGAAATGCAGGTTGGATCAAATCATTAAACGTGAATGCAACGGGTGGCTTTTCCATCTCCAAGAACTGGTTAACGAAACAGTCATCAACAATCATATCACCACCAATGGTCTTCCATCTTTCTATCCCCATTAAGCTTGTTATATCCTACAGTTTCCAACCACGCTTTTCATCCTCGTGAAATGATTATATTGTTGGCTTGTCTTGTTCCTCTGTACACTGTTATCATTTCTTCCCCTGACAGGTAACTCTCATCCATGCACACTGGCCCTCACCCCTGCCACACGTCAAGCGAACACCAGTGTCTCCTACTTTCTGCTTCACCCAACATTTCTCGGCGACGAAGGGCACAACCACCATAATAGAACACCAAGATATGCTTTTGAAATATTCAACAGCATAAGCCTTTCCATCACGGCAACACAGGCCGGGATGCCGTAGTCTCGCTTCTGCAGTGATGTCTTCCTAGTGGCATTGTGTGTACCGCAACCTCCAGAGGCAAACCTACTGAGTGATTCTCACACGCTCTTGTTCCCTCAACAAACATGTAACAGCGCCCTTTGTGGCCTCAAGGACAGACACACAACGGTTAGAGCGGATGTGTGCAGACAGACACTCCAAGCCTTGTGATGCGGGGATAACTGCCACGCTACGTTAATTAAGGACACAGCTTACAGTGGAGACGTCACGCCCTTGGGCCTAATACTAGGTGACGCAACCAATGCTCGCCTCCGTGGCATTTCAGGTAGTAATTCATGGTTTTCGGTCAATTACGTTCTAATGTGTAGGGGTAGAGAGCTGCCATACCTCGCTAGCCAGAGAGGTGTGGGAAGGTGTCTCAAGGGTTTAGGACTTCGGACAAGTTTTGGAGCCTTGTTATGGCTTCACCAACTAGGTAATTGGGTCGCGTGCATTCCCATGTCTAAGAATTGATAAATATCGTTTTCTTTATGCAGTCTAAGCTCCAAAGAATAATTGCTACCAAAATATGAAAGAATGTTCTGCAGAATGACACATCCAAGAATGCACGTCCTTCAGCCTGTGTCATGCGTGCTGGGAACGCTGTCTGCGCCGTTTGGGTCGATGCTGTCCTGTAACCGAGGCGACAGATGTTCAGTGACTCCAACGAAAAATAAAGCACACAAAAAAAACATGAATATCTGATGATTACTTGCCTGTTAGTACCTTAGGCGTAATAGAGGTAATTATGCCACGTCATTACATCAATGGGAATATAAAGAACTTACATCTGCAAAGTAAAAATAGCATGTTATCTATTGGTTGTGTTAACTATTTATGTTTATCACTTAGTACGTACAATGTTACCAAAGATCGCAGTAAAGCCAGTGAATAGATGCAAATTGCCTTCCAACTGAAATCATACAGCTTTTTTCCATCGTCCGCAAGAATCAACACGCCAAGTTGTTCAGCCACACACTGGAGGGCGTAATGAGGCGAAGGGAGGCCAATGCAGTGCCATGCCAGCGTCAAGCCTCTCACCCTTGTTGACAGTGCGGCAACGCGACACACTTCAACTTTACCACTCAAGTAGCTACTCGACCCTCATTCTCCCCAAGTTTACCTGCGCCATCTCAAAAAGGATTTACCAGAAAGAGCAGAAAAGACAGCCTGTGAAGCACCCTGACTACTATACCCGAGCCTGCTACAAGGCTTCCCAGCACATACTCAAAGCTTAGGAGAAGACTGCTCACTCCACCCCCCTCCCCCTTCCCTCCTCCACCCCATCCCTCCACATCACCTCCCTTCCTCCCTCCCCATTACCTCCTTTGCAATCATACAATACACCGCCCACGCTAGCTTGGTAGGTAAAAGAAGAAAAAAAAAACACGCGTCAGAAGTTCGCACACAATGCAACAACCTGTAAATACATAAATAAATCATATTGTTGAGGTTTATCACGTCACTATCTACTTTCAAAGATACATTATTATTATTATTATTATTATTATTATTATTATTATTATAAATATCATTATTATTATTATTATTATTATTATCCTCATTATTATCATTATTATCATTATTACTATTACTTATATCACCCATTAGGGTTGAAAAGCCAAAAAAAAAAAAACACCTTCGGGGGGTATTCCACACCTGCGAGTTACCTGCACATTTCTGACTACTTCTGCATGCACACGCGAGCTGGTTCACACGTACACATGCTTGCAAGTAGGATCACCCACGCACGCACGCAAGCACGCACGCACAAAAAAAAAAAGGCCAGTCAGCGTGTGCCACCAGTAAGTGCACTCTACTGGCTGGCTTTCCTGCTGCTAACGTATACGAGCAGCTATTGGGCAGCGCGGTGGAAAGCACTCAGAAATTCAGCCCCAATGAGGTGAAAGGTTCGTCATTCAGCGAGAAGAAAGGGCGAAGCAATACTCGTAGACGCGATAGACTCAAATGACTCCTGCCTCTCCCCTGCCTCCCTCTACCACCCCCGCAACCTACCCACCACCCGCGGCTGGCACCTATCACACCACAGTTGGAAAGGTTCATGCTCGCGGCGGAAGCTTAACACTGCGGTGGCGAGAGACGAGGGGAGAAAGGGGTAAGAGGGGAGAGGGTTGTACTTTCCTGCTGCACCTGCTTCGGACATTCCACAGTGAAGGTCCTGCTCTACCTACTCCCCTTGATTGAGGCGTGAAATGGATTTTGCTCACACTAGCTTAGAAAACATTCGTGCAGGGAGAATGTGCATGGAAGGCAAACGTTACGACCCATCCCTCAGTTGCTAGTGTAAGGGAAGGAAGGTCACGTACTTTTACAATTCACACAAAAAGGTTCTAGTAAGCTTACACACAATAAAAATAAAATCAATAGCACTCGGTAAAAAGGATTAATTAAAAAGGTGAAGTGATTCCAAATGCCTTAAAAACACAGGTAACTATGCAAACTCTCCTTCCCCTCGTGCAGCAATTTTGAGTACCACGGCTCATTAGAACAAATCTGTGGGGAGCGATGAGGGCGTTCCAACGTTATAACAAAAACAATACAACAACAAAAACAATAACCGCAATAAATCACCTGTATCCAGTCCCCTCCACGTCACCCTGGCAGGCATGCACGCGCCATGTAAGGCTGTGCATGCCGGGAACTGTGACTCGGATAAGTACAGTGTCTGACCACAGTTGCTTCCAGGTTCACGCTGTCACTTGAACACGGCTCCCATTGACTCCCTAATGAAGCAAAATCATGTAAATTAACAGAGTTTCGCCTAATCCCGGGGAACACGGCTTCACAGCAAAGTCTGTCAGCCTGGGACTAATGAGCTTCGCCCCGGTGATTGGTGTAGTCACGGGCTCACACGCAAAGAATTGGCCAATCAGCAACGCGTCGGAGGCTGTCTGGCGCTGCACAAGCCTCCCTCATCTCCCTCCAAGCCCCTCCTCCCCCTCCAAGCCCTTCATCCCCCTCCAAGCCCTTCCTCCCCCTCCAAGCCCCTCCTCCCCATCCCTCCGCTAACTTGGTCCAATGCTCCACTGATGAGGGCAGAGGCGTCATATTTTCCTTCCAGATTCGAACGAGAAATTCAAGAAACTACCATCCTGTCGCGTGTAAATTTGACGCAAGAATAACATAACCAAGAGTTACTGAATAACTGACTCGCTAGAGTGACTGCCCTCAAGGAGCTGCTGATTCACTCACTCACTCACTCACTAATTCACTCACTCACTCTAACTCTACTCGTGTGTTCATGTTGGAGCCGAAAAAAAGAGGAGGAGGAGGAGCGAACACACTATCAACACTTGCAACACTTGTCATTATAAACACATCACTCACAATCTCACCAGCACACTTATCACCTCACCTCAACAACACAACCGACACACTCATTGCCCTGACACACTCACAACCACCATTTCAAGCCGCAATGCACACCAGATACAGTAACCAAACATATTAATAAACAATCCAATAAATATGTAAGCAAATAGATAAATCAGAAATCCTCTAATGCTACATCCTTCTTCCTACGGCTCCACCTGGACGCTGTTTCTTGTCTTCAAGCGTCAACAGAGGAAAGCTCTCAAACACTTAAACTCCGGCTGTGAACCTGTTTCGGCCTCCGTCTCGGCGCGATGGAGTCTGACGGGTCTACTCACGAACTCAAACTTCCATCTTTTCAAACAAACATCAGTGACTATTATTTTTCTTCTTCTTCTTCTTTTCAGCATCCCTTCGCCAATATCAGACACGATATAAATAAAAATAAAAAATATAGTGAAATAGAACAAATAAATAAATAAATAAACTAATATATAAATAAATAAATACGAAGACAATATTACTACTCTCATAGGGTGACTTTTCAAACTGACTCGACGCTCAAAAAAAAAAAATCAACTGTATTGCTGTTGCACACCTATTACTCATCTGAAGTTTATTTTTTACCCATATACCAAGATTCTATTTACTCTCTCTCTCTCTCTCTCTCTCTCTCTCTCTCTCTCTCTCTCTCTCTCTCTCTCTCTCTCTCTCTCTCTCTCTCTCTCTCTCTCTCTCTCTCTCTCCCTAACCTGTCTTTTCTACCGCCTCACAAAAGAACTGCTGCTAATTTCTCTTTTTCCCCACAGCCCAAGAAATTAATCTGGTCTCCTAACAACACGGAGCCCCGCCGGGAATATCCTCATTCCCGGCTGACTGGGAGTGACAGCGACTTCCTCTGTATGGAAATTGGCAAGACGAGGCTTCGATTCTTATCTAGCCACGTTTAGGGGAGGAAAGAGAGAGAGATGGTGGGATAGGATGCAAGGAGAATGGAAGGGATTGGGAAGGAAGGGAAGGAAAGGGAAGGTAAGAGATTGGGAGGAAAGGGAACGGAAGGGATTGGGAAGGAAGAGAAGAGAAGAGAAGAGAAGAGAAGGGAAGGGAAGGGAACGGAAGGGAAAGGAAGGGAAGGCAAGGGAAAAAATAAGATAAAGGAAGAAGTGCAGCAAGGAAGAGCTAAAACAAAATAGAGATAAGGAAAAGGAAAGAAATTATACGTGAGAGAGAGAGAGAGAGAGAGAGAGAGAGAGAGAGAGAGAGAGAGAGAGAGAGAGATAAGGAGAATGAGAACGCTACACCAAAAGATTTTACCTTCCTCCTTCCCTCCCTCTTCCTCCTCCTCCTCTTCCTCCTTACAACACCCATTAATCTCCCATCCTCTCTTCAC